>OX637465.1:40942454-41542454 GCA_951799995.1 Trifolium subterraneum
TACCGAAGTTAGTACTGAACTGAGCAGCTGCAGTGACTTCGTTGAGGACAACTATTGATAATGTTCCAAAGAAGCTATTCAACAACTAACGTTAGAAAGGTAATAGAATGGGTATGGTCTAACTTGACTTCCCCGGGATGAACTACTTGGCAGCAAGGAAAGTCAGACGGGTTTGTAAAAAGTTTTGGTTCACGGACTAGCGTTAGGTCTTGCTTGAGTCAACATGCTTCTGGTAACTAAGTTCACCAGAGTGTACGGATATTTCCAAGGTTGTGAAAACCGGACCGGACCGGCCGGTTCGACCGGTTCAACCGTGAATCGGACCTGCATCCGGGCCGAGTTGACCCTTAAACCGCTGTACATGCAAACCGGACCAAAAACCGGAAAACCGGCACAGAACCGGTTAAAACCGGTAAACCGGCGGTCCAGCGGGTCTGACCGATTTTGCTTTTTGTTTTTGTTTTTGTTTTTTATTTTTATTATCAAAACATTAAACTTCTTTTTAAACAAAAACACCAATGTTTGGTTAAATCTTCTCCTTTCTCCATTACAGTCAGAATTGAAAGAAAAAATAGGAAAGAAGATTAAGTTTTGCTCTTTTTAAACTTTATATTAACATGTTTTTGTCTTTCTAAAAGAATACAGAAGAAGAAAAAAAAAAGGATCAAGTTTCTCATAGGATGAATACCCCATTCAATTCACATGTAGATATTACCAAAAGAAGAAGAAGAAGTAGTAGAAACAAGCATGGTTTAAATCACAATATGTTGATGAAGATGCACAGTATGTTGAATAAAAATTAGAACTAAGGAAGCTATGAGAATAATATTTGGGTTAATATATATATTATATATAGTTTGGAATAAGAAATTGAGATGAGAGAAACTGATATAAGAGGGTGGCGGCTGATTAGCTACTCTCTTTTATGTAGTAGTATTTTAGTTTTTAGGGTTATGATATATGGGCTTGGGCCAACATGTAATGTTTAGTCATTGTTGTTTTTTTTTTTTTTTTTTTACAAAAGTCATTGTTGTTTCTTAATTACTTTTTTATTTATAATAATTACTTAATATATTATAGTAAAATATATTTTTTATTGAAATATTATGATATAAAATAATAAAAAATTTGCATTTAATTAAAAACGGCCCGACCCGGTTGAACCCCGATCCGACCAATTGAACCTTGAACCGATAAGTTCACCGGTTCGATGACCGGTCCGGTTCTGATTACCTTGGATATTTCTATATTTTGAAAGGTTCATATGACATATAAATGTCATTTGGATACTACTTGCGAACCACATACTTCGTTTAAACTGTGTCCGGTTCCCGCGATCTCATCATCTGACTCATCGCACAATTCCAAACTGACTACAATCATCCGGGCATTTTATGTTCATACTCAGCCTTAGTTCCATTTTGGTCAAGACTTAATTTGATACTGGGTTTTCCATTCTCAGGTTCCCTACTTCCCTACACATGCTACCGTCGTTGGAGCTCGTCCGATTTGTGCATCTCCTGAAATGCCCCTTAGTACTAATACTACGCCACGTACTATCTCCAATTTTCCTCACACCACTCGTTGGTGTTACGTTACTTACTCCTGTGGCGCCGACTGTTAAAGCTCCAACATCCGGTTCTAAAGATCTTCCCTCATACTTTCTTCTGAGTTCACGCTTCTACCATGTTGTTACTTCTCAACCTCCTTGGTCCACTTCGGTTCTCGACCGTAATACCCTGCCTATCATACACGACACTGAGTTGACCAGGCTCAGCACGTGATGATTTCAGCGTAAACAGTTCAGACTCCAAGGGTCCGTACAACTTTGGATTGAATTTAATGATCCGCGGCAAGGTCCGATACTGAATCGACCTGCTCTGATACCAATTATAACACCCGTATCGATTTATCTAGAATATCGACAGAAATGTACATAACTGAATCGGGAAAACATTAAATTACATTACATATCGTTCGAATACATCAATAGGATTATAAAAATCCTAAGATAAGTACTAATTTGAGCTAACACTGAAACATAACTAACTAAATCTTATACAAAATATAAGATAACATGACGACAGCTCAATCAGCATAAACCCAATATCTGAACTTCATGCTTGCATACCGTGATATCTCGACCCACCTGTTTATCTGAAATCAATAAATAATGGGGGATGAGACACTTACTTCGTCTCAGTAGGTCCATACTACCCAATTACTAAAATTCCTACCTCCGGGATCGACTACAATACCAAGAGTTTTCCAAACCTATTAGTTAGTCACCAAACATAATGTGTAATATAATGTAATTTCATAAGGTGTAACACAAATTATTATCTTGTTCAATTTTACAAAAAGGACACTCCGAGGTAAGCCGGTCTCGGAGGCCTCACCAATCCGTTCTTCGATATAAAGTATCGTCACGGAAACAGCTTACAGTTCTTTTATTACGTTTTATTCAAGATTGGATTCTAAACAAATCCCCAAAGATAGCATAGCTATCACCAATCGTACCAAAGATTATGTACGCAAATACTGAATAAGGTAAGGAATGTCCTAACAATTCACATTATCATTTATATACCAAGCTTATTCATGATTCCAATTGATTGTGTGGATGATTAACACTACACTTATCAAGATGTGAAGTATTGTGTCATGAATTAGGGACCATAATAACCTGAACCAACTACATTTCAAGTGCTGACACTATTAGTAAAATAGAAAACGAATTTTCAAAACAGCAGGCAGGTAAATCAATTTACCCTACCCTGTTGAAAAACACATTTTTCTGTACTTACAGAACGCAGGTAAATCGATTTCCCTGCTATGGTAAATCGATTTACCCTGTTAAAAATCAGTAATTTTCTGCACAAAAGTTTGCAATTCACATAGTTGGCACAACCATTTCATCCCCATTTTATGACACAATCAATTAACAAGTTATAAAGGTAGGTTAACACATCCATGAGCAATTTGGGGCAACCTAACTAATGCTCACACAACACAATCAATTCAAATCAAGCCTTATGCAAATATATAAATTAATGTGAATAAAAACATAGAAATCATAAGAATCAAAACTCTAATCCTATGATTTCAACCAATAACACCTAAAGGCGAACCCACCTGAAATCGATGCTTGAAGCATGTTAACGACAACTTCGGAACTCGCCGAAAACCAGAATTTGCAGCTACAATACTTTAAACCCGTAGCCTAAAATCCTGCATCAGACCCCGGACTTCAAATGTGTCTCCCGAACTCATTACTGCTCATAAATTCATGAAACTGGCGTCCAATCGACCGGAATTGCGTTAGCTAACCATAGGATCAAACGGAATTAAAAACCGAGTTACGAGGAGTGAGAAATTACCTTTTTAGTGGAGACATATCCTAAATACGAATTGTTAGGACATGGTTCAACTTATAAATCCTTGGTTCCTAACTTCACAAGCAAGCTCTCCACCTCACCGTCCAGAGCAATTGTCAGAATCTTATTTGGGTATAAAAGATAGAAAATTGCTAGGGTTTGAGAGAGGGATTAGGGAAGAAAGTCCATTACCTTGTTTCTATTGATTCCCATACACTAATTCTTCATGTGCCTTGTTGTTCCAATCTCTTGATTTGGGCAAAACTAAGTTTCAATCTTGGCTTCTAGATTCATTGGAAAGGGAAAGATGATAATTCAAACTAAAACTTACCTCACTTTAAAACTTACGATATATGGGTTATGATTTTGCAATTGCATGTGAGAAATTCATGAAATTTGAAGATTCTATGGTGGTGTGATGATTTTGTGAGGAAGAAGTGAGAATTGAGGGATTGTATTTTTGTTTCTAAGTTGCAGAGAATGAAGAATGAACCAAGGTTTAGGTAGTGAGGTGGTCAAGTAAGTGATGTTCAATTACTACACTGCCCTTCATCCTTCTAGTCAATTACCATGCATACTTTTCATATTACTATTCTGTACTTCTCAGTTTTTCCTTATTACAAAGGTGTCATTATCATCCAATTAATTCACTTACTACTCATGGTTCTTACCTTTTCACAAAATAAAAAGGATTTCTAATTAACACCAATAATTATCTCTAATTAATACTACCTTTATTAATTAAAGTCGGGATGTTACAATTTTTGTACCTTATCTTCCTATTATACCCTAATTTTAATTCACCAATAAATTTCTAATTTTTGCACACACTTTCTCTTTCCAATAAATTTAATATAATATATATTTTTTCTAATTAAAAGCAGAGGGTTACGGGCTATGCTAGGGTTTTCAAGGGAAATCACGCAAAACGATCAAGGAGTTTTGCCAGGGAAATCGCGGGTTTATTCTCCTCTGTGAGAAGATTTGTTTTTGGTTCTGCTCTCCACTGTGTGTGAGAGGTAATTTCTTTTTTTCTGTTTGTTCATATGGCAGGGTTAGAAAATCTCAATTTGAGTGATGAAGAAGAGGAAATTCTTCCCTTTGAGAACAATCTTACTGATGAATGTCAAGCTGACCCGTATCTATGTTTGGTGGGAAGATTCCTAACACACAAACCTATCAAAATTAATGTGATGAAGGGGGCAATGGCATCTTTTTGGCAGCCGGGAAAGAAGGTAGCAATCAAAGAAGTGGGCAAAGGCCTCTTTGTTTTTCAATTCTTTCATAAATTAGACATACAGAGAGTGATGAAGGGAGGACCTTGGTTTTTTGATGGTCATCTTCTAATATGGAGTCCAATGGAACCTGGTGTGATTCCAAGTCAAATCCCTTTAAATCATGCAATTTTCTGGGTGCAGGTGCATGATATTCCAGCAGGTATGATGACAAAGAAAATGGGGGAAAAACTTGGGAATTTCATTGGACAGATGGTGGAATATGATGAAAAAAACTCATCAACATTCTGGAGAACTTTTACGCGGATCAGGGTGAAGGTAGACGTCCGGAAGCCTCTACGCAGGGGAAAAAAGATCGACACAATGAATGGAGGGACTGCTATGGTGCGTTTCAAGTATGAAAAAATAACACTCTTCTGTTATTTATGTGGTGTTCTTGGCCATGGAGATAACACTTGTGAAAAATTGTTTTTGATGGAAGAAGATGATGGAACTAGGAAGTGGAGTGCAGAACTCAAAGCGGAACGTAAGAAATGGAGTAGTGCGTCTAGTAGCAAATGTTTGTGCGACGAACACAGTGAGCCGACCTTCCAGTCACAGCCGCCACCAACGACGGCGCAGCCAACCAGCTGTGGAAACCCTAATCCGCGACAGTCACATTCAAGGAATTCAATGCCGATTACAACCGTTATGGTAGGTGATTCAATGAGAAGGATACACAACGATCTTGGCATTAATTCACATGATACCAATATCTCTCAGCCAACGAATAGGACACACGTCAGCAGCAACAATAATCTGTCATTGCCAATTATTGCGGATGATGACTCAGGTCATGAGGAAGAGCTTGTTTACAAAAAAAGAAAGCGAGGCAAATTATTAGAAATAGTCAAGAACATTGCATCAGACATTGACATGGTACAGTCAACACCTTGTGTGCCTAAGGTGCATTTTTTAGAGGTGGGTCCTGGCGGTCAGGCCCACCAGGACCAATGATTATCTTAAGCTGGAACTGCCGGGGTTTGGGTCACCCGAATGCAGTTCCTTCGTTATGGGACCTAATCCGGTTATATAAACCGACATCATTTTTCTTTGTGAGACTCTTTGTCATGCCAATAAAATAGAAGAAGTGAGACGCGTTATCCGTTATGATTCATGCTTTGTTGTCGATAAAGATGGAAGGAGTGGAGGATTAGCTTTGATTTGGAAAAAGGGACAGAGTTGTGAGATCCAAAATTACTCAAATTTTTTTATTAATGTCATTGTCAAAGACGAAGTAAGGAACATCGAATGGTGGTTCAGTGGCTTCTATGGTATTCCTCAAAGAGGTCAAAGAAGAGAGGCATGGAATATCCTCCGAATGCTATCACAACAATCAAATCTCCCGTGGTGCATTGTTGGGGATTTCAATGACATACTCACCAATGAAGACAAGAGAGGTAATGTACTACATCCTCAATGGTTGTTTAATGGCTTCCGGCAAGCAGTAGATGATTGTGGACTGATTGATGTCCCTCTATAAGGTCACGCGTATACGTGGTCTCGACGATTGGGATCAGAACATGTGGTGGAAGAAAGATTGGACAGAGCTTTTGCTACCCAATCTTGGATGAGCTTATTTCCGCAATGTTTGCTTCAAAATCTTGTAACGGGTGCTTCAGACCACTCCCTCATCCTCTTACACACAGAACATCAAGTGTATACCTATAAAAAACGACAATTCCGGTTTGAAAATTCTTGGCTCACTGAACCGGACCTTGATGATGTTGTTACAGGAAGCTGGCTCTGCCGGGCGGAGGATTCTTTACTAGATAGACTGTATGGCTGCACCGAAGAGCTAGATCAATGGGGTAGAGCTCTTCGTAGAAGATTTAAAGAGGACATTGAGAAATGCAAAAGAAAAATTGAGGAACTTCAATATCTCGCAAATGTAGAGGCTGATGGAGAAATAGTTCTGTTAAAACAACGACTCAATCATCTTTTGATTCAAGAGGAGGCTTTTTGGAAGCAACGCGCAAAAACCTTTTGGATGAGAGATGGTGACATGAATACAAAAAAATTTCATGCTGCTGCCACATCTAGAAAGCAGAGAAATAAAATTATTAAGCTGATGAATGATGAGGGTACTGAAGTTACAACGCAGGAAGGCTTGTGTAGTCTTAGCTTGGATTACTTTACAACTATTTTTACACCCACACCAGGTGATCAGGAACCGGTCCTTCAGGCTATTAATTCACGCATAGATGAGAGAGATAATAACATGCTTACATCGCCTTTTGGTGAAGAAGAGTTTAGGGAGGCTGCCTTTCAAATGCACTCAGATAAAGCACCAGGTCCAGATGGTTTAAACACAGCGTTTTACAAAAGATTTTGGTCCCTTTGTGGTGGTGAAGTTGTTGCTGCTTGTAGGAAATGGCTACATGATGGTATGTGTCCTCGTACATTAGGTGATACAAACATTGTCCTAATTCCTAAGTGTGAGAATCCTAAAAATATGAAGGAGCTTAGGCCAATAGCTTTGTGTAATGTAGTGTACAAAATACTAGCAAAAACTCTTGCTAAAAGACTTCGTAAAGTGTTAAATAAATGCATATCTGATGAACAGTCAGGCTTTGTAGCAGAGAGGTCGATAACTGATAATGTGTTGGTTGCATAAGAAATTATCCATTACTTAAAATGCAAAACAAGGGGAAACAAGGGTGAGGCTGCTTTAAAGATTGATATCAGTAAAGCCTACGATCGAGTTGACTGGTCTTATCTCTTTGGGGTTATGACGAGGATGGGCTTCAATGCTACTTGGATTCAATGGATGCGAATGTGTGTCACCAATGTTAATTACCATGTGTTGATTAATGATGAGAGAGTGGGTCCTATTATTCCCGGTAGAGGACTACGCCAAGGAGATCCCTTGTCACCGTATCTATTTATTTTATGTGTAGAAGGCATGACAGCCCTCATAAGAAAAGCTGAAAGAAATGGCCGTATTCATGGAGTAAAGGTTGTGGAATGCTTAGGTACTGGAAAATATCTTGGTCTTCCGTCTATGATAGGAAGAAGCAAGAAATCTATTTTTAATTATATTAAAGATAGGATTTGGCAGCGGATTTCTTGTTGGAGCAGCAAATTATTGTCTCAAGCCGGTAAAGAAGTTCTAATTAAATCAGTGGCTCATACAATTCCGTCTTATTGCATGAGCGTATTTTTACTGCCGACATCTATAGGCGACGAGATCGAGAAGATGCTTAATTCTTTTTGGTGGGGAACAAAAGGTGAAAGAAGACAAGGGATCCGGTGGATGAGTTGGGACAAGTTGACTATGAGAAAGGAATGGGGAGGCATGGGCTTCCGAAGTATCTACGGTTTCAATTTAGCAATGTTGGGGAAACAAGGTTGGAACTTTTTAACCAACCCGGATGCTATAATTTCAAGAGTCTTCAAAGCTAAATACTTCCCACATGGGGATTTCTTAAGAGCGTCCATGGGACACAATCCTAGCTATGTATGGCGTAGCATCTTCGCATCTCAAATATTTTTGAAACATGGAATTCGTTGGAGCATAGGAGATGGCTCAAAAATTCCAATTTGGAATTCACCTTGGCTTAGAAATGAGCAAAATCCATTTCTTTCTACATCAGCTACTAGTTATATTGGTAATGGAATGGTTAGCTCTCTAATAGATACAAATGCGAGAGCTTGGAATATAGAACAACTCCGGAGCTGTTTAAATGAAAGAGATGTAATAGAAATTTTAAAGATACCACTTATCAACCTTGATGGCAATGATGAGATCATGTGGCGATTTGATACTCGAGGCATATATTCGGTAAAGAGCGCATACCGCTTTTGTGTGGATACCTTGATTGATAGGAGCACATGGCGATTCGAAGGAGATTGGAACAAGTTATGGTCACTCCCCATTCCTCCCAAGGTCAAGCATTTCATGTGGAGACTTGGTAGAGATTGTTTACCAAATAGGCAAAGACTCACAAGCAAAAGTGTTGATTGCCCAGAAAGTTGTGTTGTTTGTCAAACATACGCCGAATATAATTGGCATTTGTTCTTAGTGTGTGCAGATAGTATCATGTGTTGGAAAAAAAAGAACATATGGCATCAGCTAGAAATGTTAATGAATAATGCCGACAGTTTTCGTCAATTTTTTGTTACAATGTTGCAGGATTTTACTGAACAATTCTTGGTGACCTTCGCGATGACGGCATGGAGTTTATGGCGGAAAAGGAATGTAAAACTATGGGAACAGCAGACTGAGTCAGTTGACCATGTCCTTGCGCGCGCAGATTACACGTTACAGACATGAATTTGTGCACAGAACAAGCAGCAACGCAACAACTCTGTTCGTCATTCACAGGCCGAACATTGGCAACCGCCTCCAACTGCATTTGTAAAATGCAATATTGATGCTGTAGTCTTTGCGCCAGAATAGAAAGCAAGTATGGGAGCGTGTCTTCGCAATGAAAAAGGTGAATTCATAACAGCTTTTTCATGTTATACCAGTGCTTTCTTTACACCAGCTGAAGCGGAAGCTTGGGGATTGCTTCAAGGCCTCGAATGGATTGCAACGATGGGCTATAACAAGGTTATTTTTGAGATGGATGGTTGTGGAAGATGTTAATCGTTTCAAACCAAATAGATCGGAATATGGTGTTATTATTGATAAGTGTCGTGTTTTCCTTTCGAATTTTAAAGACCATGAAGTTGTCTTTACTAGGCGGCAAGCAAACGGATACAATTGACAAATTGTATCCTTAAAACACTAAATGGACAGTTAATTAGAAACGCTAAATCTAACAAAACTGGACAACTAAAAAAAACGGAGGGAGTAATACATTTACAATAAATTAAGAATACAAGCAGAAGACTCGATAATCTCTTCCTCGTGTCACAATCAGAGCGGAACTTCACCGAGATAACTCGAAAACATCGAACACAAACAACCTGAGAAACCCGAGCTCAAAAGGCCCAATACATACACAAAACAGAGGGTTAATTAAACAAATAAATGTAGTTGAATAAGTTCAACTCAGACATTCACAACATATTCAGACACGTATCAGACATACTCAGACATGTACACATAATCAAATTATAATCAAAACTTGATATTTTTAAAATACTCATAAAAAGAAAATCAAACAAGATTTAATTTATATGCTAATATTTACATCTATATATATTATTAAAAAAAATGCAGTCAAAATATGATAAATGAATAGTGTATTCAGTCAAAGTAGATCTTATATTTAGTCTACTTTAATTTCCAAAATAATCTTCTCTTAAACTACTCCTCAATTTTACTGTAAAAAAATTATTTTAACTAATTAATTAAACACAACAATTTAACTCGTTCTTAATTAAATTAACTAACTAGTAGATTAGTGAATAAAACTCTCTGATTTTTATATAGCCTTTTATATATACATTTAACAGAGAAAAACTCACAAGAGTACTTTGTTGGAACAAAATATGTGTTAATACACACCCTTAAGTTTTGATGATAACAAAGTATTAAATGGACAATTGATGGTACTAATGTTTAAATTAAGTGCACGAGAATTCAACGTTTAATCAAGAGCACACTTAATTTAAACTCTGATGAAACCAATGGAAGTCTGAATATTTGAGACTCTGAAAGAGTTCAGATGCTACAACGTGGTCAGAAGCTATACAAAGTTCAAAAGCTCAAAGTAGATCAGAACGTCTGAAAGCTGTTCAGGGACTCAGAGGAGTTCAGAAGCTCAAGGATGTTCAGAGGCCTACAAGAGTTCAGAGGCTATCTGATAGTCATAAGTCATTCAGAGGATGAAGGCGTTCAGAATCTGAATTACTAAAGACTATCAGAGGCTAACCATTCAAAGACCAATCAGACTCCAAGTTATCAAAGGTTCATCAGAAGCAAAGGGAATTCCCAGTCATCAGAGGGCTACATCAACTACAACTTATCAAGCCTGATGACTTGTTATAAGGTCAACTAAAATGCAACGGTCACAAAGGATGTGATCCCTCTCTCTAGGAGCTAGTTGTACCTTATAACTGTACCATTGGACAGACAGCAACGGTGAAGCTTCTCTGCAAAGGAAGACGTGGCATTACTCAACGGATTTTCAATGTCTACAGCTGTCCAAGTTGCAACGGGAATTTCTCCAACGTCTCAATGTCTTTCTCAACTCATATAAATATGCCAAAGAAAGAATTGAAGACTAGCGCTCAACATTAGATAAAATCTCTCAAGAAAGTGAGCATTTGAATTGTAATAGATAATATCTCTCAAATGAAGTGAGCATAGAAACTAGCTTAGAGCCTCTGAAGTTATTATGTTTGTAATAAGTTTTAAGCTCTTAAGTTAGTAGTAAGTCTTCTGCTTAGTGTAGAAGCAAGTAAGTCTTCTGCTTAGTGTAGAAGCAAGAAAGTCTTCTGCTTATTGTAGAAGCACGTAAGTCTCAGTCTTAGTGATTAGAGCAGTGAAGTCTTGAGCCTGAGTGCTTGAGCAAGGAAGTCTCTGATCTTGTGTGATCAGAGCAAGGAAGTCTCTCTGTCTTGTGTGACTTAGAGCAGGAAGTCTCAAGCTTGTGTGCTTGAGCAAGGAAGTCTCTGATCTTGTGTGATCAGAGCAAGGAAGTCTCTATGTCTTGTGTGACTAAGAGCAGGAAGTCTTGAGCTTGTGTGCTTGAGCAACTATTGTAATCCGTGTGATTATAGTGGAACTCTCTTGGTGAAATTCTGGCACCTACTGGGGACAGATGTTAAGACAGAAGCTATAACAATTGTCCTACGTAACCAGTTTTAATGCTAAGACAAATGCTCTAGCGTATGTCCACAGTAGATTATAATCAACAAGTAAAAACAACAGACAATGAAGTAAATAACACAGAGAATTGTTAACCCAGTTCGGCGTATACAACGACCTACTCTGGGGGCTACCAAGCCCGGAAGGAATCCACTATAATAGATCTAGTTCTAAGCCCACAGCAAACATACAAGTTTACGACTTATCACCTAGACTCTACCCGTGCTAACTCAACCTAGGAACTCCTAAGTTTGAGACCCCGTCTCACTTCCTTTCTATCACGAACCTCGTGATTATTCAGTTCTACAAACGGTGTAGTTTCACTAACCAAACAGCAAAACAGTCTCCGTGCTTAAAAGCTTGGGAGAAGTTATACAAATAACAAACCAAAACAGGCCTAAGCTTGTGTTATAGAATCCACGAGAAAGGCTTACAATAAACAAGACTCAAACCCTAAAACTATATTCTTGAAATACGGCTTCAGTAATCTTTTAGGTTTTAGTCTTCACATATTTATATGACCTGAGTTAGCATGGGCTAGGTCTTCATATTGGGCTTTAATCTTCAGCTGTCCTTTTGCAAAGTCCAGCACACATGTAATGGAAAGAATCACTTGTTTCCATAAATGGCGTAGCATCTTCTGGAAAGTATATCTTGGTCCAGCCACCTAATAAACCCTTGTTTAAAGGCGTGCGTCTTGATAAGCAAGTAAGGCGAAAATAGTGCTTCAGATAATCTTCAAAGATATGGCGCGCAAATAGAGCATTAAATACCGGCAAGACAGATGTTGTACCCACATGCTACGGCATCTGGTCCAACATCTTGCTTGAACATGTTTTTGCAAAATGAGGCCAACATACAAAACACCAACAATCTCCCCCTTTGGCAAATTTTGGCTAAAACAAACTAAGACCAGTTCTGGAGAGATGCAGTACATACCTTCCTTCAAGTCAACGCAAACACACAGCTAAGAAAGAAGATAATACATTGTCACATTATTTTCAAAAGAGATCTTCAAGTGAGAAATAATGAACAGGCAGCATCAGAGGCATGCAACAGCGGAAATACACAACTTAGCCTCATAGGGTACAAGATAGGAGAGAAATAAACTCTCACACATAAGCGCCATACAGTTAAACCAGGGAAAAATAAATTCCCACAAATATGAATCACCATAGGAAAAATAAATTCCTACAAATATGAATCACCATAGGAAAAATAAATTCCTACACCACTGAGAAAAATAAATTCTCCGGTAACAAGTAGAAGTGGATTCCTTTGAAACAGACAAGATGCCTTAGCATTTGGAATGACATCTGTCACACACAACATGCATCACAACAAAAGTAGATTGCTCCCCCTGAGTTCATGCATATATCACAATAGAGAATACTCCCCCTCAACAGAGCAAACATACACATACAGATATAGCATACCTGCTCCCCCTCAAACATATATCACAGTAGAGAATACTCCCCTTCAACAGAACAAACATACACATACAGATATAACATACCAGATGGTGTAACATGTGTCACAGCATTATCACGAACAGAACATGCATCTTTACTACTACTCCCCCTTTTTAGCCATAATTTTGACAAACATAATGCGTCATGCATTGACAAACAGAAGTAGCAACAGATCATAGTAGCATAATTACAGACCAGCAGCACATGGGAGTGCACAAGATATCCTGGGCGTAGCCCTTAAGGTTCAGACAGACAAAAACAATAGGAGCAGTAAAACACAGGAGCAGGACATCATTCAGAGGAGCTTTCATCAGAGCTCTCTATCATAGGTTCACCATCAGCATCAACATCATTATTTCCAGCACCAGCTTCTTCAATCAAGCTCACTATATCAGTGCACTCCAGGGCTTCTTCTCCAAGCTCTCTTTCCAGAGCTACCCTTCTCTGAACATATTTCCATTTGTCTACACGGCTAGCAAGATGAAAGAAAATATTATCAATAGCAACCTCAGGTACATTAGCAAGTACCTTCTTGTCACCTACACTTTGTCTGCCAACATAAGCTTCACCAGATGCTTCATCTTTAGACACTTCTTCCTCAAAGACAGAGTTACTCTCTACAGCATTTCTCTTCAACTGTTTCTTCTGGACAACAGGAGTATCAAAACGACTCTTAAGTCGAGAGGGACCATACATGGGTTTCTTGGCAAGTTTCTTCACTGATTCTACAACAGGGGGCTGTGGGGCAGATGCTATAGCTTTACCAGAACTGCTCCTCAGTCTCTTAGCAACACCAGCACCAAATGTCTTCACCAGGGGTGGAGACTAATCAGTATCATCACTACTAAAACCAGTATCAGAACGTCAGCTACAGTATTAGGACGAGGAACCTGTTGGTCCAAAGATGCTTCAGCATCTGGCACAACGTCAGATTGAGGAACAGGGTCCTTGATGAGATTCAGACCATTGTCAACCATGGTGTCACCAGTTTCAGTAACCTTTGCTACAGGATCAATATCCACTTCCATGTCATCAGTACTAGGAGCAGCCTCAGGATCCTTAACAGTATTCACATCAACAATATCTAGGGTTTCAACCTGATCAGATTTCCCTAAATTCTCCAACTCAACATCCTTTTCAACTTCTTCAACAACAAGCCTAGTCTTCTCAGTCTCAGAACTAGAGTGATTCTTAACAACAATATCAGAACTTATCACACTAATGTAGCGTGTGATGAAGTAGTTAAGGGAAGTTTTTAAGACTTTCCCTAAATTAGCGTGCGCAACATAAGAGTAAAGAGAGAAAATAACTGCTGCACGCTTTTCAGACATTAACTGCTACAACTCCTCATGCAGGCAAATTCCTAATTTGCCTCTTAGCTTCTCAAATTGGTTAGCATCTAGTGCTTTCGTGAATATATCTGCGAGCTGTTCTTCAGTAGCAACATGTTTTAAAACCACCACATTCTCTTCTACTAAATCTCTGATAAAGTGATGACGAATGTCTATGTGCTTTGTCCTACTGTGTTGTATAGGATTTTTTGAGATATTGATTGCACTCAGATTATCACAGTACAATGCCATAGCATCTTGCTCAACATTATACTCTCTTAGCATCTGTCTCATCCAGACAAGTTGTGAACAACTACTCCCAGCTGCAATGTATTCAGCTTCAGCAGTTGAGAGAGACACACAATTCTGTTTCTTACTGAACCATGATATCAAATTTTCTCCCAAGAAGAAACAACCACCAGAAGTGCTTTTTCTGTCATCAGCACTGCCAGCCCAATCTACATCACAATACCCAATGAGTTGAGAATTGTCACTTTGTGAGTACATCATGCCGTAGTCACATGTGCCGTTAACATACTTGAGGATTCTTTTCACTTGAGTTAAATGACTCATCTTAGGATCAGCTTGATATCTTGCACATACACCCACTGCGAAGCTAATATCAGGTCTACTAGCTGTAAGATATAGGAGACTCCCTATCATACTTCTGTAGAGACTCTGATCAACACTAACACCCTTCTCATCTTTTGTCAACTTTAAATGAGTAGGTGCTGGAGTCCTTTTGTGAGTAGCGGTATCCATACCAAACTTCTTGACAATATTTTTTGCATACTTACTCTGAGAGATAAATATTGTCTCATCCATTTGCTTCACTTGAAGTCCAAGAAAAAATGTTAATTCCCCAACTAAACTCATCTCAAACTCTGACTGCATCTGTTTGATAAAATGCTCCACCATCTGACTTGACATCCCGCCAAATACTATGTCATCAACATAAATTTGTGCTATCATTAGTTTACCATGTTCTTCTTTTACAAACAGAGTTTTATCATGTCCTCCTTTCCTGTATCCATGATTGACAAGAAATTCAGTCAATCTCTCATACCAAGCCCTAGGGGCTTGTTTCAATCCATATAAAGCTTTCTTCAACTTGTAGACATGATCAGGAAGATCTGGATTCACAAAGCCTTTTGGTTGTTCCACATACACCTCTTCATTTAAGTATCCATTGAGAAAAGCACTCTTAACATCCATCTGAAACAGTTTGAATTTCAGAACACATGCAACACCAAGTAACAGCCGTATAGATTCTAATCTAGCAACTGGGGCGAAGGTCTCATCAAAGTCTAAACCTTCCACCTGAGTGTATCCCTGTGCCACAAGCCTCGCCTTGTTTCTTGTAATAGTTCCATTTTCATCAGATTTATTTTTATAAACCCATTTAGTACCTATTACATTCAACCCTTTTGGTCTAGGAACTAGATCCCAAACCTCACTTCTTTCAAACTGGTTCAATTCTTCTTGCATGGCACTGATCCAATAATTGTCAGTGAGAGCCTCTTTGACATTCTTTGGTTCTATTTTTGACACAAAGCAAGAGTTAGAGATTATATCTTGATTTCTTCTTGTGGTGATACCTTCATCTGGATTGCCTATGATCAGGTCCTTGGGATGATTTTTCTGGACTCTGATAGATGGTCCTTTGCTAACTGGAGCAATAGTATTATCAGTGATAGGACTATCAGGTGTTACCTCAAGCTCTTCCACACTTGCAGTTTCTTCAGGCTGGAATTCAAAAGCTTCATCATCTGGACTTTCATCTGTCTTAGCGTCAGATGCTACATCATCTATCACAACATTCATTGATTCCATCATCACTTGAGTTCTGGAGTTATACACTCTGTAGGCTCTGCTGTTAGTTGAGTATCCCAAGAATATACCTTCATCACTCTTTGGATCCATCTTCCTCCTTTGTTCTCTATCTATCAGAATGTAACACTTACTTCCAAATACATGAAAATACTTGATAGTAGGTTTTCTACCTTTCCACAATTCATATAAGGTTTTAGTGGTTCCAGCTCTTAAGGTGACACGATTGAGAATGTAACATGCTGTATTCATAGCTTCAGCCCAAAAGTGTTGAGGCAGTTTCTTTGAGTGTAACATGACACGAGCACATTCTTGTATAGTTCTGTTCTTTCTTTCAACTACACCATTTTGTTGAGGTGTAATAGGTGAAGAAAATTCATGTCCTATTCCTTCAGCAGTGCAAAACTCAGAGAATCTTGAGTTTTCAAATTCTCTACCGTGGTCACTCCTTATTCTGACAATGACACTATCTTTTTCTCTTTGAAGTTGTTTACACAAATCCTTGAAAGCACAAAAGGTGTCTAACTTTTCTCTGAGAAAATTTATCCAAGTGAATCTTGAGTAGTCATCTACAACAACAAAGGCATATCTCTTTCCTCCTAGACTTTCAACCTGCATAGGGCCCAACAAGTCCATATGTAGTAATTCAAGCACCTTTGAAGTAATCAGATGCTGCAGCTTCGGGTGTGGCATCTTTGTCTGCTTCCCAATTTGACATTCACCACATATGTTTCCTTCTTCAATCTTCAGTTTAGGTACTCCTTTTACTGCATCTTCAGCTATGACTTTCTTCATACTCCTTAGATTAAGATGACCCATCTTTTGATGCCATAACTTGACTTCATCTTCTCTAGTGATGCGACAGGAGGAAATTTTAGCACTTTCTTCAGAAATCCACAAATAACAGTTATCTTTAGACCTGACTCCTTTCATAACAGATTTACCATCTTCAGTTGAGACGATGCATTCAGACTTCGTGAAGTTCACCTTCATTCCTTGATCACACAATTGACTGATGCTTATGAGATTTGCAGTCAATCCTTCCACTAAAAGAACATTCTCAAGCTTAGGCAACCCATTTGCAATGAGGCTTCCAATGCCTTTGATCTGACCTTTGGCCCCATCACCAAAAGTAACATAACTAGTAGCGTAAGCTTTAACATTGGTTAGATAACTTTCAACGCCAGTCATATGTCTTGAGCAACCACTATCAAAGTACCAATCATTTCTGGATGAAACTCTCAGAGATGTATGAGCTATGTGAGCAACATCATTTGCCTTTGGTTTCCATTCTTTCTTTGTATTGCTTGAATCAGATTCATACCTGGGATTATTATACCATCTTGGAAACCCATACAATCTAAAACAGAAAGGTCTGATGTGACCTCTTCTACCACAGTAATGACAGATCCATCCCTTAGGTTTAGGAATGATTTTGGCAGGCTGATGTTGTTGAACATGCTGTGGCATCTGTCTGGTTTCAGTGGGATCATAAGTGTCTTTAGCAGGAACAAATGTACTAGTAGAAGTAACATTTTTCTTTTTAGGATAGTTATATTCTACTCCAATACCCTTAGGTTTCCCAGCAACTTGACCCTCAACCAGTATATCTAATCTTTCAGTTCCATTATTTAGCAGTCTAAGCTGTTTATTTAAACTAGTCAGCTGATAGTTCAATGTGGTTACCTCATCTCTAAGAGCAGAATCCTCGGACAGATGCTTTGCCTTCTCAGATTGTAGCTGCTTTGTGAGTTGAGATATTTGAGTCTGATGCTTCACCTTCTCATCTTGCAATTTACTTATAACGTTTTGTTGCTGCTGACAAACCTTTTCACTCTTCTGACTCAGTGCTTTATAGGACGCAGCTAATTCATCAAAGGTCAATTCTTCATCATCTGATTCAGATTCAATAAATCCAGTAAGTGCAGTAATGTGATTTGCAGACTCAGAGTAGTCATCATCCTCAGAGTCATCTTCATCAGACCAAGTGACAGCCATAACCTTCTTCTGTTTCTTCAGGAATGTTGGACATTCAGCTCTAATATGTCCATGGCCTTCACATTCATGACATTGAACACCTTTTCCAGTACTGGCCTTTTCCTCAGGTCTGTATTTTCTTTCACCATTAAACTTTCTGTTATTATCAGAGAAATTGCCTTTAGCATTTGCCCTGCCTCTTCCATCCATCTTCTTTAATATTCTGTTGAACTGCCTGCCTAGATGTGCCATAGTTTCAGATAAATTTTCATCAGTTTCTAAACCATTTTCTACTTCCTCACTTTCAGTGGTGTTGGTTACAAGAGCTATACTCTTCTTCCTCTTCTCGGTTTTCTCTTTAGCAGCCAGCTCATAGGTTAGTAATGAACCCACCAAATTTTCAAGTTTCATCACTCCTATATCATGTACTTCTTCTATGGTAGTGACTTTCATATCAAACATCTTAGGAAGAGATCTAAGCATTTTTCTTACCATTCTTTCCTCGCTTAGCTTTTCTCCTAGAGCATCAAAGTTGTTTGCAAAATCTAGAATGGTCATGTGAAAGTCATGAACAGATTGATCTTCACCCATCATTAGATTCTCAAACTTTACGGTCAGAAGCTGTAGCCTTGAATTCTTCACCTTGGCGGTGCCTTCATGTGTAGTCATTAGAATATCCCATGCTTCCTTAGCCACTGAGCACTGTTTGATCATCCTGAAAATGTTATTATCCACAGCATTGAATAAGGCATTTAGCGCCTTGGAATTTCCATGTGCAAGCTCATCCTCTTCCTTGGTCCACTCCGCTTCTGGTTTTAGTTCACCTGTAGTTTTACCATCTTTGTCTCGTATCACTGGATGTTCCCATGCCGTTAGGATAGCCTTCCAAGATTTGCTATCAAGTGATTTGATAAACGCCACCATTTTGGCTTTCCAGTAATCATAGTTTGATCCATCCAGAAGTGGAGGTCTGTTGACATAGCCACCATCCTTGTTCATTATGCCAGAAAGTAACTTCCCTGGTCCTCACCCACGCAGAACAGGGTGCCTGCTCTGATGCCAATTGAAATTCTGGCACCTACTGGGGACAGATGTTAAGACAGAAGCTATAACAATTGTCGTACGTAACCAGTTTTAATGCTAAGACAAATGCTCTAGCGTATGTCCACAGTAGATTATAATCAACAAGTAAAAACAACAGACAATGAAGTAAATAACACAGAGAATTGTTAACCCAGTTCGGCGTACACAACGACCTACTCTGGGGGCTACCAAGCCAGGAAGGAATCCACTATAATAGATCTAGTTCTAAGCCCACAGCAAACATACAAGTTTACGACTTATCACCTAGACTCTACCCGTGCTAACTCAACCTAGGAACTCCTAAGTTTGAGACCCCGTCTCACTTCCTTTCTATCACGAACCTCGTGATTATTCAGTTCTACAAACAGTGTGGTTTCACTAACCAAACAGCAAAACAGTCTCCGTGCTTAAAAGCTTGGGAGAAGTTATACAAATAACAAACCAAAACAGGCCTAAGCTTGTGTTATAGAATCCACAAGAAAGGCTTACAATAAACAAGACTCAAACCCTAAAACTATATTCTTGAAATACGGCTTCAGTAATCTTTTAGGTTTTAGTCTTCACATATTTATATGACCTGAGTTAGCATGGGCTAGGTCTTCATATTGGGCTTTAATCTTCAGCTGTCCTTTTGCAAAGTCCAGCACACATGTAATGGAAAGAATCACTTGTTTCCATAAATGGCGTAGCATCTTCTGGAAAGTATATCTTGGTCCAGCCACCTAATAAACCCTTGTTTAAAGGCGTGCGTCTTGATAAGCAAGTAAGGCGAAAATAGTGCTTCAGATAATCTTCAAAGATATGGCGCGCAAATAGAGCATTAAATACCGGCAAGACAGATGTTGTACCCACATGCTACGGCATCTGGTCCAACATCTTGCTTGAACATGTTTTTGCAAAATGAGGCCAACATACAAAACACCAACACTTGGAAACAAGGGGGCTGGAGTACTCTCAATTTGTGAGGGGAACCAGTATAAATTGTTGTGTGTTCTTCTCTCTCTCACTCTCTCATTTACTCCTTCATCATTCATAACGCCATAAGTTAATTGTGTGAATAATCTGCTGTGCTTTAAAGACTCTGAAAAGATTTTAAATATCTTGGAAAGTTTTTAAAATATCCAAAACACAATTCAACCCCCCTTCTTGTGTTTTCTCCACGCACCTTCAATTAGTATCAGAGCTCCGGTTCTGTTGGTAAATCACTTAACCGTGAGACAGTCAAGATCCAAAGGAGAAAACCTCCATGGCTCAAAACATGGAGAAGTGAAAGCAGAAGCTACATCAACAAGTTGCTGATCTTAGCAAGAAATTTGAAGATGAACTGAGCTTAAATGAAGATTTGAGCAACAATCAAAATCCTTCCACTTCAGAGGCTAATCAAACTTCTAGTATTGGTTCTACAGCTACTACTCTGTGCTTCATCAGTGATGATAATGAAAGCATTCAGTGGGCTACAGTAAATGGCTTGTTAGATCAATATGAGGAGTTTAGGATGGAGGAAAATGAGAGCATTGAGAAAATGAACATAAGGTTTCAAGCTATTACAAGCAAGCTTGAAGAGCACAACAACAAACTCAGCAACAAAGAGCTTGTAAGCAAGTTGCTGAGAAGTTTGCCTCTGGATTGGAATGTTATTTGATGGTTTATTTATCGCAAGTGCACGAACTATCAAGTTATAGTATCAAAAAGGGATGTTGAACCACGAGGATTGTGGTAATCAACTAAACTAGGCAATTAATGCTAAACTTCATATTTATAACATGTATTGGGGGGAGGTTTTGTTGTATTAAACTTGCTAAAAAGACTTTAGAAAACAGTTTGTGAAGCGATTGGATTCCTTCGGTTCATATCAATGCAATTAGCTTGGTGAATTGAATTTCGTATAGATGAATGACACAATTTAATTTCAAGATGAATTAATCAAAACTGATCATATCCAATTTCTTGGTAATATGATCCTCTCATTCCATCACCACTCTCTAATCTCTTAGATGAGTAGTGATTTCATGAGGTTTTTCACACATAATCCAATGATCCCAATTACTAATCTAATATCTCTAAAATGATAGCAATTGTTCAATTATCCCTATTTCCTAGATTCATTTTCACTCTCATGATAAAACAAATTTATTCGATCAATCACATAATTGGCCTAATTATGTAAAGCATTAAACACAAAGGATAATTGATTGAAATTAAACCATGATTCATACAATACTAACTCAAATCACATAGATCAAACTAATAACATGATAATTCCCTAAGAATCCAATCTAATTATCTAGAAATCCATAGTAAAGACAAAGATTACATGGAGATGAATCAAAGAATTCATGATCAAAGTGTGGAAGAAGCTCCAATCTTCAATCTTCTTGAATCCAGGACCACTTCAGCTTCAAAGCTTCAATTTTCGTCACCAACTGCCGAACCCCGATCCAAAATATGGCTTTTCCTTATATAGGACATGTCTGCTGCGCCTACGCGCCAGAACTGTAACAGATCTGCGCCTACGCGCAGCAGTATCGCGCCAAGGCGCAGGCTAAACTGTAGGAAAACAGAACCAAACAGCCACAGTTCGCGCCGAGGCGCAGCACTATTGCGCCAGGGCGCAAGGCATCAGCAAAACCAACTGCAGTCACTGGAGCAGGCTGCGCCTACGCGCAATATCCTTGCGCCAGGACGCCAGATACCCTGAATAAAGTCTTCTTTCTTCACCCACAAGTCATCTCTTCAATCATATACTTTTCCTCCTTTATTTTGACTTAAAACTTAACAAAAACTTCTAAATTCGCCCTGAATTTGCCTCAAATACTATGTTATGACCATAAGTCATCATTAATCCACATCCTATAGAGGAAACTGAAGACATCAATTCAATGAGTCCTGAATCATTGATTGATTTTCTCAGAGTCCATGAATTGGCTCTGAAGGATATGCAAGAGTTGAACCGTGAAGAAGCAGAAGCAGCAAGGAAAGGAAAGCAAGCATTGGAGCATGAAGATCTTGTTGAAGAACCTGATGAAGAGTATCTTGAAAGATTTTCAAGAAAAATTCAAAGATGGTACATCTTCAAGAAGAATGGAGGAAGACTAGCTAAAGGAATGACAACATGGGATGTACTAGACAACTTCTCTGAAGATGAGCCTGAAAGAGCACCAAGAGCTGAAGGATCAAGTTCTGTAGATGGCTCAGACTCTGAAGACTCGGGCTCTGATGAAAAGTCAGAACCTGAGAGCAAAAGAAAGTATCCAGAGAACAATAAATCAGGTATATTCTAGTCTTTCCAAAGCTAAATTGATAAAGCATCTTAATAAGACCTTACTTAAACTCTCTAATAGTCAGCAGAAGTTTAAAAAAAACTTAAAGCGGACTATGAGAATTTAAGTAAGCAAGCAAATCACTCTGAAGGTCTTAAACAAAAAGATTTTATCAAAACCAAAGACCCTAAGAATGATTTTGCTATATGTTACAAACCGCTTGAGCACTCTCTAGTTCTCAAAGAGTTCTGTAACATAAATGTTGATCAAAACAAAATTGTTTCCATGCTTTGTAATCTTAAGACCAACAATACTAATGGGATTGGATACTCTAGTAGTGAAATACTAGAGGAACCAAGCTCATCAGTTATTGATGGAAGCTTCTCACTTCCAAATCTTTACACTACATTTGTATCTGTTAGCACTCAGATGAAACAAATGGAGGATAAAGATTTGGCAACTAACAGTCTAGGACCCTCAAGCAAGTGGGTACCAAGAGACAAAATTGTTTACTTGATTGCAGGTGAAACTAAGACTCTGAACCTTCCAATCACATGGATGCATGTGACTGTGAACGGAAGAAGAGCAATTGTGCATAGAAGGCACATTCTTGAAGAGTCAGATGGAGAAGAAGATGAAGAGGAGTACATAAGGAGCAGGAGGGAGTATGAAGATTTGGAATCTTGCTTTGAAGATGATAACAACTCAGTGTGGTGGAGTGATTGCTCTGGCTATGACTCTGACTACACCTAATCAAGAAAGCTTCAATGCAAGGTAAGTATGCTTAACTCCTGAATGACATATTCAGAGAAATAACTCTCAAAGGTTGAAAGTGTCTTCTTAGGATACATAGTGTTCAGTACTAAAAACCCTGAAAAATCCTGTCTGAACATATTTTTTTGTGTCCTGAAAGACTTGTTTCTTCAGCCTCTGATGTTCTTCAGGTTTCAGCATCTGAAGAATCTCAGACTCTGAGAAACGTTTCAACCTCTGACGGTTAAGTCTCTGAATACAAAATGAATTGGAAACGTTTAAGTCTTTTTTACTAAAACGTTTTGGCGCTAAAGAGACAACTCGCATACACGTTCTGATTGGTTTAAAACAGCTAATGATGGTTTATATTCTCGATTTATTTAATGTATTGTGTGCATTAATATGTTTTAAACAAAATCATTTAAATACTTGCATACTTTACTCTGTTTTCATTCTATTCTATTGTCTTCAAACATCTCCTTAACAAAACTCTCTCTAGTTTTTAAGCAAACTCTTCACCCTAACTTTCTGTAATGGCATCTACTTCTACATCAGTCTCAGACTCTTCGTTCACTTTTCCTAAAGATTTTCCAATCAACACCATCGCCTGCAAAGAAATGTTTTCTACAGATTTGTCTCTTAAGATGGAGGGAAAATCTTTGAACCTGGTTATGGAACAACCAGTGGACTTTGATAGTTTGGAAAAGAATCAGTTTGATGTTCTAAAGTTTTTCTCTCATCATAAAGGGAGCTTTAGATACATGAATCTTTTAAATGGTCCAATCTATCCTGCTCTGGTAAAAGACTTCTGGATCAGAAGCAAGCTGAAGACAGTTGAAGATTATGATATGGAGCTGGCCACAAGAAGAAAAGAAAGGGCTGAAAATAGATACAAAACTCCTGAAGAGTTAGGTTTAAGAATCATTGAGGAAGATGAAGTGCATTCTGTTGTGTGTGGTTTTGAAGTAATTTTCACTGCTTCAAACTTAGCCAAAGTGTTATCCATTCCAAATGAAGGATTTCACTACTCCAGTAGTCACAATAAAGTAAGGAAGACTGAGTTTCTAAAGATCATAACAAGACAAAGTTACATCAAAGGAAAAAGCTGTGAGAGCGACAAGCTAGAAGATCTGAAGCCCACTCAGAGAATTTTAGCCAAAATAATGTTGAGTTCTATACTTCCTAGCAATAATGACTCTGACAAATTGTCATGGGATCATAGGCATTTTGCTTATTTTCTCTCTAGGAAATTTAACTTAAATTGGGCTGAATATATCTTCAAACATCTTTGCAAAGCAGTCTTAAGCACTCAGAATCAGGACAAGCCTATTGTGAATGTCATCTACCCTAGGATACTTAGTGAGATCTTCTATCAATGTGGGGTGATTGACATAATCAAGGCTGCAGGTCATGACTGCCTGTTAAGGGAAATCAGAGCCTCCACAGTATCTGTTCATACCTTTTCTCACATGAACTTACTGTCAGGACATGAAGTTCAACCCTCAGATCCCTTAGTGCCTCAGTCTCACTTAGGACTTTCCTTGATGAAGAAAAACAACATTGATATACCTACTATCTCTAGTAGTATTGTCAATCAGTACATTCAACTACTAGAAAGCTTAGGAGAAGGGTTTGAAGTTGAAGAAGAAAAAGTGAAGAGAAAGAGAAAAAGGACATATGAAGCTGCAAATGAAGAAAGACATTCAGACTCAAAAGGACACAGTGAGGAATCATCCTGAATTCTCTACTGCAAGATAAAATATTGGGCAAAAACCTTAGGGAAAGGTTAGCCTCAATAATGAATGATCTGAATGTACCTCTTAAGACAATCTGAAAGGCGATCAAGGCAATCAACAAGCTCTTGAAGAATTCTGTCTATGGAAGTGTTATTAGAAGGTTTGAAGGCAAAGTGAATAAGCTTATGAGAATGGTGCAAAAGTAGATGCTAATCTGAAAAATATCATAATAACCCTAATAACCTCAACATTAGGATTATCTTGATTTCTTCTATGATTTCTTTAACTGACTAAGTTTTTTAAAACACATTAATAGGGTAGAGTGTTTATGATCATTTTTTTTCTATGCTAAGTCTACTCTGATTATTCACTATGCTTATATGAATGTTTTGATTAACAATATCTGATTGATTGTTTTATTTACTTAATGAAACTAAAATTTATCTTCTGTTAAAACAAACAAATCTTGAACATTCAGAACTTCAAACTCTTGAGCTCTTATTTATAAAATTTGATTTTCAATAAGTACAATATAAAATGTTCCTAAAAGATTAGATTACATGACAAGAGAAAAACTCTTAATAAGAAATTAAAGACAAACAAGCCAAAGTAATGAACTTTGTTTCATTAAGAACATAAGTTCTGGATTACATATAAAGTTTTCCCAAGGATTGTCTTCTGGTCGCTTCAAAGGCCATATTTGAAGGTTGCACACCTAAAAAATGACCTTTACAGAGGGGAGAAGTTGAGATTTTGGCTAAAGCCATCTGACCAACTCGGAGTCCTTCTTGAAGAAAACATTTCCGATGCATCAGTTTGGTTTTCTTCAAGAAAAGACTCTAGCCCCTCTAGAGCCTTGGATATCAGTTTGATTTTCTTCAGGAAGATATGTCTTCAGAACTTAAAACAGTCAGAGTCCAAAGATTTCTCTTCAGACTCTGAACTGAGTTCTTCTGTGAAAGACACTGGCTTTGTTTCCATTGGTTTCTTCTTATGTTTTCTCCTATCTTGACTGGCTCTCACTGAAACTACTTTCTTCTTCTATGAGCGTTTCATTTTTTCTTTCAAGAGATCTATCAATAACCTAAGATTACTCTGTGTGAGTAAAATGACTAGGTATCTCTCTCCTTTTATAAGCAAAATTCAATGGCCGAATATTAAATGTGTTCAACCACTTCTGATTTGACGGAATTGAAAGTTGAATTTCTATTAATTGCTTATATTACCTTTTTGATAATGACAAAAGGGGGAGAAAGAATATTGGTAAATCAATTGTTGGAAGAAGCGAAATTACTTGGATTTTTAGGGCCTTGTAGTGCTTCAGAGAGAGAACGTAGGAGAGTGGTCAAAATAGTAGCATGAGGTACATGCTTTGTTATGACAATCTGATCTTTGAGGATTTCAAAATATTGTACTAAAGAGCTCTGAACTGTTTTCAAATTTTTTGTTCAGACTCTGAGCTATTTTCTTTGAAAAGATTTTTTAAAAGCTCTGAACTGTTTTCAAACTAAAGAGCTCTGAACTGTTTGAAAATATTTTGAACTCTGAAGCTGTTAATGATAACCATCAGAACCAAGTGTGTATGTAGAAGTCTTTAAGCGCCTCTGATTCTATTTTGTCATTCAATTTAAATATTGCTTCATCTTGCATCTGCATTAAGGGCTTAATTTTCAAGGAGAATGCATTTATTAATTGAAGTTTATTATTCATAGTTAGTTCTTGAGTATGGGTGCAACTTTACTCAAAGATTATCACACTATGGAATGAAGAAGCTTGCAAACCTTGTTCTTTACATAGTGAAATATGAATAATTTAAGTCATATAATAAAGTATTTCTGAAACTGATTAAAATTAACTATGGATACAAAATAGGGGGAGCTTACAAACCTAACCCTATGGGTTATCAGACTTAGGGGGAGCTTGCAAAACTCAGAAGCCTAATGTCAACATAGCTGATTTTTATCAACAACAATTGTATTTAATACTTGTGTTTGTCATCATCAAAAAGGGGGAGATTGTTGGAACAAAATATGTGTTAATACACACCCTTAAGTTTTGATGATAACAAAGTATTAAATGGACAATTGATGGTACTAATGTTTAAATTAAGTGCACGAGAATTCAACGTTTAATCAAGAGCACACTTAATTTAAACTCTGATGAAACCAATGGAAGTCTGAATATTTGAGACTCTGAAAGAGTTCAGATGCTACAACTTGGTCAGAAGCTATACAAAGTTCAGAAGCTCAAAGTATATCAGAACGTCTGAAAGCTGTTCAGGGACTCAGAGGAGTTCAGAAGCTCAAGGATGTTCAGAGGCCTACAAGAGTTCAGAGGCTGTCTGATAGTCATAAGTCATTCAGAGGATGAAGGCGTTCAGAATGTGAATTACTAAAGACTATCAGAGGCTAACCATTCAAAGACCAATCAGACTCCAAGTTATCAAAGGTTCATCAGAAGCAAAGGGAATTCCCAGTCATCAGAGGGCTACATCAACTACAACTTATCAAGCCTGATGACTTGTTCTAAGGTCAACTAAAATGCAACGGTCACAAAGGATGTGATCCCTCTCTCTAGGAGCTAGTTGTACCTTATAACTGTACCATTGGACAGACAGCAAAGGTGAAGCTTCTCTGCAAAGGAAGATGTGGCTTTACTCAACGGATTTTCAATGTCTACAGCTGTCCAAGTTGCAACGGGAATTTCTCCAACGTCTCAATGTCTTTCTCAACTCATATAAATATGCCAAAGAAAGAATTGAAGACTAGCGCTCAACATTAGATAAAATCTCTCAAGAAAGTGAGCATTTGAATTGTAATAATATCTCTCAAATGAAGTGAGCATAGAAACTAGCTTAGAGCCTCTGAAGTTATTATGTTTGTAATAAGTTTTAAGCTCTTAAGTTAGTAGTAAGTCTTCTGCTTAGTGTAGAAGCAAGTAAGTCTTCTGCTTAGTGTAGAAGCAAGAAAGTCTTCTGCTTATTGTAGAAGCACGTAAGTCTCAGTCTTAGTGATTAGAGCAGTGAAGTCTTGAGCCTGAGTGCTTGAGCAAGGAAGTCTCTGATCTTGTGTGATCAAAGCAAGGAAGTCTCTCTGTCTTGTGTGACTTAGAGCAGGAAGTCTCAAGCTTGTGTGCTTGAGCAAGGAAGTCTTTGATCTTGTGTGATCAGAGCAAGGAAGTCTCTATGTCTTGTGTGACTAAGAGCAGGAAGTCTTGAGCTTGTGTGCTTGAGCAACTATTGTAATCCGTGTGATTATAGTGGAACTCTCTTGGAAACAAGGGGACTGGAGTACTCTCAATTTGTGAGGGGAACCAGTATAAATTGTTGTGTGTTCTTCTCTCTCTCACTCTCTCATTTACTCCTCCATCATTCATAACGCCATAAGTTAATTGTGTGAATAATCCGCTGTGCTTTAAAGACTCTGAAAAGATTTTAAATATCTTGGAAAGTTTTTAAAATATCCAAAACACAATTCAACCCCCCTTCTTGTGTTTTCTCCACGCACCTTCATACTTGACCCTGTTACACGAAAATCCTACACTAGTTGATAACTCTGCAAGTTCAGTTGAAGCTTAAGAAAATCAAACTAATTTTTTTTAAGCTAAATTAGCGATTAATTTAGGAAATTAAACTAAATTAGCCCTTCAAAAGCCCACCAAACAGCAAAGTTCATAGTCATACACTACATGAAATCACATAAATTCTTAAAATATATATCCTTCCAAAAAGAACAACAACCAAGACCGGATTGATTGGTCTTAGCCTATATATCATTTTGCAGTATAACTCCCCCAAGAACAACAACACATAAAACACCAATTTTTATCGTGACAAATCATTTATCAATGATGAATAAACATATACATGTTAGGATTTGTGATTGTAATTGCTTTGTTAAGTTTGTAATTAGCTTTAAGTAATCTAGCTTAGTTAACTTGGCCAACAAGGCAAGTTGTGATTGATTGGTTTTAGGCACCAAAACTAAACCAATACATTGTGCTTGTATCCTTGCCTATATTAAGGCTTTGTGTGATCAATAATAAGCTGAGAAGCACCTTTCTTTCTTAACAAATTGGTATCAGTTACCGGTTAGAACTTTGTTTCTCTCTCTTTGTACAATAACCGTAGTTAGTTACAAAGTTTGTTAGAGTTCAGTTACGTTCTCTGATTCGTTTCGTTTCTTGAAGATTCTGTGGTGGAATCGAGCAATTTCGCACCACCCTCTATCCCCAAATTTGATGGCTACTATGATCATTGGGCCATGCTAATGGAGAATCTATTGAGATCCAAGGAGTATTGGAGTCTCATCGAGCATGGAATCGTCATTGCACCAGAAGGAGCAACTCAAGAACAATTGAAAGCAGTGGAAGAAAGCAAATTGAAGGATCTCAAGGCCAAAAATTATCTGTTTCAAGCCATTGATGGATCAATTCTTGAAACAATTCTCTCGCGAAACACAGCCAAAGAGATTTGGGATTCAATGCGACAAAAGTACCAAGGTTCAACGAAGGTTAAGAGAGCTCAATTGCAGGCATTGAGGAAAGAGTATAAAGGTTTGAACATGAAGATCGGAGAATCTGTGGATGAGTTCTTTGCACGAACCCTCACCATCGCTAACAAGATGACAGCACATGGAGAAAATCTCACGCAAGGTGATATTGTTGAGAAAATCTTGCGTTCTTTAACATCGAGATTCAACTATGTGGCTTGTTCTATAGAAGAATCACATGATGTGACTGCCATGTTTGGATGAATTACAAAGCAGTTTAATTGTGCATGAAAAACGCATGAAAGGCCAACAAGAACAAGAAGAGCAGGTTCTTAAGGTGTCTTAAGGTGGAAGAAATAACAGAGGTCGTGGTGGTAGTGGTAGGGGAAGAACTCGAGGAAGTGGAAGAAGTGGAGGTGGTGATAAATTCAACAAAGAAAATGTTGAATGCTTTAAGTGTCACAAATTAGGACATTTTCAATCTGAATGTCCAAGCTGGGAAGAAGAAAATGCAAATTATGCCCAAATTGACGAAGGAGAAGAAATTTTACTTATGGCTCAAGAAACCAAAGAAATCAAAGAGCAAGGGTCACATAGTGAAATATGGTTTATGGATTCAGGTTACAGCAATCATATGATTGGTAACAAAGAATGGTTGTTTGATTTTGATGATAGCTTCAAAGATTCAGTCAAGTTGGGATATGATTCAAAGATGGCAGTCATGGGCAAAGGAAACCTAAAGCTACACATTGAAGGTTATACTCAAGTCTTTACTAATGTCTATTATTTGCCTGGGTTGAAGAACAATTTATTTAGGGCAATTACAAGAAATGAATCTCACTATCATATTCAGAAATGGCACTTGCAAAGTTTTCCATGAAGAAATAGGTTTAATCATGTCCACTCATATGTCTCTCAATAGAATGTATGTCATTAGAGCTCCTGTCATTATTCCAAAATGTCTAAAAATTGCTCATTGCAATGAAAGTCAAGTATGGCATCAGAGATATGGGCACCTCAGTTACAAAGGATTAGGAGTATTGGCTAGTAAGAAAATGGTGTTGGGATTACCATGTGTGACAGAACCTACTGAAAAATGTAGCAATTTTATGAAGGGTAAACAACACAGGGAAGTGGTGGCAAAGAAGAGCTCATAGAGAGCTAGTTTTAAACTGGAATTAATACATTCAGACATATGTGGACCAATTACTCTTGAATCAAATGGAAAAAAGAGATATTTCATCACTTTTATTGATGATATGAGCAGAAAAACATGGGTGTATTTTCTTAATGAAAAATCAGAGGCATTGGTCATTTTTCAAAAATTCAAAATCATGGTAGAAAATGCTACTCTGCATAAGATTCAATGCCTGGGGACAGATAGAGGAGGTGAGTATACCTCTATAGCTTTCAATGAATTTTGTGATCTACATGGGATCAGAAGACAACTCACGGTTGCCTATACACCCCAACAAAATGGGGTCTCTGAAAGGAAAAATAGAACCATTCTCAATATGGTTAGGTGCATGTTGGATGATAAGAAAATACCTAAGAAGTCCTGGCCTGCAGCTGTCAATTGGTCACTACACATCTTAAACAGATGCCCTAATTTTGCTGTTAAAGATATGACTCCAGAAGAAGCTTGAAGTGGAAATAAACCTTATGTAAGTCATTTCAAAGTATTTGGCTCTATTGCTTATGTTCATGTACCAGATAACTTGAGAAAGAAGTTAGATGATAAGAGCTATGTGTGTATACACTTGGACATAAGTGAATAATCAAAGGCATATAAATTGTATGATCCAACAAAACCAAAAATTGTAGTGAGTAAGGATGTGAAATTTGATGAAGTCAGTCAATGGGACTGGGAGAATAAGAGAATTGACACTGCAAAGACTGTGAGTACTGAAAATCACATTGACACTGAAGCTTGCTCTTCAAGTAAACTCAGTGAAAATAGTGATGAGATGGAAAACCACACCAGTAATGATCATGATGAAAATACAAATGAAGTAATAGTGCCTGATTCAGAAGATAGTAGTGATGAGGCTGAAGAAATTCAATTGAGTAAGAGAATTCCAAGAGAAGACTATGTGACCAATGAAGCTAGTACTGATGAAGAAGCTCATCAAAATCTTGCAATATTCACTCCTGGTGAAGATTGAATCACTTATGATGAAGCCTCTAAACACAGTGTTTGGAGAAAAGCTATGGATTCTGAGATAGCTTATATAGAAAGTAACAACACTTGGGAATTAACTGTGTTACCACTTGGAGCAAGGAAAATTGGAGTAAAGTGGATATACAAGACAAAGTACAATGAGCAAGGGAAGATTGAGAAACATAAATCAAGGCTTGTAGCTAAGGGTTACTCTCAACAATATGGCATTGACTACAATGAGGTATTTGCACCGGTAGCTAGATGGGACACTATAAGAACCATTTTGGAAATTGCAGCAGTTAGAAACTGGTTTGTCTTCCAACTTGATGTCAAAAGTGCCTTTCTACATGGTGAGTTGGATGAAGAGGTGTATGTGGAATAACCTCTAGGGTACCAAAAGGGCAAGAAAGACACAGTTTATAGACTGAAGAAATCTCTTTATGGATTGAGGCAAGCACCTAGAGCATGGTACAGTAAAATAGAAGCTTATTTTTGTCAAGAAGGATTTGAAAAATGTCCTCATGAACACACACTCTTTGTGAAGCACAGTGGAAGGGACAAAGTCATTATAGTGAGTTTATATGTAGATGATATGATTTTCACAGGGAATGATCAAGAACTGTTTGAAAAATTCAAAAACTCAATGGAAAGCAATTTTGCCATGACTGACTTAGGCAAAATGAGATATTTCTTAGGCATTGAAGTGGTACAAAATGAAAATGGCATTTTCATTTGTCAACAGAAATATGCTAGTGACATACTTGAAAGATTTGGTATGAATGAGTGTAACAGTGTAAGCAACCCTCTTGTGCCAGGTTGCAAATTGCAAAAGGATGGGACTGGTAAAGCCAGTGATTCAACTCACTATAAACAAATGGTAGGTTGTCTGATGTATCTACTTGCTACTAGACCTGATATGGCTTTCTCAGTGTGCTTAATAGCTAGATTCATGGAGAGACCTACTGAGATTCATGTAGCAGCAGTGAAGAGAATTTTAAGATACTTGAAAGGTACTACAAGCCATGGTTTGTGGTATGCAAGAGGTGATGAAAGCAAGCTAACTGGGTGGTCAGATTCAGACTATGCTGGAGACTTGGATGATAGGAAAAGCACATCAGGGTATGTGTTTATGATTGGAACTAAAGTTGTGTCATGGTCTTCAAAGAAACATCCAATTGTGACATTCTCCACAACTGAGGCTGAATTTATAGCAGCTGCAAATTGTGCTTGTCAGGGTGTGTGGTTATCTAGAATCATTGGTCAGATAGACATGAACTTGAAAGAATGTATAACAATTTACTGTGACAATAGTTCTTCAATCAAACTATCCAGAAATCCTGTGATGCATGGTAGGAGTAAACACATAGATGTGAGGTTCCATTTTTTAAGAAATCTATCCAAAGATGGGATTGTTCAGCTGGTACATTGCTCATCCTTTGAGCAGATAGCAGACATCATGACAAAAGCTCTTAGTCTTGAGAACTTCTGCAGACATAGAGACAAGTTGGGGCTGTGCAAGCTAGAAACTATAAATTGATCTTGTTGAAGTTCAATTTAAGGGAAGATATGTTAGGATTTGTGATTGTAATTGCTTTGTTAAGTTTGTAATTAGCTTTAAGTAATCTAGCTTAGTTAACATGGCCTACAAGGCAAGTTGTGATTGATTGGTTTTAGGCGCCAAAACTTAACCAATACATTGTGCTTGTATCCTTTCCTATATAAAGGCTTTGTGTGATCAATAATAAGCTGAGAAGCACCTTTCTTTCTTAACAATACAATCATGTATTATATCATAAAGCATTGAAATTAAACACATTCTCAAATCCCACGTACAAACCCCTAATTGAGATGATGAGAGTTTGGGACAGAGAAAAGTGTTTCTTCTCTTTCATTAATTCATCTCTAAAATTATATATAGAATCTACTTTTATACCTTGATTTAGTGAATTCTTTAGCCCACCTTTTAGTTCTTTTAATCTACTTTGACCATTTCTTCTTTTCTCTTCTTTTTCTCTTCATTAAGGGATTTATTTTAGATTTAAATATATTTCACTTGTTATAAATATTAAGGTTGTATCATACTATTTTACTAGAACTTCAGTCTAATTAGCTGTAATATGTAACAATAAAATAAAATATGAAAATTGCAATATTGAAAGGTATATGAAAACAATTGAGTAACATTAAACAATCCTTCAACAATAAATTTGTATAAATATTACAATATGACTGTGCTTATCAGGAACGCTCCACATATTTGCCTAAAGAGATAGCAGCCAATGGAGTATAGATGTCAACCATGAATGATAAATGATAGTAGTCCAAAAGCAAATAGAGGGTGCTCAATTTCTAAATCAATATTGGTGTGAGAGATATATATTGGTGTGAGAGACTTATTAGAATTGTGCTTATTAGAAATCAATATTGGTGCGAGAGATATAATAATAATAATAATTTTTTTTAAACTAATAATAATAGGAATGACTTCATAAATTTTCTGCTTTTCTTGTGCTTTCAGCAGCCTTGTACTTGATGTAACTTCTGTTGTGAAAATTTGACCTATTCACAATAATGAAACACATATATTTGAGTAATTCAACAAATATGAATGAGAATAAAATAAAACAGAGGTTATAGAAGCTTATCTTATGATTGCAGTAATTGATGTCGGCATCCGTAAATTATACAGCGACGAATTCAGTACCAAAGAATAACCTGTAAATTATCAAACCATGAAACAATACCTGAGGCGTGCTGGTCGCAATGCCCTTAAGGATTTATCCGCCTCATAAGCGCAAATCGCCCAGGATTCAACAGGTCCTTCCCAGATATGAATCATATCTGGGGTAACAGAACTAACAAGAATGATTTAGATTCAGGTTGATGTTACACTCAAAGACATACTATGTGAGGGTAGATAATATTTCTAGCTCAATGATACTGTACTGATGTACAGATATTTATACATGGTCATGTGGAATTAAAGAACCTAACCATTAGGTCCTAGAATTATGGCTACAAAGATAATAAGAAGAATAGTTGTTCCTTATTATTAGGAAGAAATAAAAAATGTGCCTTGACCAAAAGAAATCAAGGTCAATAATAATAATATGAGACTTTTGAAATATCTTATTATTATAATAAAAATAATAATTATAATAGCACAACAATCCCCCACATATTTCAAAAGTTGAATGACCAAATTTTCTCTGAGTTAACATCATAGATATAATGCATCAAACTGGTGTAGCAAGCTATATGAACCAATCCTAGACTGATAGTACTTAACATACTGTAACATTGGTGTAGCAAGCTATATGACCCAATGAAACTTAGCGTATGTTAGCGGTCTACCAATCGCATTACACCCCCACAGTTCTTGTTGTAGCCGCTGTGTTGCGGTAATAGGCCGTGCGTGTGCCTGGATTCTTTCATGAGTGCTCTAGAGATTTTGCCAAGATCTCATACAAGCGGCCCCACTTGACACTCAAATAGGTGATTTCATCAAGTGTATGCTGCAAACCATACACCACCCATAAGAGATATGAAATTCATTAAAAGCTTTATTGCTTATCCTCTCAATAATGCAGTGTCTAGCACTTTCTCACTCACACCATAGGAAAAGGACTAAAACAAAAATCAATTAATTTTGGTGCTAGCAGATCTAACAAGTAACTTGTGTTTACCCATATGAACCTTATTCATGGGATCTCCAATCACAAAGGTTGGGTTCCTATCACTTGTTGATTTCAATTGGCTTAAGTCCAATTCCCCTCGATGTGTCACAAAATTATTTCCTCCCAGGGGCTTTATTTAGTAGCTACTTTATACACAAATGATGAAGACACAATTTTCTTACATCATAACATATTGACTAAGACGTCTCTAAGTCAATTGATCTCATATAATATTTATACAAGTCTATAACAATAACTTCTTCTTCACAAAAAATTTGTACAGGTCTGCTTAGTTAACTAAGCGACAAAATTCTCACTTAGAACAATTAAATTCACTTATAGATTTATTCTCATCGGCTCTTATCCGATTAACATCATTGTATTATTTTAATACAATGGCTCATCATATTAAGCGACATCTCATATATTGTCAATCCAACTTTTTAATACGTTTCACCAGGTCTGCTTAGATGAATTCTAAGTGACAACATCTCCACAAAAGGGAAAAAAATTAGATATATGATTAGATTTATTAACTGGTCTACTTGAAAGACTTTCAAGCGACAACACCCCTACGTTTAAGGACAATTTATAATTCCGCACATAGTGATATATTTTCTCATAAACGAATTTCACTAAACATCATTGTATTATTTTAATACAATGGATAATCCACAATATACCATATTATAGTTTATGGTATCTCAAAAATATCATGAATCACAATCATGTTCAGGTCTACTTAGAATATTTCTAAGCGACAACTTTTCTATCACATAGCATATAGATATCTCTATATGAATACCTCAGCCTTGTATAAAAGAAATTTATCAAATGCTTCATCTTTATGAATTTCTCAATATAAGTATAATATTTTCATAATATGACATCAACTAGTCTCTCTTAGTATTTCTCTATGCCAACACGAACATGACTCTAAGTTCGGTGATAGCGAAACTCTATATAGTTTCACAACACATTATAAAAACATCTTCACTCATAAAGTTATTAATGCAAAACATGATGACTATAATATATTTATTAAACAAAATTTCTCAACTCCACAATAGTCATAAATATATCAAACACTGACTTGAAGATATGTACATATATCAAGCACTTACATGACACCAGACAAATATCATCTCAGTATTATAACAACAGTAGAATCATCATATAATAACAAGGATATTTAATAGTTCACAAAATTAGACAAATTCTATACTTAAATTTCACTGATATTAGCACATGTAAGAACAATTCTACCTTCTAATTTCACCAAAAGTTATCACTTGTCAGCACATACACATAACCATATACATACACTACTATCACAGATTTCATTCTATTTATGTGACTATTGTCAAAGCTTCGTTATTATTTCAGTTTAAATCCTATTTTGGCATAATAATATAATTATTAGAATCACAAAAGAAAACTTAGCCAATATCAATTCATCATCAATTTAAATTATTGAGGTCTCATGACTTGTAACGCTATAACGCATAAACAAAAGCCAAAAATAATTAATAAAATGACAAATTGATAATCACACATGATACATCAAAAAAAAAAAAACATTAGCAGCACATCAATTATCACTTGGGTATCAACGCGGAAAACAACATCAGTGACATGCTAGTATTCATAAACTAAAAGTCACGGATGCTCATTAAAAGGAATTAAGGATGAAAAGAAACCTGAGTATCAAAGACCATTCGACATCAAACTTTCACCGCAAGAACCTCACACTTGAGAAGCCTCGGTTGTGATTATAATTTACACGTCGTTTTCCCTCTTGCTTCTGGCTTCAGGGAACTGATTGTGCCATTTTCAAGGCTAAGAAATTTCATTGTCAATTCACCATCTGATTCATAAATAAATTTAGCGGTTAAACTTAAAATAAATCCTTAAGATTGTTGTGAAAATTTGACCTATTCACAATAATGAAACACATATATTTGAGTAATTCAACAAATATGAATGAGAATAAAATAAAACAGAGGTTATATAAGCTTATCTTATGATTGCAGTAATTGATGTCGGCATCCGTAAATTATACAGCCACGAATTCAGTACCAAAGAATAACCTGTAAATTATCAAACCATGAAACAATACCTGAGGCGTGCTGGTCGCAATGTCCTTAAGGATTTATCCGCCTCATAAGCGCAAATCCCCCAGGATTCAACAGGTCCTTCCCAGATATGAATCATATATGGGATAACAGAACTAACAAGAATGATTTAGATTCAGGTTGATGTTAGACGCAGAGACACACTATGTGAGGGTAGATAATATTTCTAACTCAATGATACTGTACTGATGTACATATATTTATACATGGTCATGTGAAATTAAAGAACCTAACCATTAAGTCCTAGAATTATGGCTACAAAGATAATAAGAAGAATAGTTGTTCCTTATTATTAGGAAGAAATAAAAAATGTGCCTTGACCAAAAGAAATCAAGGTCAATAATAATAATATGAGACTTTTGAAATATCTTATTATTATAATAAAAATAATAATGATAATAGCACAACAACATCCACTTATTATTGTGCAAAAATATAATAAAAACGTACTAAAAACCTTGTAAATAGGTCTTGAAACAGGTAGAAATATAGTAATGATGTGGAGTCATCAGCAACCATTTGTGATACTAATCTATGGGTCCCCTTTTGTGATACTTTAATCCGCAGGTATTTTTACATAATTTGATATGAATTCATCGCTTCGGTCGTTGCTCTACTACTTCTTTGGTTGCTGCTCTTCGTTGGCTATATAATCAACCAAATATTGGGAAACTTATGTATTATCTTATTTATACGCATTCGGAAATAGCCTATATAATAAGATCACTTGGCAGGTACTTGAACAATTCAAAATCTGAATTGTTGAAATAAGGCAACCATAAGGACTGTTATAGAGAACAGTAATTTGTGCTCACGTATCGGAGATCTAACAATTTGGAGATCATCAGGATGTTCAACTCCGATCCTTTTAGATGTCTATATACAATGGACATTCTAACTCAAGAAATGACTGTAAGTATTTATGTCACTTGGTTGGATAAAGTAAAATGTTTTGAAAGACACCTGAAGTTATATTGTGACATAATTAAGTCAGTCGGATAATGTTTCAACAACCATTTTATAAAGTTCATTTGACTTATTAGTTGTTGTTGAATGATAGAACATATAAAGATAAAGTTTATGTTAGCTGACTCACTAATCAAAGACGTGACACCTAATGTCTTTCATATTAATTTTGTCACTAAGGATGTCTTGGATTAGTGGGAGTCTCTTCAGTTATGTTCTAACTTTGGTTTTGATACTGATACAGATTTTGTTAAGGTCTTCTGCAGAAATAAAGTTTAAGGTTATTATTCTTATAATCAGTTTTGTATATTTTGTGCAAATATTTTTAATTTGCAAACTTCAGTTTGATCTCACTAAAGATTTCAGTTGGACCAGTTGGAAATAGGCATGATTTAGAGATCACATTGCATGAAATTTCCATGCCACTCGTCCATATCAGATATATGTCGTCAAGTACATTGATGTGGTGGTCGTCGGGGTTCCGTCACGTTATACGTCAGTGACGACAACCGCGGTGGTCCCATTATTGATGTATGAGATGGACCAGATTGTAAAGTTGAAATCTAAGGATAAATAGCATTCGGATGCGCGCCTAAGGAATAATGATATAATTATTACGATATGTAGCCCAAGTGGGAGATTGTTGGAATATTTTATGATATCCCAATAATATTATGTGGGCAAATATCTTTATATAATTATATTAGCTGTTTATCAATTAGGAGCTTTAATTGATTAAGTGATCAAATAAAGTTATAAGGCTAATTAGATTTCTATTTAGAATTAATTAAGTATTTAATTAATTGGATATGGGCTCAATATGAGTGGATGTCAGGATGGCCCATTTCGGAATAATGGGAACCCTAATTGGCCATCACACTATATATAGGCTATGGTCCCCAATATACCGGACACACTGCACATTTGCTCTTCTCCCCATCTGAAGAGTGCTTAGGGCATAAGGAGTCCTGGTTGAGGAAGAACCACAAGCCAGCAGATGCTTGTCATCCGTCTCCCTTTTGTTTTCAGGTTTACTACCGAGAGGCTTTAGTTCATCTAATAGATTCGTCTATCCAGGTATTTGTATCATCCTTTAATCTCAATAAATCAACATGTCGTAGATCCTGTTTTATATACATGCTTATTAGACTTCCGCACTAAAGTAAGATTATGAATTTAGTCTTTGTTATTGAGAGCATGTATATGATTAATTATTGAATTAAATCTAACAATTGGTATCAGAGCCTGGTTTAATTTTGTAACAGCTTAAAGCATAGTAAGCTATAGCTTGAGGGGTAGTGTTTGAATATAAAATATCTGTTAAATATGCATAAGGTTTATATTATAGTTTGTTGAGAAAATATCTCTATGATTAAGTTTCTTTATTCTAAGTCCTGTAATTAAGGGATTTACTTTAGATTTAAATATATTCACTTCATTATAAATATCAAGGTTGTATCTAGAGGTGTTCATGGGTACGGGCCAATCCGCGAACCCGCCGATCCAACCTGATGTAGGAGGATATTTTAGTATTTTATTATTTTAGGTATCTTTCATTTTAATATATTTTATTAGATTTGTAATTTTTATTTAGCTAGATTTATTATTTTCTTTTACTATCTTTTAGGTAGATTTGTTATTTTTATTTAGCTAGGTGTATTATTCTCTTTTACAATCTTTTAGGGAGATTTGTTATTTTTATTTTTCCCTATTATTTAAGCTAAATTATTGTAGCCTTGAAGGCAACCTTTTTTTTTTTTTGAAACACACAACAAAATTAAGACGAAATATTACAATTAGGTGGCATCATATCTTTGAGGATATGGCCTACAATGTGTGTGTGTGTGTGTGTGTGGGGGGGGGGGGGGGGGGGTAAACTATCATTAAAATTCTTATTGGGCTCAACTTCAGCCCACTTAGCTAACACATGAGCCACCTTATTCTTCTCCCTATTAACCCACTTAACCGATATGTTGGGGTTGTCATCAATAGACTCCCTAATTTGTCTAGCTAAGTTTCCCCAAATCAATCTAGAGTACTTTCTCATTCGAACAGCTTTCACCACTTTTTCATTATCCGTTTCAATGATAACCTGACCTTGTTGATTCTCCATGGCCTTGATGGCTTCGAAAACACCCATAGCTTCCGCCGCAGTTACCTCATTGAGACCTCGCACCACCTTGGTCGCAGCTCCAACCCAACTACCATCATCCCTCCGCACAATCCACCCTAATCCCCAACGGCCATCACCCAAAAGGTGAGCATCCACGTTGAGCTTCAAGGTGTTTGTGGGTGGTGGAATCCAGCTATCCCTGTTGTGACTGCGATTTCGGGTGTTACGATTAGCTCGCTCTTGAGGCAGGTGATGTTGGTAGTCAGAAAGGCAACTCTGCGCTTGGTGAAGAGCCTCCAACACAGGTACGTGTTTATCTTGAAAAATTAATAAGTTTCTGGCTTTCCATATATGGGTAACATATAGCTCCAGTTAGATTCATACACTGGCTTGATTCTTCTTTTATAGTGTCTTTAATCCACTTTTTGAAAGATAAATCTTTCTGATTGAATTTTAATGTTAGTGGTGATGCAAACCAAACTTGTTTTGCCCACCAGCATTCACTGAACACATGATTTTGGTCTTCAATCTTTTCACTGCACCTAGGGCATAGGGGGTAGCAACTAATCCCACGTTTCCTTAGGTTTGTTTGAACTGGTAGAACGTCCTGTAAAATACGCCATAGGAGATGGGTGTATTTGGGGGGGATTTTCAGTTGCCATAGCTTTTGCCAGATCTTGGTTTCACCCAGTTTATGGCTGGTAGTAGGTGTAGTGTGATTTTCCTTCCACTCTTGAACTGTTTGGTATCCTGATTTCACAGTGTAGATCCCATCTTTAGTGTTTGGCCACGAGAATTCATCAAGGCTGGATAATTGCACAAGGGGAAGTTAGACAATTTGTTCAGCTTCAAAGTGCATGAAGGTGTTAAAGATGAGTTGGTTATTCCAGCTCCTAGTCTTAGGGAGCATTAAGTCTTTAACCCAAATCTAAGAAGCCTCTCCTTTTGGAGTCCAAACTCTGTAACCTTGTTGTCTAGGGAGCCAATTATCAGTCCAAATATTTATGGAGGCTCCATTACCAATGTTCCAGACACCCCCTTTCTTCAATATCCAACTAGCTTTGCATATACTACGCCATGTATAGCTTACATATTTATTCCCAATTTCTGCCTCAAGGAAGCTCTTCTTTGGGTAATATTTTGCTTTTAGGACTTGGGTAATTATGGAGTTGGGTTGAGTGATACATCTCCATCCTTGTTTGGCTAGAAAGGCTTCATTGAAAGTCCTTAGTTCCCTAAAACCAAGCCCTCATTTGTTCTTATGTTTGCAAATCTGGCTCCACTTGATCCAGTGAATTTTCCTTTTTCCATTATTGCTTCCCCACCGTAATTTGCAAATCATACTCTCAATGTGGCTGCACAGAGCTTTTGGGAGTAGAAAGCAACTCATGACATAGGTGGGGATAGCTTGGGCAACAACTTTGGTTAAGGTGCTTCTGCCTGCAAAAGATAATTGTTGGGCCTTCCACCCTTTAATCTTTTTCCAAACACAGTCCTGAATGTAGTCAAAAACCTGTCTCTTCGATTTCCCCACATGTGTTGGCATACCCAGATATTTGGAAAAGTGATCCACTCTTTTCATTGGGAGAGTGTGCCCTATAGCTTCCTTGACGTGGTGGGGGACATGTTTGCTGAAGACAATTTCAGATTTAGCCATGTTCACCTATTGACCAGAGGCTTCTTGGTACTCAGTTATGATTTTTTGAATCACATTTGCTTCTTGTGTAGTGGCCCTGCAAAAAAGCAGGCTATCATCAGCAAATAATAAGTGACTAATCTCAGGGGCTCCTTGGGCTACCTTAACCCCATGGATTTCCCTTTCATTTTGGGCTTTAGAAATTAAACCAGAGAAGACATTAGCACATATTATAAAGAGATAGGGAGATAGGGGGTCTCCCTATCTAAGCCCCCTATGAGGTTTAAAAGTTTTAGTAGGTTTCCCATTGATGAGAATGGAGAACATAACATTCTTGACACAGTTCATGATGGTGTCAGTAAGGTTTTGGGGGAAGCCCATAGTTTCCAGAGTAATTTGAAGAAACTTCTGTCATACCCTAAATTTTGCCCACATTTTATTATCATATAGTTTATTATCGCATTTTCTTTCAAATATGTGTACTAGCCCATTTTGTAGTAAGAAAAGAGTTCAAGAAGGTTTTGTGTCTAAGGTCGTGTGTTTGAGTCCCACATTTTCCATCTTTTTGTATTTTTTTTACTTTACTTGTATTTATTTCAAAAAATCACAAAATTACATTTTTTATTTTTAATTTTCGTTTTTTATTTTAGCCATTTTTTTAGAAAATTTTATTCATTATTTTATGTACTTTTTGTCAAAAGAAAACCCAAAAAATCATAAAAAAAAAGTCAAACAAGAATAGAAAGGGAAAGGAATCAAGAAATCATGGCAAATCAACACAAAAGGGAAGATCCTCATTTGTTCATAAACCTCATTGAACTCACATAACTTCATTCCCAATTTAAACAATCAGAAATAAAGGCTAAAACCTAATTTTTTTTTACTTATAAATACCAGAAAAAAAAGAAGAGAGAGGAGGGAAAAAAGAAGCAACCACACAACAGCAAGGCTGCTGCGTGCTTCACTTCATCTCCCCTATTTTTCACCAACACAAAATCACACAAACTCCACTATATTCAAAACCATATCACCATTGTTCATCACTTCCCTCTTAAAAACTAAACAAAAATGAAAAAATCAGAAGCAAAGAGACAAAACTAAAACCGCAAGAATTGAATAGAGAAACAAAAGAAGATCGTGTTTTGTCGCTGTCATACCCTCCAGACCACGCCACCGCAGCTGTCCGTCGGTCTCTTCCCCGCCGGCGAGCTTTCACTCTCTCTTAAACGCTTCACTCTCTCCCTCGTGACTACAGGTTCTGTGTGTTTCCATCATTCATTGTTTTTATTTGTTACTTATTTAGTTATCTAGTTATTCATTTATTTTAATTTGTTAATTGGACTATTTGTTGTTTTGGACTGATATCTATTTACTTGATTTGTATCTCCTGTTGTGATTCTTTACTTGTGTGATTTGCTTTTGTCTTGTTAATGTATGCTAATTTCACTTAATCCAAACATAACATGAAACCTGTAGATAATATGTAAATAGTAAAGCATAAAAAGTGCATCGACCATGACTTGTTTTTACTTATTTTTATTTGGTTTTATTTATTCATTTTTTTAAAAAAAAAAACAAGATATTAAATTCTCTACTGTAACAACAACATAAACGAGTTATTTATTTAATTTGGTTTGCAAAACCGTCTTTTCTTTTTTTACAATAAATGTGGATTAAAAAGAGATTGACGAATGTACATTCATTTGTCTTCCGGATAATCGGGGGCTTAGCGTCACGCTTTGTCGACGGGTTGTTCGTCTTCCACATAGACATTTTTTTATATATAAAAATCTTGGATTAAAGAGGAGATTGGCGAATGTACATTCGTTGATCTCTCGAACGATCGGGGGCTTAGCGTCACGCTTTGTCGAGAGATTGTTGGTCTTCCGCACCTAAAAATAACTCAACGCATCAAATATTATTTTTAGCACAGTCAAATATAAAAAATAAAAATCTTTTCACAAATAAAATCAACCAACAAACAAGTATTTTCTACCCAGAACTGCGTGTAGCTTTGAATTTCTCATTGCACCCGAGAATACGTAGGAGCGAGATTCGTACATCTCGTCAAGCACACTAATAAAAAACAAACTTTTTCCCCTTGTATATATAATAAATAATAAATAATTAAAAGCATGCAAGCAAATTAAACACTCTTTTAACCCTAAAATTAACGAGAAGGTTCCCGTTGAGTACAACGGATGTGAGGGGTGCTAATACCTTCCCCTCGCATAATCGACTCCCGAACCTGGAAAAGGTTGCGATGACCATCTTTCCATTATTTCAAGGTTTTATCGATATTTTCCTTTTCCTACGGGAATAAATAAAGTTCGGTGGCGACTTTACTGTATAGCGAGCATTTTACGCTCGCGCATTTTTCCACCCGCTTCAACTTCCACTCCACCCTGTCATATGCTTTGGCCATATCAGTCTTTATGCCCATGAACCCTTTTTTGCTGGAACTTTGATTAAAGTAGTGAAAGATCTCATAAGCCACAAGGGTGTTGTCAGTTATCAACCTGTAAGAGACAAAGGCACTCTGATTGGGGCTAATGACATCTGGGAGAATCTCCTTCATTCTGTTGGCCATGGTTTTTGTGATAATCTTGAGCATAACATTGCATAAGGATATAGGTTTAAAGTCACTAGGTAGAGATGGGTCTTTCTTCTTAGGGATAAGGCAAATGTAAGTGTGATTATTGGGGGTTGCGTCACCTCTGTGGTTTAGGACATTTAGAGCAGTTGTGGTAACCTCCTTCTTGATGATGTCCTAGTAGGTGTGGTAGAAAATAGCTGGGAGACCATCAGGTCCAGGGGCAGCCAACCCTTTCATGTTTTTTATGGCCTCTTCCACTTCTTCTGCTGTAAAGGCTTCATCTAGGTGATTGTACTGGTCTTGGGAGATGCAATTTTTAACAACATCAACAGTCCTATAAATATGGTTTATGTCTAGAGTTTCAAACAGAGTCTTGAAGTGGTTTATCATAATTTCTTCAATTTTTATAGGGTCATGTTGAGTCACTCCACTCCTATCACATATATGTTCTATCTTGTTTCTCCTTTTTCTTTGAGAAGCTTTCTAGTGGAAGTATGAGGTGTTCTTGTCTCCATGTTTAAGCCACATAGTACGAGCTCTCTAACTCCACCATATCTCCTCACACTGTAGGAGTTCATCAAGCTCTCTTTCTTTCTTCTTGATATTGTGCATATACACCGTGTTGTTAGTTTGATCATTGAGGGTCTGCAACTCTTCTTGAGTTTCTTTTATTCTCTGAGGGATTATGCCAAATTTTTCCCTTCCCCACTTATGGAGGCTGTTAAGGGTGTGGCTGAGTCTGGTTGTTATGCTGGTGTCTTTTTCCTGCCAAGTTGTTTTGACAATCTGGTAATGTTCTTCATCTCTAAGCCACATTTGTTCAAGTTTCTTGAAACCAAATGAGCCTTGTCTTTGCTAGCAGCTGCTATTTCGATTGAAATTAAGCAAGATAGGACAGTGGTCAGAGCTATATCTAAGCAGATGAGAGTTAGTATAATGATGGAACATAGATATCCAGTTTGGAGTGGCAAGGAACCTTATCAAGCCTCGCTTGAATATAATGGTCCCCTTGTTGCCTATTGTGCCAAGAAAAAATATTTCCATTAAATCCTAGGTCAGTTAGGTTACATAAATCAATAGTGTTTCTAAAGCTACTGGTTATATTGTAATCCATAGGGTTGCCCCCCTCTTTTTCATTAGAAGCTAAGATAATATTGAAATCTCCAAAGAGTAACCAGTTAGGATTATTATCATTATTGGCCAGATCACTAATAAGTTTGCAAGTTTGAAATTTTTGAATTTGATTAGAGTGACCATATATACCACTAGCACGCCAAATCATATTATTAGAATTGATAAGTAAATCAATATAGTTGGAATCATAACTTTTTATTTCCAAATCAAAATTACAATTATTCCAAAGTAAAGCTAGACCTCCAGCCCTACCTCCACCAGTGGTGGAGCAATCCACAATTTTAGCACTATAACTATCCATCATACTAGATAAAAAGCAAGGGTTAGAACTTAGCTGTTTAGTTTCCATTAGAAAAATAATATCTGGCTTCTGACTAGCAATGAGCTTTTTTAGGGCTCTCACTGTCCTGGGGTTGCCACACCCCTGACAGTTCTAAGATAGTATCCTCATGGTGTATGGCTGGCCTGCCCTGCAGGTCTTGTCATAGTATTGTTTGGGCTTTTAATCCAACTGTCATCCATTCTCAGCCTCTTCACCATGCTTGGTGGAGTAGTGTTGTTGGGAGAGCCCATAGAAACCTGGATTTGAGCCTTGTTCCTGTTTGCTCTGTGCCATAGTCTTCTGCCATCCCCATGAGACACATTCTCTTGACTAGTAGAGGAACTTGATCCCTCCTTGTTTGTCTCCTCTTGTAGTTTCATGGCTTCCATCTGTGCTAACATACTTGCAGGTATTGGGGGATTGTATTGTCCAAAAGTCTTTGATTGAGAAGGGTTGCTGTGATACTTTCTATCCTTCTCTTCCATAACTCTTCTGCCATATTGATTAGACCTTATCCATGGTCCAAGGGGGGCTGATTCCATCATGTTTATTGCTTCATTTTGGCAGAGTTTGTTACTATGGCCTAGGATGCCACAATTGAAACAGACTTGGGGTAGTTTCTCATATCTGAAATCAACCCATGTGGTGCCATCCCTATGGTTTCCAATTAAAATTCCTGTTTGTATTGGTTGATTGACATCCATAGCAATCTTAATCTTGATTATCATCTTCTTTCCTGGAAATTCATAGAATTATGCAGCTTCAACTTTACCAATCAGATTTCCAATGCTTTCTCCCATTTTCTTTGTTTTACAATGTGGGGGTAATCCCCAGAGTTGGATCCAGACCGGGGCATGAGTGAAATCCATTGCTTTTGGGTCTGTGTTTCTATCCCATGCCTTCACAATTAGCCATGAATTTCTAAAGATCCATGGGTTTCCAAGAAGGATTATTTCTTGATCAATTTTTCTATTCATGAAGAATTGTAGAATTCCTCCATCAATTTCCTGTATTTTGAGGCCTGGTGGTGCTCCCCATATACTATCTAAGCCATTTTGAATAGAACTAACATGGATGGGTTTTTCTGTGATTATCTTAACTAGAATACTTCTTTTGCATGCATTAATTCCTTCATTTATGTTTGTTTCAGGATAGACAAAGAATCCAGGTCTGGTAGCAGATGGTATTGCTGGAGAGTTGGTGGATTGAGGCTGATTTTGTTGTTCCATGACTGGTGTTTCAAGAAGCATCATTCTTAGTGCTTCGGGAATCACAATTCTAGGTCTGGTAATGGCTTGGGGATTTGGTGTTGGATGGTTTATTTGATTTTCCATGGTGAGAGGTCAAAAGGGATCAGTCGCGGTGATTTTCGGACGCCAAGCTATTGGTTAGCTTTGGTTCTCAAAAATTATGATTCACCACCGAAACTTTAATTTATCCAAGGGAAAGGGAAAAGATCGAATAAACCCATAATAATTTTTAGAGATTTAAGGTTCGGGGGTTAGTTATACAAAGGGAAGGTATTAGCATCCTATGTATCCGTAGTATTCTACGGGAACCTCTTGTAAAATATGTATTTTTTGTGCTAAAATGTTTTTGCTTGTAAAATTTGCTTTATAAATGATTGGGTAATGATGAGAGAATTTTTATTAATTTTTGGATATTTAAAAGAGAAAAAGAAAAAAAGTTTTATTAATTTTGAATTGGGAAGACACAAGGTCTTTTGCACTACGTACCCGCGAGGGATCAAAATCTCGTAGTTCGGGGTAAAATTTATAAAAATGGTTTGTTTGATTGATTTTTAGGAGGAAAGACGAGTCGTCATCTTAAGTTTAAACTCCTTTTTAATCCGCCACGAACATACTGAAAAGTTTATATCTTTTCCTGCCATATGTCGTGGGAAAATGAATTTCAACTAGAGATGACTCACGTCTAAACTCTCTTGAGAAAAAGTTTGAAATTGAAAAGCCAAGCGGCAAAAAATTTGGATTGTTTTGTATTTTTTAGTCTTTTTGAAAATATTTAAATATGCTTAAGTGTGTTAGAGCATTTATTGAAAAAAGTTTGAAAAAAGGTTTCTCGACGAAACAAATAACATGGCATATTTTTGACGTTTTTTGATATTTAAACATAACGTATAACATATAAATAATGTACAAAATAAATGAATTAAATGACATTCAAATATAATAGAACACATAAATAAAACAATAAAAATAAAAATAAATAAATAGAGCAGGGGGGGTGTAAACAGCAAGACAGGGGGGTGCAAATAGCAAAACTGGACTAAGCCCAGTCCATCAAGGCCCACTGGCGCTGCCTTTTTGTGCAAAAAAAAAAAAAGGGACGAGATCTGGGCCGTCTGATTGATCAGACAGCCCTGATTTAATCATAGAAGTAATGAATCAGGGACCATGGATTATATCAGAGGGATAAAGGGCGCGCAGGTGCACGATAAGACCGTGCACCTGCGCGCACAGGATCAGGAAGAAGTATAAATAGGGAAACCCTAAAAAAAATCACAAATTTCCTTTCTTCTCTCATCACCGCCGCCGGCCTATCTCCTTCTTCCTCACCCTCGGCTCTCTCTCATCTCTGATTTTCTAAAAAAACTTCCATTTTTTAAAACTTCAACATCAAACACATACCAAATCCTTTTCAAAATCAAATCTAAACCCAAAGTGAACAATCAAAACCCCTTCTAGACTAGATCGAAACCAAACATAACGAAAATAACAAAACCTTCGTTGTTTATGCTTTGATCCTTCCTCTTTCTTCTCGTTTCTTGTTTCGGTTTTCGATTTCCTTTTTGACTCGGTTTCGTTTGAACAAATGTGATGGTGATTTGGATTCTGAATTCCGTTTCGGTTTTGGATTTGTGATGGAGGTTTGTTTGTATTTTTTGGTTCTGATTTCTGTTGAGTTGGAAAAAATGAGTTTTTTATATTCTGGATTCGTTTCTGTTGATTTGGAAAAGAAAAAAAAGTTGTTTTGATTCTGGATTCGTTTCCTTTTTTATGGTTATGGACTGATGATGATTTTCTCAGATGAGAAAGTTTGGGTTTAGATTTGTTGGTTTGTGTTGCGGCTGATAATTTTTTACCTCCCCCCCTGTTCTGATTTTCTTGCTTCTGATATATACCCAAAGCTAGGGTTTCTAAGATCCAAAGGATTTTGCTTGATACTGGACAAAGACATTGTTAGGGGGAACAAGAATCTGAATTTGGACAAAAAAAGTACACTGTCTTTCCTGTTCTTCTGCAGAAACGTGTTCCTTTGCGTGTTTGGAGGAAGTTGACTTTGGACATTTTTTTGATTTTTTTTAATTAATTAAAAAACAGAAAAAGAAATAAATAAAAAACCAATAAATAAATAATAATAATAAAACTGAATAATATAATAAAATAAAAATAATAAAAATTGAAAAAACAAAATAATAATAACAATAATAATAATATAAATAAATAATAAATGAACACAAAATGAGGTATTTTAAAATACCTCTCTGCCGAAATTTCGTTTGAAAAAGCGAAGCAAATCCCGGACAAAAATGCATGACATATGGACATGAGGCGGGATCTTAGGTCAAAATTTGGGGTATGACAGATGCCCCTATTTAAGTTTCTTCATCCGGAGAGATGAAAATTGAAATCTTCATCTTGACGAGATTGAAGAGACTTAAATATAGAATACACAATTTTGGACCTAAGATGCCGAGAGTGCTTATGATGCAAATGCAAATGCAAATACAAGATCTTGAACCTTGTGAGAAAGTGGAATCACAAGAGACAAGCTTTTATTAATAGGGAACAGGGACGTTCATAGCTGAGCAACAAAAAGTGGTCCGACTGAGGGAGAAAAAACAATGATAGGGAGAAGAAAACGATCCAACTCCATTGGTGAAGCAACGTAGTTTTACTGGGGATAAGTTGCCTATTATCATATGGATATTTTAACAAAGGTATATGGAAAAAAGATGACACACCGTCTACTATCGCAGGGATAGCTTAAAAAAGACAAGTGACAAATGAAGAGACACTGTCTACTATCGCAGGGATAGCTTAAAAAAGACAAGTGACGAATGATGAGACACTGTCTACTATCGCCTGGATAGCTTAATAAAAGACGAGTGACAAACATTGCTAACTAACATATGGATAGTCTAGCAGAAATAAATGACAAGAATTGTTTACCAACATATGGATGGTTTTGATATGTATATTACCTACTACCATATGGATAGCTTATAAAAGGTAATAACAAAAAGAGACACTGTCTACCAACATATGGATGGCTTATAAAAGACGAGTGACAAACATCGCTAACTAACATATGGATAGTCTAGCAGAAACAGATGACAAAAATTGTCTACCAACATATGGATGGTTTTGATATGTATATTACCTACTACCATATGGATAGCTTATAAAAGGTAATAACAAAAAGAGACACTGTCTACCAACATATGGATGGCTTATAAAAGACGAGTGACAAACATTGCTAACTAACATATGGATAGTCTAGCAGAAACAGATGACAAAAATTGTCTACCAACATATGGATGGTTTTGATATGTATATTACCTACTACCATATGGATAGCTTATAAAAGGTAACAACAAAAAGAGACACCGTCTACCAACATATGGATGGCTTATAAAAGACGAGTGACAAACATTGCTAACTAACATATGGATAGTCTAGCAGAAACAGATGACAAAAATTGTCTACCAACATATGGATGGTTTTGATATGTATATTACCTACTACCATATGGATAGCTTATAAAAGGTAACAACAAAAAGAGACACCATCTACCAACATATGGATGGCTTATAAAAGACGAGTGACAAACATTGCTAACTAACATATGGATAGTCTAGCAGAAACAGATGACAAAAATTGTCTACCAACATATGGATGGTTTTGATATGTATATTACCTACTACCATATGGATAGCTTATAAAAGGTAACAACAAAAAGAGACACCGTCTACCAACATATGGATGGCTTATAAAAGACGAGTGACAAACATTGCTAACTAACATATGGATAGTCTAGCAGAAACAGATGACAAAAATTGTCTACCAACATATGGATGGTTTTGATATGTATATTACCTACTACCATATGGATAGCTTATAAAAGGTAACAACAAAAAGAGACACCGTCTACCAACATATGGATGGCTTATAAAAGACGAGTGACAAACATTGCTAACTAACATATGGATAGTCTAGCAGAAATAAATGACAAAAATTGTCTACCAACATATGGATGGTTTTGATATGTATATTACCTACTACCATATGGATAGCTTATAAAAGGTAATAACAAAAAAGAAAAGGGACTTCCACGAAGGGAATATATAACTCTGCTAGGAACTCCAAAGGAGATATAGGAAGGTTAGATTGAAAAATACAGATTTCTCATGATGAGATGCCATCTGAAAAGTTCTTGATTAACATCTCTTGACCAGATATACTGGGAATGACATCACACAGGGAAGTTGAGAATATATGTGTTGGTACGCAAGCTCCTCCAATGAAGAGATTGTCGCTTGCTGATTCAAATTAGAAGTCGATCTAGGAAAGAACCGGAGAGAAATAGTCAAAAAAGACTTTATGCCCAATGAGAAATGAGCTCGACTGGGGATCTTCCTATTCGTGTATTCGGAAAGGGATACAACTGAAGCAACTTGGAATATGTTTGACGGAGACATCTCTAGATTAGACTCAATGGGGATGACTCTTTTTGTGATGTATGATTGATGGAGACATCTCTGGACCAGATACACTGTGGATGACTTTTTTTTTGTTTTGTATGAATGACAGAGACATCTCTGGACCAGATACACTGTGGATGACTCTTTTTGTGATGTATGATTGATGGAGACATCTCTGGACCAGATACACTGTGGATGACTTCTTTTTTGTTTTGTATGAATGATAGAGACATCTCTGGACCAGATACACTGTGGATGACTCTTTTTGTGATGTATGATTGATGGAGACATCTCTGGACCAGATACACTGTGGATGACTTCTTTTTTGTTTTGTATGAATGATAGAGACATCTCTGGACCAGATACACTGTGGATGACTCTTTTTGTGATGTATGATTGATGGAGACATCTCTGGACCAGATACACTGTGGATGACTTCTTTTTTGTTTTGTATGAATGATAGAGACATCTCTGGACCAGATACACTGTGGATGACTCTTTTTGTGATTTATTGAAGCAAGACACATGATGGTCAACGCAGTATGTATGGATGATTCTGTTTGCATGTTGCACATGGATACGAACATATGTATGGACATGTGAATGACTGTATGTATGAATGATTATATGTATGTATGCATGTATATATGTATATATGTTTGTATGTATGTATGAATGTGTGAATGGTTGTATGTATGTATGAATGTGTGAATGGTTGTATGTATGTGTGTATTTGCTGATGCATGATATGCATTTGGTTGTAGGCGTAGCATTAACGAATACTATATGAAAGGCATGATGGATGCATGAAATGAAATGTTGGTAAATACCATGCTTTGGATGCCAATAATTTTTGGACTTAATCGAATGTTGAATGCCAATAAAGACTGGGCTTTGAATGTTGAGCTTTTCAGGATGCCAATGAAAATTGGGCTTTGGAAGATGCCAATGGTATATTGGGCTTTTGACATGCCAATGGGTTTTGGGCTTTCTGGTTGTGAAAGTGGTGCCACTTTTATTAGAAAATTTGGAAATCTTGAAATGCATGCGTGATGCTATATGTGTGAATGATATGTTAAGAAATGCCTTAACGAATGCAGTTTGATGCATGGTTTAATGCTAGAAAGATGCAAGCGTGCAAGATGCATGATTATGATTTGTATGAAATGTGATGATTGATTGATGTATACAACATATTGACCTTGGGCTGCACCATTGGAGGATGGGCCTTTTATTGTAGATATTGGGTTCCAAGCAATGTTGGTTTTTTTTTGAAGATGTCAATGAATATTGGAATTTTTTTGGATGCTATGAGGTGATGGGCGAAACGCTAAAGCAAAGCGCCGTGATCAATGCATGATGCATGGTTATGATTTAAATGTTTGAAAAGTTTCCTCGCGTTGGGAAATGGAGAGGGGTTAAGAAGATTTTTGCTAGCATGGTCTCCCGACACCCGAGTTGAACTCAATGGTTGTATGACAGCAGCTTGCTTGAGTAGCTTTGAAAGGATGGAGAGGACTTGCCCCTAGTGTAGCCCATTTTGCCCCTTTCTTTTTTTCTTTGAAAATCCCTAACTTTTGACTGGACCGCTCTTTCGAGTTTTCAGTCCACCAAGAGTATATTTCCTTTTTTGTGTGAATTTTTGCCTGGACTGCCCTTTCAGGTTTTCAGCCCACCGGGACGCTCATTTTTTGCCTAAGCCACCCTTTCGGGTTTTCAACTTAGCGAGCTGTTCTCTTTTTTTTTATATAGAAAGAATCAAGATTGATATGCTGATATGCAAACTTCTCAAAGAGATGTCATTTGCTGTTGAATGCAAACCTCTCAAAGAGATGTCATTTGCTCTTGAATAAGCTTCCCAAAACGGGTTTGAGCTTCTTCTTTCACTGGGGAAAGGAAAAAAAAACATACAAGCCTCTTAAAGATAAACACTTGCTGGAGATAAAATTGATAATTTTTGTTGGAAAGATTTGAAGACAGACCAGTATTGGTGATTCCGCTGGGGAGAAAAATTATGTTGTGGAGTGTCGAGTTTGCAAAATAAATGCAATCTCCTGAACCACCTTCCAAACAGTAACTGCTGGGGATCAAAATTCAATCCAGGAACAATCTGGAGAGAAACGGTCAATCAAGACTTTGGTGAGGGAATATCTCAACAAAAGGGTTGTTCTATCCAAGTATGAACTGGAGTAGAACGCTGAATAAAATGCTTCCATAAGGAACAAGCTTAATGGAGATTCAAAAATAGTGTGATTTTCTGCTTAAAGGGTAAACTTTAATTGAGAGAAGTACATACACCTTATGAAGAGAAGGGACAAATATCAAAATGCAAAAATGAGCAACGAATATAAATTCGGCTATGCGTGATGAATGCATGAATGTTATGATGTGTATATTGTATATGCTGACAAAACAGGCAAAACAGATAGACAAACAAAATGGAGATGACCAAACAACACCAATACAACCGGATACTCAGCCAATCAAGATGGAAACATCACTGGAGAGAGAACAAAACCACTGATAGGGTAGTCCTTTCTTCAATGTTCAAATCTCACTGGGGGTAGGAAAATACTTCTTCGGGAGGAAACTCCAAAATTCAATCCTCTAATATCACAATCCGTTGAAAGGGAATTAGTGTGAATTCCTCTTTGATGCTTAATTGGGGAACATTCAAGTTCAGTTTTTTAGTTGGGGAATGCTGAATCACATACCCAACATATTATAACAATATTCCCAAAAGATCAACTTTGTCGGAGGATGATTCTTGGCTCAAGGAGGAAGAAATTATTTTGACAGATCTGGATTGCCCCTGGAAGCCATTTTGGGTGCCCCAAGTTTACTGTGTTGATCAAGGTAACTTTCGATTCACAACCTGCCCCAGATCGTATGGCCTTTGAGATAAACAGTTTGATCAACGGATTCACAGAGAGATTCTTCGAATCTCGAGGTGACTGTCATAGATTGGCGATACTTGACATAATTTTTTCTCAACAAATCTTCTAGGCAACATGCCCCTAGCTGATAGTCAATTGTAAGTTTTCTTGATGTCGAGCAAATGTTTTACAAGTAGAAAAAAAAGTTTATTCTGAAAATGAGAATTCTAATTCAATAGTTATGTGAATCTTGAAGTTTCTTTTTTTTTTTTAATATATTTTTTTTTTAAAAGGATGTCGCAAAACCTTATGACCGAATCACTGGTTAGGATATGACATTTATTTTTTTGAAAGACAAATATAGTAAAGCATATGATACCATCGTAGATTTTGGGCAAAAATTATGGGAGTCGGGAACGCTTTAAAGTATGCTATCAAAATAAACCCTGCTTCAATTAGGACTTTTGAGGGTTGTAACGTGGCCTAGTTCACGGTTTTCAGAAAAAAGATTTTAAGGCTCAAAGATTATTTGTGCCCACCCATTCTTCGTGGTGTTCTCCAATCCTATGTTCGGTTTATTCAACCTAAGTTTTCATTTCTCAAAAAAGGATTTTGATGATTAAGGAGCCAGCGAGGTTTTTGGAGTAGTACACTCACCTCTTGGTGGTTGTAGTCACACAAGTTTGTCCTTTTTATATTGAGGACCTTGGCTTTGGTAGTCCTTTCGTATTTTATTTTCCCTAACTTTTGATTGGACTCCTTCTTTTGAATTGGTAGTCCAACGGGATGCCCTAATTTTTGCCTAAGCCACTTGTTTTCAAGTTTGGTCTTAGCGGACTTTTATTTTTTGGACAAATCATGTGACATTTGACTTTGTCTTGATCTATTGAGAGGTGATGACTGTCTTGTTCTTTGGTGGATGAGGGATAACCATTGTGGATGATCCTTATAAACACATGTCTTTTTGAAATCTGAACACTCGGTCAAATCAACTGAAGACTACCCTGCCCCAGGTTAAATGTAAGGTTGTTTTTTTTTTACATTGAAAAGAAACTCCTACTTCAAGGCTCAAAAGGGTTAACAATGGATTATCTTCCTTATATCTCCGGTGTTTGGGATTTGAAACAATGCCTGTACATCATCAACAAGGTTTTATTCAAAAGCACACAATCAATTTTTTTGCGTTTTTTTTTCCGTCATCCTCCCTCCAATTTCTGCATAAGCAAGAAGATTGGTATAATTTGGTATCATAATGCCAAAAACAAATTTAATTGAAAACAAAAATGAGTGCAACGAATGAATTTCTTCAAGACTAACATACTTATTGTGTTGAGATAAACATTCAAGAAAATAAACAAGTTCTTATATACAAACAATGCATTAACCAAGAAAAATACAAATGACAAAAGCAGTACAATGCCAAAATTTGGGGAGAATTTTCATCTGGACTTGAGCATTTGCAGCGATCTATTTCAAATTGGCCTTCCCAGAAATTACAAACGAGGTCACTCGGGACTTGAACCAATCTCGTCGATAGCAGCCATAACCTGAGATCATACATTTATATTTATTTGAACAACCCTCAATCATATCCACCTTTGCTCGGAGAGTAGCCACCTCTTCATGAAGCTCGTGGTTCTCTGGCTTAGACCCATCTTGATTAGCTCGGTGTTGTATTTTGTGACACAACTTGACTGGACGGAGAGAAAAAGACACGAATAGATCGCCAGAATGCGAAAACTTGACTGATGAATGATGCATGAATGCAATGCAAATGATATCTTTTTTTTTCAAATGGAACTCAATATTAATTGCAAACGTCGTAAGGAGACAATTTTTTTTGAATTTTTTTAAATGAAAGGATTACAAAACCTATGACGTTCGCAAAGGTAATCCTAAGTTCCTTGAAAATAAAAGTAATGAATTTTTATGAATGCAAATGTTATGGTATGGAAGGATATGGTCCGGAATAGTTTTGAATGCCAAAATTTGGTGCTAATTTAAAAGTTTCCAAACTACCCCCCTCACATGTAGATTCTAGGCTTCAAAATGGTTCCTAAAATCATTGATCTTACTTGAAAGTATCACAACCATTGCAAATCCTCACAAGACCGCAACACTTCCAAAGGATCTCTTTTAGGTGTGGCCTTCGCGTCGACCCCACGAGATATCCACCAAGAAGGTCAACATTTAACCACCAATTAGGGTTCTAAACAGAGGTCCCTAATAACACGTTTCAAGGTTCTAGACTTGTTTAAAAGGTCCCTAGAGTCATGGATCCAACGAGAAAATATCATCGTTATTGCAAATCCTCGCAAGACAACGATATTTTCAAGAGGGTCTACTCTAGGCGTGGTTTTCATGTTAACCCTACAAGGTATCCACCAAGAAGGCCAACACTCGACCACTAACTTATCCTAAGTTTTTGCTCAAATCCGGGTAGAGGATTTTTCTCTCATAAATATCAAACCCAAACATATAAGCATAATAAAGCAATATAAAATATACAAAAAAATAAAAGCACAAAATATAACATAGATACAAGTTAGGCTCAACCCTCTTGGGGAGTCCCCAGTGAAGTCGCCATTTCAGTCGCGGTGATTTTCGGACGCCAAGCTATTGGTTAGCTTTGGTTCTCAAAAATTATGATTCACCACCGAAACTTTAATTTATCCGAGGGAAAGGGAAAAGATCGAATAAACCCATAATAATTTTTAGAGATTTAAGGTTCGGGGGTTAGTTATACAAAGGGAAGGTATTAGCATCCTATGTATCCGTAGTATTCTACGGGAACCTCTTGTAAAATATGTATTTTTTGTGCTAAAATGTTTTTGCTTGTAAAATTTGCTTTATAAATGATTGGGTAATGATGAGAGAATTTTTATTAATTTTTGGATATTTAAAAGAGAAAAAGAAAAAAAGTTTTATTAATTTTGAATTGGGAAGACACAAGGTCTTTTGCACTACGTACCCGCGAGGGATCAAAATCTCGTAGTTCGGGGTAAAATTTATAAAAATGGTTTGTTTGATTGATTTTTAGGAGAAAAGACGAGTCGTCATCTTAAGTTTAAACTCCTTTTTAATCCGCCACGAACATACTGAAAAGTTTATATCTTTTCCTGCCATATGTCGTGGGAAAATGAATTTCAACTAGAGATGACTCACGTCTAAACTCTCTTGAGAAAAAGTTTGAAATTGAAAAGCCAAGCGGCAAAAAATTTGGATTGTTTTGTATTTTTTAGTCTTTTTGAAAATATTTAAATATGCTTAAGTGTGTTAGAGCATTTATTGAAAAAAGTTTGAAAAAAGGTTTATCGACGAAAGTCGAAGTTTATTATAAAAAGGATTTATTTTTTTGAAAATATTTGAATGTTTTTGCTTTTTATTATTTTAAGAAAAATTTGTATTTTTTTAGAACGTTGGCTATTCGGACCGCAAGCCATCCGGCAGGAAATCCGAAGTCACCGGAGAGTGAAAAGTCATCCGCCAAACCACTCCTTTTTTCGTTCTTTTTTTTATTTAACAAAAGATAATTTTGTTTCAAGGTCAAAAATAGCGAACGAGCAAAAGCGCAAAAAAAAATACATCGTAACACGGAGTTAACGAAAAATTTCCCCTTTCCTTTGGACTTGAACAAAATAAAACACACAAATATATTTATTGCATTTTTTTTTATATTTTTAAACAATAATAAACGAAACAAATAACATGGCATATTTTTGACGTTTTTTGATATTTAAACATAACGTATAACATATAAATAATGTACAAAATAAATGAATTAAATGACATTCAAATATAATAGAACACATAAATAAAACAATAAAAATAAAAATAAATAAATAGAGCAGGGGGGTGTAAACAGCAAGACAGGGGGTGAAAATAGCAAAACTGGACTAAGCCCAGTCCATCAAGGCCCACTGGCGCTGCCTTTTTCTGCAAAAAAAAAAAAAAAGGGACGAGATCTGGGCCGTCTGATTGATCAGACAGCCCTGATTTAATCATAGAAGTAATGAATCAGGGACCATGGATTATATCAGAGGGATAAAGGGCGCGCAGGTGCACGATAAGACCGTGCACCTGCGCGCACAGGATCAGGAAGAAGTATAAATAGGGAAACCCTAAAAAAAATCACAAATTTCCTTTCTTCTCTCATCACCGCCGCCGGCCTATCTCCTTCTTCCTCACCCTCGGCTCTCTCTCATCTCTGATTTTCTAAAAAAACTTCCATTTTTTAAAACTTCAACATCAAACACATACCAAATCCTTTTCTAAAATCAAATCTAAACCCAAAGTGAACAATCAAAACCCCTTCTAGACTAGATCGAAACCAAACATAATGAAAATAACAAAACCTTCGTTGTTTATGCTTTGATCCTTCCTCTTTCTTCTCGTTTCTTGTTTCGGTTTTCGATTTCCTTTTTGACTCGGTTTCGTTTGAACAAATGTGATGGTGATTTGGATTCTGAATTCCGTTTCGGTTTTGGATTTGTGATGGAGGTTTGTTTGTATTTTTTGGTTCTGATTTCTGTTGAGTTTGAAAAAATGAGTTTTTTATATTCTGGATTCGTTTCTGTTGATTTGGAAGAAAAAAAAAAGTTGTTTTGATTCTGGATTCGTTTCCTTTTTTATGGTTATGGACTGATGATGATTTTCTCAGATGAGAAAGTTTGGGTTTAGATTTGTTGGTTTGTGTTGCGGCTGATAATTTTTTACCTCCCCCCCTGTTCTGATTTTCTTGCTTCTGATATATACCCAAAGCTAGGGTTTCTAAGATCCAAAGGATTTTGCTTGATACTGGACAAAGACATTGTTAGGGGGAACAAGAATCTGAATTTGGACAAAAAAAGTACACTGTCTTTCCTGTTCTTCTGCAGAAACGTGTTCCTTTGCGTGTTTGGAGGAAGTTGACTTTGGACATTTTTTTGATTTTTTTTAATTAATTAAAAAACAGAAAAAGAAATAAATAAAAAAACCAATAAATAAATAATAATAATAAAACTGAATAATATAATAAAATAAAAATAATAAAAATTGAAAAAGCAAAATAATAATAACAATAATAATAATATAAATAAATAATAAATGAACACAAAATGAGGTATTTTAAAATACCTCTCTGCCGAAATTTCGTTTGAAAAAGCGAAGCAAATCCCGGACAAAAATGCATGACATATGGACATGAGGCGGGATCTTAGGTCAAAAATTGGGGTATGACAGGATCAGCAAGATAAAGTTTGCAGGAATAACAAAACACATCCACAAGGGAGACAACTACCAAGCTTTGCAGCAGGAAAAAACCAGAGGGAGGGAGATTAAACAAAGAAGAAGGAGGGGGAGATCAGAGGGGAGGAAGGAGATTAGAATATTTCAGAAGGGTGGAAGGAGATTGGGGAAGTGATTCAAAGGAGATGAATCTTGGAGCATTCTTGGGGCATTCTTGGACTCGTTCTCATTTTGTTGCTTTCTTATTATTCTTGAAGGCAACCTTTTGATTTAATAAAATAGAGTTTTTCTCAAGTTTTGTGGATTCCAAATTAATCTTTCTGGTGGATTCCGAAAATCTGGTGGATTCCAGAAACCCTTTTGGCAGGTTTGTCGCTTGCAACCTGTGTTCTTATTATAGGATTACCGCTTGCTATTCCTTCCGCTTCCGTACTGCGTCACAACCAAACCCAACCTATTATTTACCCGAACCCGTTCATATGCGGGTAGAACCCGGCCCAACCCGTCATAACCGTATGTAATTGGTTCGGGTATTGGATTTTGATTTTTAAAATCCGTGTACCCGTGAATCCAACCCGGTCATTAAATACATATATGAAAGGTTTTATCGTACAACAATACTATTATTCTGTTTCTCAATTTTATGAGCCAATTTCTCAATTCCTTATTTTGTATCTTTTTAATCTAATCGAAATTATCATATTGCATGAAAATTATATGCTACCAGTCAGTGGCGGAGCCAGGAAAAAATATTCGGGTGGGCCGCTAAAAAATTTATAAAATGAAAATTATATTGTATGCAAAAATTTAAGTTAAAATAAGTATAAAATTGATCATTAAATAATTTAATTAAATAATCCAAATAGATTTAAACAAAGTCTAGTTGCAACATAATCTAATCGCAATATAAACGAAATAACAAAGTCTAATAATAAATTTAATTCCAATGAGACATATTTGTTTCGGACACTATGTTTTAGTTTAGTTTTTTTTATTTACTTTTTAAAAAAAAAATAATTATGTAAAAAAAACGACGTCATTTTGATTTAAAAAAAAAAAAATAGCAGACGCAATCAAACCGGCGGTTCTGGAAAACCGCCTGTTCGCCGGTTTTTAGCGGTTCGCTCCGGTCTAACTACATGCCCGGTCCAACATTTGAACCAGACCGGATACCCCTCCGGTTCGCGGTTCAACCGGTCCGACCGGCCGGTTCGGTCCGGTTTTTAAAACACTGACTATACTACTCTACATGTACAAAATGACTTGATATCATTAGCAATAAACTTTGAAATGATACTTGCACAAAGTTGATGATAAATTTTTCTTTTTTGAAAAAGCTAAATTAACTCTCCCAAATTGGCACCGGAGAGAATCGAACATAAAACCTCAAGGAGGAGCACACTCCTAGTTTCCAAATCAGTACCACCAGACTAACCCAAGTGAGTTATTTGATGATAAAAATATTATATAATTTATGGAAAATGTTATTTAGTAAGAAAATCTATGGAGAAGAATTGCAAGAATAAATCTCCACCCTTGTTTATATCAACTACCCTCCATGATTTCCACTAAAAAAGGAGATTAAAATTACATCATCCTATAAAATAATGTCATGTGTTATTCTTGGTAAAATAATTCTTACTAAATAGCAATGCTCATAATTTATTATATTACATGTATACTAAGACGATAAGGATTGTTCTTAATTGAGAATGGTTGTGATTTGGGAGTTATAGGGAATGAATGAGAGGGAGGGAAGTAATAAGGATGTTATTAGTATAATATTTATAAACAATGAAATTGTGTTTTTCTTAAATAAATTATTCAATGAAATGATAAATATGTTGTTAAATAATTTTTTTATTCATAAAAATAGTGTTGATTTTTTTTAAAGATCAAAGTGTATCAATTTAAGTGTAATTAGTAAAAAAAGTCTATTAATTAAGTGTTCTGTGCTTGTTAAAATTGATTTATTTTAAAAGATTCAAACTGGAAAAATGCAAAAACAAGGTAGGAGTGGACCGAACACACTACCTCTAGAAACATGGGCAACTAAATAGCCACTTGGCTACTTATTATCGTTTAATATTTTACGCGCTAATTATTATATATAGTATAACCAGTAATTTTATGAAAACACTTAGGGCATATTAGTAATTTCCTTTTTATTTGGGGTGGGCCATGGCCCAGCCATGCCACCCCTAGCTCCGCTACTGCTACCAGTAAATCATCAATTAAATATCATTGCTCATATCATGTATAAAAAGTCGAGATTTAATTGTTATGAAAACCTATTTATATGATTTATTGTTTTTTCAATTTCATGTTATGTTTTTTTTCTATTTTTAGTTCTTATTTTTTCTTTTCTATTTCAAGTTATCCTCCTCTTTTCTATTTTTTTAATATGTTCTTTCTATTTTGTTGTTATGTTGTTTTAATATTGATTATTTAATTTAATTTTATATTTTTGTAGCAAATGGAAGTGGAACAATGACCATCGAAATTTTTTAATGTTGGTTGCTATATGTCATTCCCAAATTATCAATCTAAATGAGTGTTTTTGTTCAATTTCAGTACTAGAAATGAAACACAATTGTATTAAATTGTATTACAGATTTTTTTAAAAAAATGTATTTTTCTATCAAAAAACTATTTTAATTTTATGTACAACCCGCGAACCCAACCCAACCCGTTAATAACCGGTTGGTTCTGTTTGGATTTAATAGTGAAAATGTGGGTTTGATGATGAACCCAACCCAATGTATATTGAACGGGTTGGATAGTGGATTAGGCCAAATTCGGCCCAACCCAACCCGCGTACACCCACAGTTGTATCATACTACTCCCTCTGTCCCTTATTATAAGCACCTGATGGTGTTTTCAGGCATATTAAAAAAAGTTGATAGTGTAATTAAAATGTACTTTTTGGGTGTTACAATTACTAAATTGTCCTTGGTAAGGTTAATGTTTGGAAAAGTATTAATAAATGTTTGGAAAAATAAGGTTAATGTTTGACTTGTCGGATTCCAATGTAAAGTAAGGTTAATGTTTGGAAAAATATTAATAAATGTATCTAGGGATTTGAAAACGAACTTATATTTAGGGACAAACTTTATCTTTGAAAGGGTGCTTATAATTAGGGAGACAGTATTTTATAAATTATTTTAGGTCATTGATATCATTATCAATAATATTTATGTTTATTATTGTTTTCTTCTATTCTTTTACCTAAATACCCCAAATTTAACAACCCCTAAGATGTTTAGGGTGTTACAACCGCCACTAGATTGAAGGCAATTAGACCGTTAGAGGTAGTGGCAGACACATCCACCAATAAGTTTTGGGCCAGTTTCCAAGGGCAAAACAATTTATTTATTTATTTTGAAATCCCTCTAACTTTGGCCGCCAATATATTATAAGTGATTTTGTAACGGTTTGAATCGTCTATAAGTGATTAAAAAATTACTAGTTTAGTGGCAATTTTGGCCATCAAAAATTTATTGGAGACTAAAACTGTCAATATATACGTATATTGTAAATCCGTCTAAAAATCAAAGTATTCTTGTTCTAGGGTATGCTAAAAGTGTTTAAATAAACCTATAAATAACTCATACAATTATAATTATCTAGACATCTTAGTATGTCAAATGTTGCATAAAATTTACAAAACATTTTATAACTATATTACACCCTCCATAACATTATTAGATTTATCATATAATAATGTGAGGGAGTAATGATGATTAATGATACCCACATGATGAAATTAGTGTAAACAAATGACAAAAGAAAATGAATGATTAGTAAAGGTTGGTTGTAAAGCCACGCTGTGTTAGGCTTTATCCTATGCTTCAAGACCCCACTCCCACAAACAATCACACCTCATAAACTCCTTTTTCTCATGTGAAATGAAATGGACATAAGCTACAAAAACTTGTACTCTTTGCTTCTAGACACTGAATTAGATCCAGGTAGTTGGGAGAAATAACAAAGTTAATTTGTTGCAGTCATACAATAATTCATATCACTCTATTCAGACAATTTTCATTTTGTAAATTATTATTTAGTAAAAATGTGACTTTTGTTTTATATTTTTTTAAATATAAATTGACCAAAAATAAATTGGTCCAAGTGATAAAAGTATTTATCCCTTGAGTATGTGGACAAGGGTTCCATTATATATATATATATATATATAATCGGTTAAAAGGGGAGAATCCACTATCTGTATTCCATAAGTTCGTTGATGAAAATTAATCATCACTAACTACAGTGAAAACTTCATATCGATATATATATATATATATATATATTGAAAAAGAAGATCAAAACGATTATTTAGGACTGCAAAAAGTTGGGATTGTGGACCTAATGGTGCGTATGCCCTTCTATATATTGATAGTTATTACCTTATAAAAAAAAGTTCTAGCATGATTATCTATAATTTACCCACCCTTTTTTATCCATTAGTCTTGTTAAAATAAATTAAGACTTAATCAATCATGAATCTTTACCATGATGAGTGTGAAAGGTAACTTTGGGATTTTAACAAAACTATAATGAAATGTATAACAAAAACAAGTAAGTGAGTAACACAAGCTGTGTATTATTTCTTAAAAAAAGAAGAAGCTGTGTTTAATGAAAAAAGGTGCCTACCATACAAAATAATGCACCTGACTATCATCACAACAAATCAATTAAAAATAAAAGGGTCATGTTAACATGTGCCTAAAGGTACATGTTAAGGTAGCTAAAAGTAGAAATTTGCATTTAATAACACATAAAAATTAATGTTTAAAAAGTATAATGCACATATTACAATGGAATATTACTACATTTATATTCTTAAAATGTGCCTCAAGGGCACATGTTAACATTTCCCAAAATAAAAATATCATATGTCAAAAAATTAAATTCAAGATTATCAGCTGGCCCTGGCTATATGGATCTTCTCATGTTGGCCGTCTCCTGTTGCCTCTCCTGTCTTGTTTTCAACCGCTCGATTAATCTGGCGTTGAGTGACCAAATTGTAAAAATAAAAAAATAAATAAATATAAAACTGTTTTACAAAATCGAGGGCGAACCACTTCAGTTCTTGTTCACGGCGGTGCCTCCTTAGACTGGGTCATCGCATTTACCGGCGGCGACCGACAGAGGCAGCGAGCAGTCCTAGTTGTTTCTCTTATCTTCTTTTCCTTTTCTCTTTTTGTTCAGAGAGAAAAAATGGTGCAAATCTGATTTACATTAAATTTCCCCATTGCTTCGCTATATTTATATATCTAAAATTATATATATATAATTGTTCAATGGCTAGACATCATTGACACAACCCATATAGATCTGATATTTGTGGGCTAAGAAGCAAAAGAAATGGTAGGATTGAAAATTTGCCCAACAAAAAATAAGCTAGCAATGAAGAATACCAGGAAAATTGAAGAAGACAACCAAGTTTCTCTCTCCTGTGATTGCTTCTTTTTTCCTCTTTTGTCACTCAACCGTTGGATTAATCTAAAGGCCGAAAATTGAACGGGAGAGACAATTGGAGACAAAAACACAGGAGGGGATCCAAATCCATCAGCTGGACGGTGGTTCATTCTTAAGCAACAATGACCCCACTTATGTGTGATCATGTAGCACATTGCACACACATGAATTGAATATTCACATTCTTTTTATACTTTTATGAATTAAATTAAAATTATTTTTTCAAAGAAAATTTAAATATGTTTTATTCATAATAAAATTGGGACTTTATAAATTTACTCTTTGCTTAAAGTTTATTCAATTTTAGTCGCTATATTAATTTTTATGAAACATAGTAGTGTCTATTTTATAAAAATAGTGTTTTTAGTCTCTATTTTTTTACGCAAGTTCCCTTCACTCATAATTAAACTTCATATGTTCAGTTGATATTTAAATTTTAATTTGTCACGTTGTGATATTTTAAAATTTTGTTGGACCATTCTCCGTCGGTGTTTTTTTCCTATGGTGCTTAGATATTATATTACCCAACTTATATATTTTTTCTTTCTTTTTTTATTCTTTTATTAATTTATTTTTTGATAAAATTATTCTTTTAAATCCCCTTTTTTAAACTTTTCCACAGCAATATCTTATGCACGTTTATCAGATATTTTTTTTAATAAAAAAATAAAATTTAATCGTGGAATACTTTTCTAATACGTATCGAAAAATATCAAGACACATTCAATATCGAATACAGTATCTAACATAATAGTCAGACAATTTTCGAATATCTATTTCTGCATTTAATCTATGTAGAAACAAAATAAGAACTAAAATTAAAATAAAAAACTTATTTAAGGAATAAACTTGAAAAAAAAATATTGAATTCTATAGAGACTAAAATGATATTTAGTTTACTTTTTTGGTGCCAAGTCATCATCTGTCATGGAAGGAGCAAAAGAAAAAGGTAAATGAGACTGAGGAAGAAAGATAGTAATGTGAGGTGAGTTGTTTTTTTTATTTCTACTTTAATTAGCTTTAAGGACTTATTATACCACCCTGCCATTTTCTCTTCTCCTTTCCTTTTGGACATTCCTTTCTGCTTCTATCAACTTTTTCATAAACCACAATTTCATGATCAGAAGAATATAGCATCATGGTTAGTTTCTGAATTATGAGTTTAAGTTTTCTTTGTGTTATTGTTGTTTTTTACTTTTTTTTGTTGGATCATATATTATTAACTTTTTATGTGTTTTTTGTATTGTTTAGGGAACACCTGTGAACATCATTGTTGGATCACAGGTTTGGGTTGAGGATCCTGAGATTGCATGGATTGATGGTGAGGTCACACAAATCAATGGCACTAATGCTACCATTATTACCACAGATGGTAAAACTGTAAGATTTTAACTTGATCATCAAATTGGATTATTGAAAAGTATTGCCATTAGGATTATAGATACAGACACTGGACACGATACTGACACTGACACGTAAGCACTCTTAGTAATTTAAGAAAATGAAAGTGATTGAATGTAATACATATGTATGTATTGGGTCGGTGTCGGACACTTACACGTGTCTGTCACACCAGACACACCTTCGATCTGAAGTGTCAGTGCAACATAGCTTAGGAAACTTTTTAAATTACAAGTGTTTCACAGAATTTTGATCTTTGACTAGAATGAATACTTTGGATCCAAATGATAGAAATGGAATAACTTGAAGTAAGAATTTTAGTATGCTTATATGATTCTGCATATAAAGCTAAACATTATCAGATGTTAACTTAGAATCAGTACCATCAATCTGAAATCCAAGGACAGATTCTCCAACAACAAGTATCGGCTTCATCACCGATTTCGAAGCAATAAGCACTTATCTAGCCAGAATTCTGGCCCAAAGTCAACATTCCGCTTCCAAAAATGCATCACTATACTCATAACTTTGATGCTTGAAGTGCAAGAATAAAGAAGCATATATACTAAACATTAGCCTCGATTTCAGGTTGTGGCAGAAATTTCAAGTATATACCCAAAAGATACAGAAGCACCACCTGCAGGGGTTGATGACATGACCAAGCTCGCATACCTCCACGAACCCGGAGTCCTGTATAACCTTCTTTGTCGTTTTTCACTCAATGAGATATATGTAAGTCATAACGAGATAATCAGCTTCTCAGTATATATTTTTGATTTAAATATGTTTTAGTCTCTATAATTTTCTCAAATTATATTTAGTCCTTAATCTTATCGACACTTTTTAGTCCCTATAAATTACAAAACTGCATGCTTTCAGTCCCTAAAGATGGACCAAAAATATGCGGTTTAGTAATTTGTAGAGATTGAAAAGTGTGTATAAAGGAAAAGAGAAACATCTGACTATTATTAATGAAATAAGCAGACGTATACCGGGAATATTTTAATTGCGGTGAATCCTTTCCGAAGACTTCCACATTTGTATGACAGCCATATGATGGAGCAATACAAAGGAGCAGCATTTGGAGAGCTTAGTCCTCACCTTTTTGCTGTAGCAGACACTTGTTACAGGTATAGATCAATGTGTTGTTTGTCACAAGTAACAAAGAAATCAATTTATTATTGAAGATAAGTTAACTAGTTTAATATATCAGGGCAATGATAAATGAAAATGGAAGTCAATCTATTTTGGTTAGTGGAGAAAGTGGAGCTGGTAAAACTGAAACGACTAAAATGTTAATGAGATATCTAGCTTTCATGGGAGGTAGATCGAATACCGAAGGAAGAACAGTAGAACAACAGGTTTTGGAGGTGAGCTTGAACTATTTAACTATTTAAAAGTTACAAATTTGTTTAACAAAAATAAGCTATACATAGTTATTATATTATAAATTCTTCAGTCCAATCCAGTGTTAGAAGCATTTGGAAATGCCAAAACTGTCAAAAACAACAACTCAAGGTAAATATTGTATTGATATTTTCTAATGTCATAGTTTCTGATCATAATTTCCATTTGAGTTTTTCCTTACAAAATTATTTGATTCTTTGGCAGTCGTTTTGGTAAATTTGTTGAAATTCAATTTGACAAGAATGGGAAGATTTCTGGAGCTGCAATCCGCACATACCTCCTCGAAAGATCACGAGTTTGCCAAGTTTCTGATCCGGAGAGAAACTATCATTGCTTTTACATGCTTTGTGCAGCTCCACAAGAGGTAACCTCTTTATTCAACTATCATGGTAAAGGAGAAAATACTAACTGTTAAAATTTGCTTGATAGGATGTCAAGAAGTACAAGTTAGGGGATCCAAGGCAATTCCGCTATCTTAATCAATCAAGCTGTTATGAAGTGTCAAATGTAGATGACGCGAAGGAATACTTGGAAACAAGAAATGCAATGGATATTGTAGGCATCAACCAGGATGAACAGGTATTAGGCCACATTGCATCACATTTATATGAAGCACTTATTTGTGTTTATCAAGTCGTGATCAAATAAAATTCTTTCCACAGGATGCTATCTTTCGTGTTGTAGCCGCAATCTTACATCTTGGAAACATTGACTTTGTCAAAGGGAATGAATTTGATTCATCCAAATTGAAAGACGAAAAATCACTCTACCACCTTCGAACAGTTGCGGAGTTATTCATGTATAAGCTTCGATCCGACTGTCAAATTCAAATAATTCCTAAACTTCACCTTCATTGTATCTTGACATGTTTTTGTTCAGGTGTGATGAGAAATCATTAGAAGACTCACTTTGCCAGCGCGTCATTGTTACCCCTGATGGCAACATTACAAAACCACTAGATCCAGATGCAGCTTCTTTGAGCCGAGACGCTCTGGCGAAGACTGTGTACTCCAGATTGTTTGATTGGTAAATAACCATTTATTTAAACTGCGTTAACCATGTAATAACGGATAACAGTTCATACGGTATCTGTGTCAAATTTTGTGTCTTAATAACATATTCTGTATGCATTCTTATAATATGGCAGGATTGTTGATAAGATTAACAGTTCAATTGGTCAAGATTCAAATGCAGTAAGCCTAATAGGAGTCCTTGACATTTACGGATTTGAAAGCTTCAAAATCAACAGGTATGGATGTTAATTATATCTGTCAGAAAGACAATTTATACATCGCTATATCATACTTTTTATTTGTTCTACATTTACAGTTTTGAGCAACTATGCATCAACTTAACAAATGAGAAGTTGCAACAACATTTTAATCAGGCAAGGTTATAACATCTCAATACCACTTTTACATCGTTGTTGTTGCAAATGTATAATAACATAGAAATCGAACTGTTTCAATTTCAACAGCATGTATTCAAGATGGAGCAAGAAGAGTACACAAAAGAGGAAATTGATTGGAGCTATGTGGAATTTGTTGATAATCAGGATGTTCTTGATCTTATTGAAAAGGTAATTACTAATTAGAGACTTATGTATAAACATTGATTGTGCACGACCTTATCTACATGATATTTTCTGAAACTATTTATTTTTCCTGCATGCAGAAACCTGGTGGAATTATTGCTCTTCTTGATGAAGCATGGTATGTCATTTCTCACTCAAAATACTTTGAATAGATTAAAATTTCAAAAATATATAATCATTTTTTCTTATAATATACCTACAAAAGATGGATGAAAAAATAAATAAATGAAAATATAATTATACTCTTATTTCTGCAGCATGTTCCCGAAGTCAACACACGAGACTTTTGCACAAAAAATGTACCAGACATACAAAGCACATAAACGGTTCAGCAAGCCAAAACTTTCTCGAACAGACTTCATAGTTAACCACTACGCTGGAGATGTAAGTTGAGTAAATTCTAAATATTTTCGTCATCTATATCCGGTAAAAAATGAAAGATGATAACTTCTTCTCACAAATACTTTTGATGTATAGGTCACATACCAAGCAGATTATTTTCTTGATAAGAATAAAGATTATGTTGTAGCTGAACATCAAGCTCTTTTATGTGCTTCAAAGTGCACATTTGTTGCTAATCTTTTCCCTCCTTTACCTGAGGAAACATCAAAGCAATCAAAATTCTCTTCCATTGGTTCACAGTTTAAAGTAAGCATGTTTTTACAACAGCGATTTGTTCCGCATGTTTCATGAAACACTCAATCCATCATGAATTACTTATGAATCTAATTTTAATATCCAGCAACAACTGCAATCTCTCATGGAGACACTGAGCACCACAGAACCGCATTACATAAGATGTGTGAAACCAAATACGGTTTTACAGCCAGGAATATTTGAGAACTTTAATGTCTTAAACCAGTTAAGATGTGGGGTGAGTTTCAAGTTTCTTGTTGTATATTATATATCATTATTACTCTTATGGACATTTACATCATTATTACTCTTTCAGGGAGTACTTGAGGCAATAAGGATAAGTTGTGCCGGATATCCAACTAAAAGAACGTTTGAAGAGTTCCTTGATCGATTTGGAATGCTAGTCCCTGATGTCCTTGACGGGTATATATTATTCTAGTACTCCCTACGGACTTAAATATAAGAAAAAAAGAACATGTCTAGTCCGGAGTAGTACACAAGAAAATGAAAAATGTTTATGTTTTTGTTTGTGTTTTAACTTTGATCATTATCTTCAAGAAATAACAATAGGCATAATCTATGGTGTAGCTTATATCATAGATAATCTATATCACTCGTTGTTCTACAAGATATATTTTGAGTTTTGCAAACACATGATAATTAATGCATTCTTGTGTGCAGATCTGATGAGAAAAAGGCATCTATTGCCATCTGTGATAAGATGAACTTAAAAGGCTATCAAGTAAGTCTATAGAAGCAAAAGGCGTTATTATCCCGAAAAAATCAAGAAAATCAAGATTTATGTTATAAGCTGCAATGCTTTTCCTTTAATGTTTTTTCAATCAGATGGGGAAAACAAAGGTGTTTCTTAGAGCTGGTCAGATGGCTGAATTAGATGCACGTAGAGCCGAAGTCTTAGCTAAAGCAGCTAGACTCATACAAAGACAAATCCGAACACATTTAGCCCGAAAAGAGTTCATCACCATGAAAAAGGCCACAATTCGTATCCAGAAGATTTGGAGAGGTCGCATTTCTTCACAAAGAAGTAACTTGTATTTTTAGTAAATGTTCGTTCTCCCGTTGCTTAACTGACTTAAGTTACTTTTCTTTGCGCTTATATCAGCAAAACTTGCTCGGGAACTCTACGAGGATATGAGGAAAGAAGCAGCTTCTATCCGGATACAGAAACATGCGCGTGCACATAGAGCAAGAGTGTATTATACATCATTACAAGCATCAGCAATTGTTATTCAATCAGGTTTGAGAGCATTAGCGGCACGAAACGAATATAGGTACAGAAGAAGAACAAAAGCTTCCATAAAAATTCAGGTAAAGAAAACTTCAGAAGGAATACATAACACCAACATAGATCATAAATCATGACAGATATTGAAATGTTTATCTAGATCATCATCAATTAAAATTTGAAGAAGCTTGAGAAGCGAAATAACAATTATTTCTACTTCTATTTTACATTGATAATTCTTATTATTAAAATTTATTTATTCTTACAGACACAATGGAGAAAAGTTCAAGCTCTTTGTAGTTACAAACAGCAGAAGAAATCAACTGTTACACTTCAATGTCTGTGGAGAGCTAAAGTAGCACGAAAAGAGCTCAGAAAGCTTAAAATGGCGAGTCTCACTTATTTGTAACATTTTCTAGAATTTTATTCCAATTCTCGTAGAATATCGATAGTAACAGTTTGAAGTTGTTGTGCAGGCTGCAAGGGAAACCGGGGCACTTAAGGAAGCAAAAGACAAATTGGAGAAACGCGTTGAGGAACTTACATGGAGACTAGATGTTGAAAAGCACATGAGGGTATGTATGGACTCTCAAATAGTTTACCATGATAGACACTATATGTATTCAACAAAAATGTCATTTCAGTAATCGAAGTGTTAAAGGGCTGGTTAACTTTGAGAATATATTTTCTTTTGCCATTTTTACTTGGCAAAATGGACATATTTTTAAATCCTTTGTTGGTTTTCAAATATTTTCATTAAAAACACCAAAACCAGTATTTCTTTTTAGTTCTTACTTCTCAGTGTTTTCTCTACAAATATGCGAAAAAAGGAAACAAATTGGAATCAATTTTTTAGAAATTGAGTTGAACACTTGAACCGACAGCCAGCTACAACATGAACCAACATTGTCTGCAGTTCGACTATTTGATTTTGAGTTGTTTGATCGTCTCTTCATACTAGTTGAAAGCAGTTGAACTATGACCGAGGTCTCGGCAGTTCCATATCCAGTTTGATTTTTAAAGCATTGATCAAAATCAAGACCTGACTTTGTAATTAAAAATGAAAACTAAGAAATGAAAATACAAATGATTATTCATGCATATTTTTTTGCAACCACATAACCTAGAAAAAAGAAAATGCAGGTTGACCTGGAAGAAGCTAAGGGGCAAGAGATTTTGAAATTACAAAATGCTATACAAGAAATGCAAGGTCAGCTAGATGAAGCTCATGCTGCAATTATACATGAAAAAGAAGCAGCAAAAATAGCAATTGAACAAGCACCACCAGTAATAAAAGAGGTACCTGTTGTTGATAATACCAAGCTAGAGTTACTCACAAATAAAAATGAGGAGCTTGAGGTAAATCTCATATTTAGAATATTTTACTTTCAACATTAACAATTATGAAGCCGAGTAATTATATTAAAGTTGTTAAAATTCAGAGTGAAGTAGAAGAGCTGAAAAACAGGATCAAAGATTTTGAAGAAAGGTACATAGAAATTGAAAAGGAGAATCAAGCAAGGCTGAAAGAGGCAGAAGAAGCACAGCTTAAAGCAACACAACTTCAGGAGACTATTGAAAGGTTGTTAAGTAATAATTTGCCACAAATATCTCTACGATCGTAAACTGGCATGCATTGACTATCTATTTTTTTGTTTCTACAGATTAGAATCGAGTTTGTCAAACCTTGAGTCAGAGAACCAGGTTCTTTGCCAGCAGGCTTTGGTAGAATCGAAAAATGAAGATCTTTCTGAAGAGATTAAAATGTAAGACTCAATATATTATTTTCATCATCCATTGTTAGTTTTCTGCAATTGGATGCTATATTCAGATTGAAGGTGTGTACGGTGTCTGACATGTGTAATTGTCAAACATGACACTAGCACATGTGGTTACGTTCAAACAGTTCCGTATCTATGTGTCAGTGTCGTGTATTGTGTCTATGTTAGTGGTTCATAGCTTGAATTTATCTAATCCAGAACTTTTATGCATATATGTGATCAATTCTTTAATTGTTTTTGAAAATTCAAATGATACAGCATGGAAATCATGATAAATTGTTCCTTCCATTCATATTAGGAAGGACTGTTGAAATATAAACTAACATATAATTAATATTCTGTAAGTCATTGGCATAAAAATACTGAAACTTCACGCTGTTTCCAGCCTCAAGGGTCAGATTGAAAATCTCGAATCGGAGAATGAATCTCTACGGAGCCAAGCGGCAGCAGCAGCTAAAGAACAGACAGCTCATCCAGAAAAAATAGAAACTCATCAGGAAGTTGCTGTTGTACAACAGATTCAACCAAGAGCTATTGCAGATAACGTGACAGCACAAATCAAGGTACACACTAAAATTGATCTTTTCCACAGAATCATTTCATTTTGTGACAATATCTTTTTTTATGCTACAGGACTTGGACAATGGAAATCAAACAGAAGAAGAAATGCATGCTAGAAAAGTATTTCAAAATTACTACATTTATTCTTTAAGAACTTATTATGGAGCTTGTTGATTTAAAATAAATTAATTATGTTTCCAGGAACCAAGAGTACCTGTTTCCTTTCTTACAAAGCAAAGATCACTCACAGAAAGGCAGCAGGTATATGTTTTAGAGACAAAGTCTCACTTTGGTAAAAGTAGCGGATAAGCTAGAAAATTGAATGTCAAGTGTTTAGTAAAATTAGCGGTTGTACTAACTGATAAATATAAAATCATATAAAAAGATAATTGAATTAATATTTAATTTTTTTCAGTTAAGACAATGAGGGTTAAAATGAGAAAAAATATGGTACTCTATAAGCTATGGCTCAAATGCTGCATGATGTAGCATCTCATAAAATCCATAAGTTTGTGGTCATGCGAGCTTATATGCTATAAGGTAGCAGTTTGGACTTACCAAACAAAGCTAAAACTTTGTAAATGAATGAAAGTTTTGATATAGAGATTTTGAGAGAACAAGAAGTTTCACATCAATATGAATAGTACTTTACAATTTTGATCTCTCTTGTAAACAGGAAAGTCATGATGCATTGCTCAAGTGTCTTTTGGAAGATAAGCGTTTTGAGAAAAACAGGCCGGCGGTTTCTTGTATTGTTTATAAAGCACTTCTTCATTGGAGATCCTTTGAAGCAGAGAAGACACATATATTTGATAAAATTACTCACACTATTCGATCTTCAATAGAGGTAGAATCTTCCATCCAACAACTTCAATACACTAAGTTTTTGAACCTATGTTTTATAAACTCTATTTACTGAATAGAATGATTGAAAGTTATCAACTCATATTATTGTGTGAAATCAAATTACCATTTTATGTTTTCTGGCAGAGTCAAGAAGGAATCAAAGATCTAGCATATTGGCTTTCAACAACATCAACACTTTTGTTTTATCTACATTGCACACTCAAGGTCAGCAACAACACAAATAAGGCATTGTCGCGTAATCGAAATTCGCCTGCCACATTATTTGGAAAAATGGCACAAGTAAGCTTTCAAGAAACTGCAAAACTTAAGTGCATTAAATTGGCTTTAATTCATATACATTATCATTGTAAAGATGTTTTACACTGTCAAACAATCATAATCATCATATTATTAAATCGTTTGACTTTAATCATAACTAATTCTAAAATCACAGATATGATTAGTTGTGGTTTGTTGACAGTGTAAAACTAGTATCAAAGTTAAACTCTCATATTGATGTTAAAACCATAATGGTGTTTGTGATATGCAAAATCAGGGTTTACGTTCATCTTCAATGGGCATTGGGATATCAAGTGGATACAGTGGGATGGTTGAGAAGCCAAATGAGCAATCTAAAGTGGAAGCCAAGTACCCTGCTATTTTATTTAAGCAACACTTAACTGCTTATGTGGAGAAGATATATGGAATGATCCGTGATAGTTTAAAGAAAGAGATTAGTCCATTCTTAAATCTTTGTATTCAGGTAATCAACATGTTTATGAAAAACTTGCACAACAAGAAATTGGATATTGGTTGATTAGGGCAGCATTTAAAGAAATTAATCAGACTTATGTTATAAGCACTTAAACTTATGTTTTGGAAAATGTACAGAAATAGTTTATCACATGTCTATCAGTTTTTAGCTTATTTCATTAAGCTCTGCGCCTGTTTGGCTTGACTTATTTGATTTTATCTATTTGAGTGACCTGATAGAAACAATTTATAACATGTCCATAAACTTTATTTCTATAAGCTCTTCTGAATATCTGTCAGACTGTCAATAGTTTATGAAACAACTTATAACTTAATTAAACAGTTTATCTAAATAGGGCCTATAGCTTATAAAAACAGCTTTCAACTTATATGAAAACAGTTTAACTTAATTCCCTCTAGGATAAGTCTTCATATAATAAAGACTTGTCTAATGAATGCTTAATTAAGTTGTTTATCTAAAGATATTTTTTATTAATCTCTTACTGCCATTGACAGGCACCAAGATCCATAAGAACCAGATCAATAAGAGGGTCATCTAGAAACATCCATTCAAATATACTTGCAAAACAACAAGCATTGCATATGCACTGGAAAGGCATTGTGAGCAAGTTAGATAATGTCTTAACTATATTGTCTGACAACTATGTAAGCATGAATCACTCTCCTAATTGCTTTGGTAAGGTTGTGTTTATTAAAGAATATATTTCTCAATATTCTACATTTTGTGATTTCAGGTCCCTCCTATGATAACAAGGAAGATATTTAGTCAGGTTTTCTCATACATGAATGTTCAACTCTTTAATAGGTGAACAAAAGTTCCACTAAATTTCACTTAACATGTTGGACTAGTAATTGTTGATTCAACTTTACTTTATACAAATTCTCATAAAGTTACGATATTTATGGTTTTGCAGTTTGTTGCTTCGTCGTGAGTGCTGCTCCTTTAGCAATGGAGAATATGTGAAGGCAGGTTTGCATGAGTTGGAACTATGGTGTCTCAAAGCAACAGATCAGGTAATTTCTAATATTTTCCATAACATTGGGTTCATGACTAAGCCATAATGCACAAGTTCAAGACTCATTTTCAACATATTTTCTTTGGTCTTTTTGTTTTCTTTGCAGATTGCAGGGTCATCTTGGGATGAACTCAAACATATACGCCAAAGTGTTGGATTTCTGGTATACTTTCTTGGATAGTGATTGATGGTTAATGATTAAAGATTCACTCTTTTGTTCCCCTTACCTCGATTTTCAATTTTTAAATTCCGCTGTCTATGCAGGTCTTGCATCAAAAGACTCAAAAATCTTTGGAGGAGATCACAAATGAACTCTGCCCGGTAATTTTTTTTATAGAAAAATATTATTATTTTCTCTTTTATAAGGGTTCGAAGTCGAACTATAGTCCATTGATAAAATTGAGGTGATTAAATATAATCTTGAGTCAGTGTATCGGAAAACGGATACCTTTAATTTGAAGTTTCCGTGCTACGTAGAATTTTATCCAAATCATGCCTTGAACCAATGTAACCTATTTTTTAATTTTTCACTCTATCAGGTGTTAAGTATTCCACAAATATATCGCATTGGAACTATGTTCTGGGATGACAAGTATGGAACACAAGGATTATCTCCAGAGGCAATTCCTTATCTGCTCAATCATGTTTACCTTTGCTGCATAATTTTGTGCTCATTTTTTCTAAACTATCAATTTCATTTTAAGTATGATTATATGATATCTTGTAAACAATCTCTTTGCTTCCCTCGACATCATAGCATTATTAAACTCTTTTAATAGGAAAAATTTAGTTATCTCCTAAAATTCAAACAACCTTAACATAAAAAAGTACAACATAGTTGCATCAAAACTAGTTATTAGAAAATATGAACAATATTTCGTAATATCTAAATTGTATATTCGTTCAAATTTACAGGTCATTAGCAGAATGAGAGTACTTATGACAGAAGACTCGACAAACATACTAAATAACTCATTCCTTCTAGAAGTGGAATCCAGGTAATTATTCAATAACATAATCCTCAACCCAATTTGGCTTTTCGTACTTTACATTCAAGTTACACAAAATTCCATTCTTGCACAAAATTCAGCATTCCATTCTTAATGGAGGAGTTGTTTCGGTCCATGAGCGACATCCGAATATCAGATATGGATGTGGATCCACCAACAATCCTTAGACAAAGATCCGATTTTCAGTTCTTGTTGCAGCACATCGACAGTGACTCAGTGAGCTAGTGAAAATTTGGCTGTTGACAGAAAGTTTTATTTTTTCTGATTTTTTCATTGATTTAATTTGGGTTTGGTTTGTTGAGTGTAATTCAATAGTGAGGTGAAGAATTGTAATTATTTTATATCATTTTTTATAATTTTTTCATTTGTTTTTGTGAAGATTCAATTTTTTGTAAGGCTTCTTCTTGTCAAGGAAAGGCCAGAGTGAATTTTGATAATGTTGTATATCTATACTTCATAATGAGAATGAAATGAAGGAAAGTTTTGGGTTTTAGTTCAATTTGCAAATTTAACTAGTGTTTTGGTATAGTTATAGATCACTACTTAACTTCCAAGTATCTAAGCCATTTTGTACACTGTTGAATTACTCTATGCAATGTAACTAGTGTTTAGTAGGGTCAATCCAATTATTTCCTAAGTATCTAATCATGATTGCACAAAACATATCATCAATGTTCAAATCACACCCTAACTTGGTCACCAAGTTCAAAATTTAGAGTCTTAATAATACTATTATATATAGAAATAGAACAATTTGGAAACACATGCTGAATGGGTTAGAGCCATCAGATTTGAAACTGCAGCAGCTTATCACAAGGTTGAGAGTCATTCTTGCATTTGAAAGATATGGCTTGTAAGTGTTTAAGTAAGGTTTCTCTCCGGCATCCATCTTTTAATTCACAGTAGTGTTTCATCGAGTTGAGGCGTTCCATATCTGCTCGGTTTCTATATCTCATCAGTCGTCGCATTCTAAAATAATCATACAACGTGTATAGAACAACACAAAATGCAGGAAGATTATCTCTTCCAGCCCTTCCTGATTCTTGATAATAGCTTTCAATTGATCTTGACATTGTATTGTTGATGACAAATTGAACATCAGCCTTGTCTATCCACATGCCAGAAGCAATGGTTGCACATACAATATGGACCTCTCCATCACGCCATTTCTTTTGAACAGCAGCTCTCTGGCTGTAAGGCATGCCAGCATGGTAAACTGCTGCCTTAATATTACAACTCTCTAAAAATTGTGATACCTCAGAGCATTCAGTTGTTTTCATGCAGTATACAATGCCAATTTGACTCTTGAAACGATCTATTATTAGTTGTCTAAGCTGCTCCAGGGGTTCCTTTATCTTAGAAAATAACTTCATACTTTAAATTCGGTCTGTCAATGCACCCTTTCAGAACAAATGCTTGTGGAATTCCTAAAGATTGTAAGATGTCCCGTTGAACCAGTTCAGTTGCAGTGGCTGTTATTAGAAAACAGTATTTCTGTATAATGTTGTGTGTCAAATGAGACAAATGTAATCCACTCGAGAGCCCTTGAGAGACTTAGTGAACATATCCGCCAATTGGTCTTCAGACTTGACGAACTCTGTGGTGATTTCTCCTGAAAGTATCTTGTCTCTTACATAATAACAGTCTATTTCTATGTGCTTAGTCTATTCATGGAAAACTGGATTGGATGCAATGTGGAGTGCAGCTTGATTGTCGCATTGTTGCCTGAAGATCTCTTAGTTTTAGCTCTAAGAGTAAATTTTTAAGTCAAACAAGTTCCTTTGAGGCTGGTGTCATTGCACGATATTCAGCTTCAGCACTAGATAGTGCAACTGTATTTTGTTTCTTACTTCTCCATGAGATCATATTTTCTCCAATAAGAACACAATATCCAGAAGTGGATCTCATATCCGACGGTGATCCAGCTCAGTCAGCATCTGTGGTGATTTCTCCTGAAAGTATCTTGTCCCTTACAAGAAAACGGGTTTTTAGCGTCGGCCTAAATAAGACGCTAAATGTCAAAAAACGGACGCTAGAAAGCTTTTAGCGTCCACCTAGTGTAACACCCAAACCCAAATTTACAAAAAAAAAGCTAACTTTACAAAAAAAATCTTTTCAAAAACTCGCAGCGGATAAAAGACTTCATTGTTTAAATTAAGACCAAGATACAAAACAATAGTTTGAGTATTACATTCTCCAAAAAATAATACTAGACAATAAAAATAGTATTCACCGATCTATACAAGAAAATAATCATTTAATACAACATAAATACATAAAGACTCGATATACAAGAACCATTCCCGTGTCCTAATCAGAGCAGAGTTTCACCGACAAATCGTACCAAACACCTGAGTATCTGAATCGCCCAACGATCCACAAACACACAAAACAGAGAGTTAGATATATATAACTCTTGGGGTAGCATATGGTGTGGAATTTGCTACTTCTGTATCAAAGAGTTTATCATTAACAAAAGTTTCCTTAACATACATATCCTGATTGATATAATGGATAAACTTATCCAACTTCCAAACAAACCAAGGTTGGTAATGATAGGCTTCTTTGTTAGGACATTCAATAGTAACATTCAAAGATAGTGCACCAAAATGTTGCCACCCCACAGTGTTCAAAAAGGTCAGAATAAGTAGTTCATAAAAGATGTCTTGTATGGAATCCACTACAAAGTAAACTTCATAGGCCAATTTGAGAATATTTTCAACTATCGAAATACTTATCATCTTCAAAACGTTGTCCCTAGCAGCAAAAACTAAATTGAAAGTATTTAGCCTCCTGGATAAACCTTTGGTACACATAGAATCAACTTGAGTGATGTCATGTAAAGGATGATGCACTAGTTTCCAAAGAATTGCATGATTGTCATAAGACACAATAATTCTTGCTACATCAAACTTAATCCAAATATTACTATCACAGCATTGACCAAACAAATGCTTAAAATTACTCTCCCCACCATCATTTGTTAACTGAAAAATGAAACTCACAAATTTGCAAGTGTCTTGAAGGAGACAAATGAGGGCAACAAAATCCTTTTGGAAGTGAACTCTTTTTGTGAATTTGGTACTTGTTCCTCCATTTACTAGCCCCCACATGGTATCTCTAACATTAACATTAGTAAGCAACAGAATTCTATCAAGAAAAGTAGCACTAACAGACTCCAAATTACACCCCCATTTCTTAGCCAAGGTCAAATCTAAAAATTTATTAGTGTTTCCACAATCAACCAATTCATAACTCTCACAGACCCAAGTAGAAAAAGACTTCAAAGCATAATTCATATAAACTTCTACATACCAAGGGTCTTGGAGTAGAAAATTTTGAGCAGCAAGATAAACTCCTCTAGCATGAGCATAAATAGGAATCTTATTTCTGTCAATAACCGCAGCACCAGCATCCTCTAAACCATTGCTATTTGTTTGGCACCTAACTGCAGATTGATAGTGTTTGGTAATGAATCCATAGGAAACAAGGACTTTATTATTAACATGAATGATGACATATGTGGTTCCATCTTTATTATTTTGGTTGTTCAAAGCAAAACCTCCGTCAATTTCATCCTGTGATATGTAGCAACTCTTTTCATGATCTAAAGTAAAATGCTCATAACATGACACACCTGGAGCTCTTGCCATTTGATTTGCCACTTCTGTTAAATGCATCTTCATCACACCTATGCACCTTGAATGATTATTAGCAGGACATCTATCACAACAAGGTAAGGATTCACTTATGCTATAAAGCCAACATCCATATCCATTTATGTTAAAACCTTCTTCATAATTATCAGGATGTTTTCTAACCTTTAATTCTAAAATAAACTTCATAGTTACCTAATCTTCAAAATGAGTGTGTCTTACAAAATACCAAAACTCCAAATAGCACAAACTCAACATATTGAATAAGGTATAGTGATTCGACACAATAAACATCTGGTTAATGCATCTAGACAAATCAAAATCAACAAATTTATGCCCATTATAAGTGCACTCAACAGTAGGGAAGACAGCCCAAACTGTCACCATACTCTTTGGCATTTGATCAAACACTAAGGTAGATGGAAACAACCAGTAGGCAGCAATATTGTGGTATTGGGTTGCTGTTGATATAGTTTTTTGTGTTTTTGTATTTGCGGAATTTTGTGGGATATAATTTTACGGAGAAAACTCTCCTCAAATATATTGTTATATGAAGAAAACTCAAGTTCTTATTTTATTCATCATGGCTTATGGTTCTATATATAGAGCTACAAATAAAACAAACTTCTAAATCATATCTTTTAAAAAAAACAAACTAAATTTAAAAATCATAAATATTCTAAACTGAAATATAAATCTAAACTATATTTAAATCTAAAATCTTCAAAAGATATTTAGGCATATTTTTCTCAACACTCCTGCTTGACTGAATATCTTTTGTGCGTATCCAATCTGAGCTTCTCGGAAATTTATTCTTCTTTTTATTTCGGTTGTATTTCTTGTCAATATCTTTCTCGGATGAGATTGCATGTTGATTTGACTTGAATTTCTCCATCATTGAAGTTATTCCTTTTTCGCAAGCTTTAGCGTCTTTGTGCCTTGTGGACTTTATGGTAGAAACATTGCATCATTTAAGTGGCTTTTCACAAGCATGATTATTCTCCTTCTTAACTTGAAATTTCTTCAAAGCACCTGAATCTTCATGATCTTCTTTGAATTTATGTTCTTTTCTCTCTTCAATAATATAATCATTCTTCATCAAATCTAAAACAAATCTCTTGCCTTTCATCTGAGATTTGAACACTTCCTTATTGTTTTAATCTTTAATCACAAAACTTTTATGTTCAAAAATCACTTTATAATCTTTCTCCAACAGCTGAGCAACACTTAAAAGATTTTGATTAATTTCTGGAACATATAAAACATTGAAATTTGTTTCATACCTGCATGAGTTTTAATTGAAATTGTTCCAATGCCTTCTACTGCAATTTGTTCTCCATTCCCAATTCTGACTTTGGAAATAGAAGTTTTATTGAGCTCTTTGAAAAGATCTCGATCATAAGTCATATGGTTTGTGAAACCACTGTCAATAAGCCATTCTTTTGACGATTTGTTGGTTGTACAACCTGATATTGCAAGTAGTAGGTCTTGGTCTTCTTCATATTGCCCATGAGCAATGTTAACATCTTGTTGTTGTTGTTGTTGTTGTGATGTGCATACTTTGTTCATATGACCTAATTTACCACACTTTTCACATTTTGCATCAGGCCTCCACCAACAATTCTTTGGTGAGTGAGTATCCTTTTTGCAATAAGGACATGGTTTGTGTTGGTATTTCTTTTCAAAATCTTTGGCTAGATATAAACCTTCTATAGTTCTTTCTTCTCTCATAAGTCTTCTTTGTTCTTGTGCCTGCAATAAGTTCAACACTTCCGGCAGAGTGATTTTACTCAAATCTTTTGTGTTCTCCAAGGCGGCTATAGAAGCTTCATATCTTTCAGGTACCGTTAAAAGGATTTTTTCTACAATTCTAGAATCAGAAAATTGAGTGCCTAGTAATCGTACCTTATTAGCAATACCCAATAATTTATCAGCATATGTCTTGATTGTTTCATCCTCCTTCATTCTTTGTAACTCGAACTCTCTCATTAAGTTCATAACTTGCATGCTTCGAATCCTTTCATCTCCTTTATATTCTTCTTTTAGGTAATCCCAAATTTCTTTCGGTGTTTTGAGAGTCATGATTTTAATAAAGACGGTTTGTGAGACACTTGCAAACAAACAAGTCTTTGCCTTTGCCCTCTTGGTTTTTCTTTCTTTATGAGTTTTCATCTGTTCTGCTGTGGGGTCTTTTGGTAACGAATAAACATCGTAATCATCCTCCACAGTTTCCCATAGATCTAGAGCATCTAAGAATGCCTCCATTCTCACCGCCCAAAGATCATAGTCTACTCCATCAAAGATTGGAGGAGCAACCTTTGAAAAATCCATCTTCACAGGTCCTTATGAACGTTGGCTCGGATGCCACTGATATGGTTTTTTGTGTTTTTGTATTTGCGGAATTTTGTGGGATATAATTTTACGGAGAAAACTCTCCTCAAATATATTGTTATATGAAGAAAACTCAAGTTCTTATTTTATTCATCATGGCTTATGGTTCTATATATAGAGCTACAAATAAAACAAACTTCTAAATCATATCTTTTAAAAAAAACAAACTAAATTTAAAAATCATAAATATTCTAAACTGAAATATAAATCTAAACTATATTTAAATCTAAAATCTTCAAAAGATATTTAGGCATATTTTTCTCAACAGCTGTAACATTCTTTGTTCCGCTAAGCAACAAAAACAGATTGAGTAACGGTGTTGCAGCGACATCAGGCGGTTCCGGTGGCAGTGCAATTAACCAGGGATTAGATGAGGATTTCATCTCTATTAATGACTCCTACTTCCTAGTTGAGATGTCATTGACTAGTTTGCATATGCTCAATGTGGAGTTTAAAGTCTCATGTGCTTTGGGAAGGTCAACAACACATTCCAAAGAATTGGATTTAGATAATTTTGCAAACAATTTGTGATGTATTTCCTAATTCAGTTAAGCAATTGCTCAAAGAGTGGGTAGGATATAGGATTACCTGGAAGTCAAGCATACAATTGTGGGTAGTGGAAATCGGAGTTTGCTCTATATCATGCTGTGATTTCTTGGGGTTGTCATCACCGACCATCAGTGAGTTGAGGAAAAATGGAGTTGACTCGGTAGGTTTCACTATGTTCATCTCTGGGGAGGTTGATTTTGGGGTATGAGAATTACAAATAGAAACACAAGTTGAATCTTCAGTAATCCCTTGAACTTTCTCATGTTGATCTGTTTGTGGTTCTTCGGTGGTGAGGGAATAAGCTTCTGCAGATTTAGAACCATGTCCCTCATTCTGCTTCTGCTCTACAGAACCTTCACTGTCCAGTTCAATTTCCTCTTCATCATCCTTCATTATCTTTTGAATATTTTTATAATGCATCAATTGATGTTCCAAAGTAAAAGGTCTATCGCATATGAAACACAAACCTATTTCCATCTTTTTTTCCACTTCCTCAACACTCAAAATTTTCACCAATTTGTATTTCGCAGCCATGATGCGCGAATTGAAGGCTCAAGATACCAATTGTAACGGATAAATAGGATTTTAGGGACGAACCGATAAAATCTAATTCTCAATAGTAGGGATTCTAATGGTTTAGAATAAAATCCGTTACCAAGGAGATATTATGTCAACATAGTTTGCATAGTATAGAAATTGAGAGTTTTTAAGAGAAGAAGATAATTGTTCATTCATTGATTGATTTTCAAATTGAGGCACATTGCCTTTAAATAAAACCCTAAAGGGTAAAAAAGTAAAATGACATAAAATAAACTATTATTTAAAATAAACTATTAATTGATACTTAATTCCTGTCACAGAATACGAACAACTGCATTCTAATGGCTATCACAAGGAGCATTCAGAAATTGGCTCACAATGCTCAATGCAAATGTAATATCAGGTCTGGCGACTGTAAGATAATTGAGCCTACCCACAAGACGTCGATATCTTCCCGAGTCTTTCAAAGGCTCCCCCTAACCCGGAAGAAGTTTGATGTTGAGATCCATAGGAGTATAAATAGGACGACAATCAAGTTGATAGCAAAGAGATTTACCACCCCCAATTGGCATAAGAATAAAAGAATGCTGGTTATCCATAGCTAAGACACATGCTTGTTTTAATTAAATTCTTATCATATTTAACCAATTAACCCTAATTAAATTCTTGTTTTAATTAAACTCCCAGGAGTGAAGGTGAGTGGGAGAAAACACAAGAAGGGGGCGTTGAATTGTGTTTTAAGTTTTTAAAAACCTTTTCCAGATAATAGTATCTATCAAAATCTTTAAGCACAGCGGAATACTCAACACAAACAACTTGAATCTAAATGTAAAGATGGAAGAGTAAATAAGAGAGTGAGAGAGAGAGAAACTTTTCTTAATGCTCTAAGTCACACAAGACAGAGAGACTTCATTGCTCCAGAACACAGAGCAGGAGACTTCCTTGCTCTAAGTCACACAAGACAGAGAGACTTCCTTGCTCTAATCACACAAGATAAGAGACTTCCTTGCTCTAAGCCACACAAGACAGAGAGACTTCCTTGCTCTAATCACACAAGACAAGAGACTTCCTTGCTCAAATCACAAAGATAAGAGACTTTTCCAAATTACTCACGCAGGAGTAAATACTAACTACTAAGCTTAAAACTATTACAAAATAATAACTTCAGAGGCTTTAGCTAGTTTTTAAGTTCTCACTTAATTCTGAGAGATAAAATATTTGAAGATCAGTTGTCATCAATTTCTTTCTTTCACATATATATATGAGTGAGGAAAGATATTGAGACGTTGTATAATCCCGTTGTAATTGGACAGCTGTTGATTCCTTATTGCTTAAGCTGTAACTTTTGAATATACTCTAAGCAGAGCCACGTCTTCTTCACAGTTAAGCTCACGTTTTACTATCTGTCCAAATACAGTAATAAGGTACAACTAGCTCCTAAAGAGAATAGGATCACATCCTTTATGACTGTTGTAATCAGTTGTCCTTAAAGAGATCATCAGGCTTAGTAAGAATAGGTGATGTAGCCTTTTTGATGACCAGTGGAATTCGCTTTGCTTCTGATGAACCTTGATATCTTGAAGTCTGATGGTCTTGAATATTTGGCCTCTGATAGTCCTTCGTAATTCAGCTTCTGAACGTCTTCATCTTCTGAATAACTCTTGACTAACACCAAATAGCTTCTGAACTCTTGTAGGCTTCTGAATGTCTCTGAGCTTCTGAACTTCTCTTAAGCTTCTGAACTCTTGTAGACATCCTGATCCCTTTTGAGCTTCTGACCACGTTTAGCTTCTGAACTCTTCCAGAGTGTAATGATTCAGACTTTCATAAGGTTCCTTCAGAGCATAAATCAAATGTGCTCTTGTATAAACTTAAGATTTTCCTGCACACTTAATTTAAACATTAGTAATATCAATTGTCCATTTAATACTTTGTTATCATCAAAACTAAGGGTGTGTACCAAAACACATTTTGTTCCAACAATCTCCCCCCTTTTTGGTGATGACAAATATAAGTATTAAATACAGTTGTTGTTGATAAAATTCAGCTATGTTGACATTAGGCTTCTGAGTTTTGCAAGCTCCCCCTAAGTCTGATAGTCCATAGGGTTAGGTTTGTAAGCTCCCCCTATTTTGTATCCATAGTTAATTTTAATCAATTTAAGAATTACTTTATTATATGACTTAAATTATTCATATTTTACTATGCAGAGAACAAGGTTTGTAAGCTTCTTCTTTTCATAGCGTAATAATCTTTGAATAAAGTTGCACTTTACTCAAAAACTATCTATAAATAATAAACTTCAGTTAATAAATATATTCTCCTGAAAATTATGCGCTTATTTAAAATGTCAGATGAATTAGACAAATATCTAAATGAATTAATGAATGACAATAGGATCAGAGGCATTAGAAACGTATACACACACAAGGTTCAGAGGTTATCATGATATATAGTTTCAGAGTTCAAAAAAATATAATATTTTTCAAAACAGTTCAGAGCTTAAAAAAACACAAAGATTTTGAAATCCTCAAGATCATATTGACATTACAAAGCATGTAACGCATGCCACTAAATTGACCACTCTCCTACGCTCTCTTCCTGAAGCACTACAAAGCCCTAAAAAGCAAAGTAATTTCGCTTCTTCCAACAATTGATTTATCATTATTCTTTCTCCCCCTTTTGTCATTATCAAAAAGGTTGTATAAGCAATTAATAGCAATTGCAACGTCCAATGCAGTCAAGTCAGGAGTGGTTGAACGCATTTATGACATTGGCGTTTGAAATGAGCTTATAAAAGGAGAGAAACCTAGTCATTTTATTCACACAGAATAATCTTAGGTTGTGATAGAGCAATTGAGAGAAAAAATGAAACGCTCAGAAAAGAAAAAGGTAGATTCAAAGAGAATTAGTCAAGATAGGAGAAAACATACGAAGAGATCAAGAGAAACAAAGCCAGTGTCTGAAAAGAAAAACTCAGTTCAGAGTCTAAAAAAACTTGGGACCCTGACTGGTTTTGAGTTTCTGAAGACATATCTTCCTGAAGAAAATCAATCTGATATCCAAGGCTTTAGAGGGGCCAGTGTCTTCTCCTGAAGAAAAACAATCTGATGCATCAGAATAGGTTTCTTTAAGGAAGACGACCTAACAGTTGGATAACCCCAACTCCCCTCTTCAAAGGGCATATCAAGGCTGCTACCACAATATGTCCTTTGAAGCATCCAGAAAATAGTCTTTAGGAATTTTTATATGTAATCAGTAACCTATGTTTTCAATGAAATAAAATGCAATTGCTTTGCCTTGTTTAATTTGATATTCTTATTATGTTTCTTCTCTTGTTATGCAATTTGATTCTTTAAGAATAATCAAATATTGTACTAATTGAAAATCAATTTTATGAACAGAAAAACAAGAGTTTGAAATACCAATTGAAAAACTGTTTTTAAATGAAATAAACTTTTTAAAAAAAGATTTTGAAAGCCAATTGATGAATAAAAAAGATCATAAAAGATTAAATCTCAATTGAAAAAAAAACTATCAAAAGTTTAAAGAATTAGAAAAGAAATAGAAGCATCCAGATTAAAACGCAGTGAATAAATATTTCAGAATAGCACAAAGAAGTCAAAACATACAAAAGTATAGACTCAATCCTATCAATGTGCTTAACAAAATATTAATCAGCAGATAATCAATTAAACATTCAAAGAAATCCTAGGGTTTTATTGTCGACGACTACAGAGAAAAGCTAGGGTTTTCATGATCTCCTTCTGATTTCCATTAACTTCCTCCATCAGTCCAATGTATTTTTCCACTTTGGCTTCAATCCTCTCAATGTCAGCTTCATAAACTGGATTCCTCAAGTGCTCTTGGTTGGTTGGATTAGCTCCCAAATTGTCTTGAATTGGTTCATTCAGATCTTGCTCAATTGAAGTTAACCTATCCCTCAGGTTTTGCTCAACATTTTCTCTCACAGTAGAGGATTCAGGTTGATCCCTCTCTGTGTCCTTCTGAGTCTGAATGACATCCTCAACATTGGCAGCTTTTCCCTTGTCAAACTTCTTTTGCTCTTCAACATTTGCCTCCTGAAGACTATACAGCCCTTTCACCAATTTCTCAGTCAGACTTACCCATTGAGCAGCATACTCAGATGAAGGCATATCACATTGCCTTAGATCATGAAGACCATGCATCTGACTAAACATGTTGTTGCATTTACTCAAGATATCAGGGTTATTTGAGTTGGTTGGGTGATGTTCAGTGGTTAAGGGTGTAATGGTGTGTTGAGGTGATGTTTGTGGTTGAGGATCAGTTTGAATAGCAACACAGTCAGATGCTGTAGATGTCCCAACCTCTTGGGTTTTCTTAGCAATATGACAGTGTTTATTGGGTATTGGTTGTTTTTGCTGTTGAGGTCTAGGGCAGGTTTGAACAAAGTCTTTGAGATGGAAATCATCCACATGAAGTTCTTTGACCATAGCCTCAACATAGTTTGATGGTGGGGGGTTCTGGGTTTCTTCTGAAACAACAGGTTCAGTATGTTCTGAAACATTAGAGTGATATTCAGGTTCTTCAGTGTTTTGTTGTTCAGGTTGTGTTTGGTTTTCAGGATCTTGATGTTCAGAGGGTTGGTGTTCAGGTGTACGAGGTTCTGGGGGTGTTTGAACTGGTTCTGGTGAGATGTGTGGTTCAGAATGAATTATCTCTGGTATAGGGGGTTCTGAATGGACAGGTTCTGAGACAAGTTGTTTTAAGGTGAGATTGTCTTCAGGACTTGTTTGGTTAATGTTTGGAATGAGGTTCTGAATCTATTCAGAGATTGGATGGATGGATGGGTTCTGAACTAGATTTGTGGTTTCAGTTTGGTTAGATAATTCACCACCTAGATGTTGTTCAAGGAATTGTAAAGGTGAATTTCTGGGTTGGGTTGATGATGGGGTTAATTGAGTATCTTGAGCAATTACAACAGTAGGTTTAGGTAGAGATTCATTACATGAGTTGTCTTGGTTTGAGCCTTCAACATTCTTCTTCTTAGGCTCCTTGGCAAGTTTCTTCTGCCTGATACTTAGAGGTTCATCATCATCTTCACTTTCTTCATCTTGTACTACTACAGCATTTGAACTTCCAGCCTTGGTCTTGGTCTTTCCTTTTCCTTCTACCTTGCTTCACTCTTCTCCACCTTTGCTTTCACAAGCCTCTTCCTTTTATTCTTTAATTCTTCCTTCTCAATCTCAAACTCTTCACCTTGGTTTTCCAGCAGTTGTATGTACTGATTGACAATACTATTTGAGACAGCAGGTATGTCTATCTTAAATGTCTCCACCATAGAAGGTCCTGAGTGTGGTTGAGGTTCAAATGGATCAGACGGTTGCACCTCTTGTCCTGTCAGCAAGTTCATGTTGGAGAGGGTGTGAGCAGAGATTGTAGAAGCTCTGATCTCTCTTAGCAGATTGTCATGATCAGCAGCTTTGATTATGTCTATCACTCCACATTGATAGAAAATCTCACTGAGTATCCTTGGGTAGATGACATGTACGTTGGACTTGGTTTGCTTCTGAATAGCAATCACAGCTTTGCAGAGGTGATTGAAGATGTATCTAGCCCAATTCAAGTCAAATTTCCTTGTGAGAAAATAGACAAAGTGTCTATGATCCCATGATAGTTGGTCAGAACTTCCACTCCTTGGAAATATTGAACCCAACACTATTCTGGCTAATACCTTCTGAGTAGGCTTCAAATCACCTATTTTGGTTCTTTCACAACTCTTTCCTTCAGCGTAGCATTGTTTAGTCATATTTACCAGAAACTCCGAGTTCTTTGCTTCACTTTGGCCAAAGGTGTAGTAGATACCTTCATTAGGGATAGATAAAACCTTAGCCAAGTTTGAAGTAGTGAGAACCACTTCAAAGCCACATACAACAGAACGCACCTCAGTTTCTTCAACAATCCTTAAGCCTAACTCTTGAGGAGTCTTGTTCTTATTCTCATGTTTCTCTTTCCTCTTTGCAGCCAGCTCCTTATTAAAATCCTCAACAGTCTTCACTTTGCTTCTAATCCAAAAGTCTTTCACCAATGTAGGGTAGATAGGACCATTTAGTAATTTCATATATCTAAATTTCCCATCATGATCAACAAAGTATTTTAGAACATCAAAGTGATTCTTTCCCAAACTGTCAAAATCCACTAGTTTTTCCATAACCAGGTTTAATGATTTTCCCTCCATCTTGAGAGACAAATCCGTAAAGTACATTTTATCATATGCAGTAGTGTTGATTGGAAAGTTCTTAGGGAACGCAAACATAGAATTTGAAGCTGATGTAGATGTCGTTGCCATTTCTGAAGGTTAGGGTTCTGGGTGTTGCTAATAGAGAGAGAAAGAAAGTTTTCTGAAGTTTAGAAGACGAAAGTGTGGGATGTGATAGTGAAAAGTGTGCAAGTGTTTCAGTGATTTTGTTTAAAAGCAAAATAAAACACACATTAAATTAAATAAAAAAGAAATGTGAACCATCATTAACTGTTTCAAACCAATCAGAACGTGTGTACGTGTTGACCATTTAGCGCCAAAACGTTTCAGTAAAAAATACTTAAACGTTTGCAATTCATTTCCTTTTCAGAGGCTTAACCTTCAGAGGTTGAAAATTTCTCAGAGTCTGAACTACTCCAGATGCTGAAATCTAAAGTACTTCAGAGTCTAAAAATGAATCTTTCAGGACATTTTAAAATATATGTTCAGACATGATTTTTCAAGGTTTTATTTCTGAACATTTTGTTTAATAAATCAAGTGTCCTAAAAAACATTTTTAACCTTGAATGTTATTCCTCTGACTTGTCATTCAGGAGTTGAGAGTTACTTACCTGATTTTGAAGCTTTGTTGTTTTGATGACATTTTGTTCAACTGTAAGCCTTTTATTTATGTACACTTTAGGCTTTTCTTGTCAATCTCTCTCAAGGTCAAAGTCTGGGCATTCATCCCACCATATAGAGTTGCTATCAACATAGTCTTCTTCAAAACAATCTTCAAATTCATCATCTTCAGAATCATACTCTTTCCTGTTCCTTATGTAATCCAATTCATCTTCTTCTCCATCTGACTCATCCAAAATGTGCCTTCTATGCACAATTGCTCTCCTTCCATTTACATTCACATGCATCCATGTGACTGGAAAGTCCAGAGTCCTTGTTTGACCTGCATTTAAGTAAATAATTTTGTCTCTTGGTACCCACTTGTTTGAGGGTCCTAGACTGTTAGTTGCCAAATCTTTATCCTTCATTTGTACCATCTGAGTACTATCAGGTACAAATGTAGTATAAAGATTAGGGAGTGAAGAGCTTCCAGCAATAGCTGATGAGCTTGGTTCCTCTAGTGTTATATCACTAGAGTATCCAATCCCATTAGTATTGTTGGTTCCAATGTTGCAAAGCATAGAAAAAATTTTATTTTGATCAACATTTGTGTTGCAATACTCTTTGAAAGCAAGAGAGTGCTCATTATAGGGTTTGCAACACATAGCACAACCTCTTTCAAGATCTCTTGTTTTTAAAGCTTTTTGTAAAAGATCTTCAGAGTGATTTGCTTGCTTATTTAAATTCTCATAGTCTGCTTTAAGCTTTTTATACTTCTGCTGACTATTAAAGGATTTAAGTAAAGCTTTTTCAAGATGTTTGATCAATTTGGCTTTGGAGAGACGAGAGTATACCTGATTTAATCTTCTTCTGATGTGGTCTATGTTATCAGATTCTGACTCTCCATCAGAGCTTGAATCTTCAGAGCTTGATTCTTCAGCTCCTAGTGCTCTTTCAGATTCCATTTGCTCTTCAGGTCCTGAGAGCTTGATTTCCTTTTCTCCTTCAGATTCGCCTTCAGAGAAGTTGTCTAGCTCATCCCAGGTCGTCATTCCTTTTGCCATATCCCCTCCATTCTTCTTGAAGTTGGACCATCTTTGAAGTTTCCTTGAAAACCCTTCAAGATAATCTTCATCAGGTTCTTCATCAAGATCTTCATGTTCCATTGCTTGCTTTCCTTTCCTTGCTGCTTCTGCTTCTTCACTTTTCAACTCTTCTTTATCCTTCAGAGCAAATTCATGGTCTCTGAGTGATTCAATTAATGATTCAGGACTCATTGAATTGACGTCTTTAGTTTCCTCTATTGTATTTGCAATTACATTCCAATCCAGAGGCAAACTTCTCAGCATCTTGCTTACAAGCTCTTTGTTGCTGAGTTTGTTGTTAAAGTCTTCAAGCTTGCTTGTGATAGCTTGAAATCTTGAGCTCATTTCTCCAATGCTCTCATTTTCTTCCATTCTAAACTCTTCATATTGATCTAACAGACCATTTACTTTTGCTCTCTGAATGCTTTCATTATCATCACTAATGAAGCAAACAGTAGTGGTTGTAGATTCAATATTAGAAGTTTGTTCAGCTCCTGATGTGGAAGGATTTTGACTGTTGCTCAGATCTTCATTTAGGTTTAGTCCATCTTCAACTTCCTTGATAAGATCAGCAACTTGTTGATATATCTTCTGCTTCCAATCATTCAATTCACTGAATAGCTGAGCCATGGTGTTTTTCTCCTTAGGATCTTGACTGTCTCACTGTTAAGTGATTTTCCAACAGAACCGGAGCTCTGATGCCAATTGAAGGTGAGTGAAAGAAAACACAAGAAGGGGGGTTGAATTGTGTTTTAAGTTTTTAAAAAACTTTTCCAGATAATAGTATCTATCAAAATCTTTAAGCACAGCGGAATACTCAACACAAACAACTTGAATCTAAATGTAAAGATGGAAGAGTAAATAAGAGAGTGAGTGAGTGAGAGAGAGAGAGAGAGAGAGAGAGAGAGAGAGAGAGAGAGAGAGAGAGAGAGAGAGAGAGAGAGAGAAGGATTTCTACTGGTTCCCCTCACAAAACGAGAGTACTCCAGTCCCCTTGCACTTCCAAGGGATTTCACTATAATCACAAAAGATTACAATCCTAGTGCTCAAGCACACAAGCAAGAGACTTTTCTTAATGCTCTAAGTCACACAAGACAGAGAGACTTCATTGCTCCAGAACACACAGCAGAAGACTTCCTTGCTCTAAGTCACACAAGACAGAGAGACTTCCTTGCTCTAATCACACAAGATAAGAGACTTCCTTGCTCTAATCACACAAGATAAGAGACTTCCTTGCTCAAATCACAAAGATAAGAGACTTTTCCAAATTACTCACGCAGGAGTAAATACTAACTACTAAGTTTAAAACTATTACAAAATAATAACTTCAGAGGCTTTAGCTAGTTTTTAAGTTCTCACTTAATTCTGAGAGATAAAATATTTGAAGATCAGTTGTCATCAATTTCTTTCTTTCACATATATATATGAGTGAGGAAAGATATTGAGACGTTGTAGAATCCCGTTGTAATTGGACAGCTGTTGATTCCTTATTGCTTAAGCTGTAACTTTTGAATATACTCTAAGCAGAGCAACGTCTTCTTCACAGTTAAGCTCACGTTTTACTGTCTGTCCAAATATAGTAATAAGGTACAACTAGCTCCTAAAGAGAATATGATCACATCCTTTATGACCGTTGTAATAAGTTGTCCTTAAAGAGATCATCAGGCTTAGTAAGAATAGGTGATGTAGCCTTTCTGATGACCAGTGAAATTCTCTTTGCTTCTGATGAACCTTGATATCTTGAAGTCTGATGGTCTTGAATATTTGGCCTCTGATAGTCCTTCGTAATTCAGCTTCTGAACGTCTTCATCTTCTGAATAACTCTTGACTAACACCAAATAGCTTCTGAACTCTTGTAGGCTTCTGAATGTCTCTAAGCTTCTGAACTTCTCTTAAGCTTATGAACTCTTGTGGACATCCTGATCCCTTTTGAGCTTCTGACCACGTTTAGCTTCTGAACTCTTCCAGAGTGTAATGATTCAGACTTTCATAAGGTTCCTTCAGAGCATAAATCAAATGTGCTCTTGTATAAACTTAAGATTTTCCTGCACACTTAATTTAAACATTAGTAATATCAATTGTCCATTTAATACTTTGTTATCATCAAAACTATGGGTGTGTACCAAAACACATTTTGTTCCAACAAGGAGCACACAACCAAAAGAATCAAACTCTTTTAATCCTTTAATTAACAATGGAGTGAGCTATTGCAGATTGTGCGCATCTCTATAACTAGCTTTCAAATAGGTTCTCGACTATTTTAATATCTCAAATTATTCTCTATCAAACATTTTTCAATTTGATCCCTCCATGAACATTTGTTTTACTTGCTATCAAATAAATTCATGTTTTCATCCACTTTCTATCAAAATAATCCCTGACATTTTCAACTTACCGTCAACTTAGTCCAGGTCTTTTCTTTTTTGTTTTTATCAAATTGTCATTGTATTGTTTTAAATTGACCATTGACTACTTGTCACTCAAATTGTGTGATGTCATTGTCCACACGTGACACTTAACACCTAGGGTGCTCAAATCCAAACCAATTCAAATAAAAACCACAAACCGATTAAAAAAATCGAAAACCACAAAAAACCTAATATTTTTGGATGTACTTTTGAGAAAACCCCTGGATCGAATCGGATTTCAGATTAATTTTTCAAAATCGATCCAAACCGCATACATATATTTTAATACTTATTTATCTTTTTATTAATATGAATATATATTGCATTAACATATATTTTTTGTTCAATTTAAATTTTGTTAATACTATTTGTTAGTTTAATTTAATATATTTTTTAATTTTTAATATGTTTCCAATATAATTGATAATTACCGTTCAAAAATACAATTTTTTAATATATTATAGGTTATACTTTACACAAAACTTAATACTCTAAATCAACGATATAAACCGAACCGTGAGCACCCCAACTGAACTAACACTTTAAAGCAACACATTTAATAATGTTAAAAAACAGATGTCATAGAGGGATCAAAATGAGAAACATTTAATTGATCTGAGATCGAGTTACAAAAACATGAACCAATTTTATGATTTGCTCTTTTTTTTTTATAGTGTAACTTTTTTTTATAAATGACTTTTTTTTTTTTACAAATTTGAAATGACTTTTTTAAAAGCGCAATATTGCCATTTCATATATGATGCCTTTCAAATAGTGAAATGATATTTTTACAACCAACTTTGAACAACTCTAAATAAAAGTCATTTTAGTTTTAGTTTACTAATTTTTTATTCGCATAAAGTTCTATGACATTTTTTGGAGTACCTTCTATATTTTAGTTGTCCTATAAATTGTCAAAATATGACTTTTTTTATAAATGACTTTTTTAAAAGTACAATATTATCATTTCATATACGATGTTTTTTAAATAGAGAAATGATATTCTTACAACCAATTTTGAACAACTTAGGGACAACTCTTCATAAAAATCATTTTAAGTATAGTTTAATAATTTTTTATTCGCATCGATTTCCATGTCATTTTTGGAATACCTTCTATGTTGGGTTTTTGAAATTGGCGGCTACATTTTGTAAAAACAAGATCAAGTCAGATGAGGGACAAGATGGGGCTACCTTTGGTACAACATCCTGAAATCTAATAAAGTGCGCAGTTTGTTACATGGCGCGCGTGTTTGTCATGTATATCCATTAGGCGCTATAGCTTATTCCCCAAGACAAGTAATCAAGCGAAATTCCTGATCATATCTCTTATGGATCGCTTCTAAAATATATTCCTATATTTTAGGATTTTGTTGGATTTATTTAAACATATATTTTACTATCGGATATGTTACAATTATATATTATTTGTGAAGCCTAAAATCAAGGAACTAAGCTAATTTCCGGATCTTATCTTTTATGCATCGCCCCTAAAATATATACCTATATTTTAGGACTTTGTTGGATTTTTTTAATCAAATAGTGTGCTATCGGATATACTATGATGGAATATTATTTTTGAAGGCCAAAAATCAAGTAACTACCGTGGCTGTTTGTGTGCTATATATATCGAAGACCATAGACCTTTTTAGGTAACTGAAACTCTTGTAAAGTTTAGTAAACTTGTGTCTAGGGTTTTAGCGTGTCTATTGTTTATTTGTGAGCCTATCTAGTATCACCTTGATACTTGCTTAGGACATTGTTCTTGAGTTGTATGTGTTTTAATCTACTCCTAAGCTTTGAAGTACGGAGTTAGATATTTGTTTTGAAGTGTGTCCTCACCATTCTTAAGTTTTGAGCAATCACACTGGGCGTGTGGTTAAGAGGAGAAGGGACGGGGTCTCTGATCTAGGTGGGCCTAGGTTGAAGATAGCACGGGTAGTGACTAGGTGACGAAGTGTAAACGGGTCGTTTGCTGATAGCTTCTAACTAGTATTACCATAGTGAATTCTCTCCTGGATTGGTATCCCCCAGAGTAGGTCGTGTTATACGCCGAACTGGGTTAACAAACACTGCGTTCCTTTTATTTCCAGTTATTTACTATTTGTTAATTTTACTTCTGCTGTGCACGTTGTAGTTGCAAAGGTTGCCCCATTCGGTACCCCATTTGGACTCTACCAGAATTTCAATTGGTATCAGAGCAGGCACCTTGTTCTGCTATTAGGGTGAGCTCCAGGGAACGATTCTGGTTGATATGGAAAGGGAAGGAGGAGCTGTGAGTAGGCCACCCTTATTGGATGGTACTAACTATGATTACTGGAAATCACGCATGGAAGCATTCTTGAGATCAATGGATAGCAAGACATGGAAATCTGTGCTGAATGGATGGGAACACCCTACTGTCACTGACAAAGATGGTAATGTGTCCTTGAAGCCTGAAGGAAATTGGACGAAGGTTGAAGATGAACTTGCCCTCGGAAACCACAAAGCTTTGAACGCCTTGTTCAATGGTGTTGATAAGTACATGTTCAGATTAATAAAGCGATGCACCGTGGCTAAAGAAGCTTGGGAGATATTGATGACTACTCAGGAAGGGACATCAAAAGTCAAGAACTCCAGACTTCAGATGCTAACTACTAAATTTGAGAATCTCAGAATGAAGAAAGATGAGACGGTACATGACTTTCATATGACTGTTTTAGATTATGCTAACACATTTGATTCTTTAGGTGAAAAGCTTCCTGAAGAAAAGATGGTGAGAAAGATGTTGAGGTCTCTACCTAAAAAGTTTGACATGAAGGTCACATGCACAGAAGAATTTAGGGATTTATCTGAAATAAAGCTGGATGAGCTGGTTGGATCCCTACAAACTTATGAAATTTCTGCAAATGAATGTTCTAGAATCAAAAGCAAAAGTATAGCCTTTGTCTCAAATGCAGAAAGTGATGCTGTACAAGAAGAGACAGATACTGATGAAAGCTTATCTGAAGCCATGGCTCTTCTAGGTAGACAATTTAATAAAGTATTAAGAATGATGGATAGGCGTGGAAGACAGAATGTGGAGCCGAATGTGTCCCCCATTCCACTCGACATTCACAAAGACTCTAGTTTTCAAAAGAAACCAAAATCTGAAGAGAAAGTGAGTCAAGAGAGAGGTTTACAATGTCATGAATGCAATGGATATGGCCATATCAGATTTGAATGTCCTAACTACTTGAAGAAACAACAAAAAGGGATGACTGAAACATGGTCAGAGGATGAAGATTCTGATGAAGACACTTTGAATGAGACTGCTAAACGCATCACTGCCTTAACTGGAACATGTACTTCAGACACAGAATCCAACACTGGAGATGTAACTTATGAAGAGCTAGCTGCATCATATAGAACCTTATGTCAAAGAAGTGAAGAGGTATGTAGAAGTCAAGAAAATCAGAAGAGGCTCATACTGGAACTTCAATCTGAAAAGAACAAGCACTTGGCCCATATTTCTGAACTGAACAATGAGGTAACTCAACTAAACTCTACACTTGAGAAACTGAAAAAGGAAGTGTCAATGAGTAATAGTACTGTTGTTCTAGAGAAACTAATTGAATCACAGGTTCCTGGGAATAGTATAGAAGGTATTGGCTATGAATATAAAGATCTAAATAAACCTAAAGAATATGATCCTGAGCTGAAGTTTCTACCTTTTGGAAGAAACAAGAAGCCCCCAATGCTGAAGCAGAGGCTGCCCCATGTGCAACCCCATCCAGGAATCAGAAATAGGAAATCTGAACCATGGGTTTGTCATCATTGTGGTAGGAAAGGACATATAAGACCCTTCTGCTATAAGTTGTATGGGTATCCTAAAAAATCACTGAAGCAAAAACCTGAAGTTGAAGTGGTTGAGACCACGAAGGAGTGGAAGCCCAAGGAGAAGGATGTAAGTTTAATAGCTCATACCTCACTTAGATCATCATCTAAGAAGAATTGGTATTTTGATAGTGGTTGTTCCAGACATATGACTGAAGTAGAAAAATTCCTAATGGACTTAAAGTCTTATTCAACTAGCTCTGTGACATTTGGTGATGGAGTAAAAGGTGAGATCAGAGGTATAGGAAGCCTAACCAATAGTGGTTTTCCAAGGCTTAATAATGTGCTTCTTGTGAAAGGATTGACTGCTAATCTAATCAGTATCAGTCAATTATGTGATCGAGGTATGAAAGTGAATTTCACCGAGTCTGGGTGTTTGATTACAAATGAGAAGGGTGATGTGTTGATGAGAGGTGTAAGGTCCAAAGATAATTGTTACTTGTGGGTTCCTATAGAAACATCTCGTTCATTGTTCAACAATATGAATTTATAGCAGTTATCGCTATGTGTGCGTGCAACCACTTTTGGCTCTTTATATTATTTGCACGCTGATCAAGAAAGAGAGATTGTAACTCAACATTTTTTTTTGCGCCTTGATTATGTTCTTTTTGGATGGTTTGTTTTGGTTCTTATGTTTCTTTCTCATATTTGATTTGTGGGCTATGTCCTGGATTTACTATGCACTCTACTATTGTGTAATCTACTATGCTATTCTGTGATCGTTTGGTACTGCCTGTTGATCTGGTCAAATTTGATGGCCAAAAAGGGGGAGTACTGTATAACTTTTTAATTTGTATTGTGTGCTGCATGTGGTGGAAGATGTGTTTACATTTGGATCTACATCTGATGTGTGTATTTGTTGATGAATATCCTATGATGTGATGGGCAGTAGTAGGTAGTTTGTGTGTGGTACTGGTATGCATGATCTGATGTACGGTGTGTAGAGATAATGCTTGCAGATGTATGTTGTGTCGAGGGGGAGTAACACTTATTTGCTATGTATGCCGTAAGGGGGAGTAATCCTAATTTTTGTTGTATGTGTGATATGCACATGTTCAGGGGAGTAAAGGTATCTGATGATTCCTTGACATGTATGTATTCAGGGGGAGTAAAATTTGTGATGATATCCTAATGTGTATTGATTGAGGGGGAGCAATTTACATTTTATCCCAGATGCTCTGCTGAATGCTACCCCATCCTGGCTACCATCCAGTTTTTCTGATTCTGAGTATGTTTGTGTGTTATATAGCTGAGAATTTATCTTTCTCAGTTGATTAGGAATTTATTTTTCCTATGTATCCCAGATGATGGACTCTGTTTTCCTGGTATGTTTGAGGGGGAACGATTGATACATGTGATGTATGTGATGAGGTGGTTGATGTTGCCCCATCCTGGATACCATCCAGAATGTCTAAATGGAGAATTTATTTTTCTCTATTTGACTGGAGTTTCTGTTAGTCTTCTGATATGAAGTGTGCTTTTTTTTGAAGACTTATTGTGTGAGAAACTTACTTTTCTCCAAGAATGTGAATCCACTTAGAGAGTTTATTTCTCTCTGATGTTGTGCCCTATGAGACTAAATGTGTTTATTCTGCTGGTGCTAATCTCTGATGTTTCTCATATGATTTAACTCACTTGAAGTGAAGATGTTATAATCTTGTGTTCTATTCTCCGTTTTAGTTGTGTGTGTATGTTGACTTAAAGGAAGATTTGAACTGCATCTCTCCATAACTGGTCTGATATTGTTTTAGCCAAAATTTGCCAAAGGGGGAGATTGTTGGGTTTTTGAAATTGGCTACATTTTGTAAAAACAAGATCAAGTCAGATGAAGGACAATATGGGCTACCTTTGGTACAACATCCTGAAGTCTAATAAAGTGCGCAGTTTGTTACATGGCGCGCGTGCTTGTCATGTATATCCAGTAGGCGCTTTAGCTTATTCCCCAAGACAAGTAATCAAGCGAAATTCCTGATCATATCTCTTATGGATCGCTTCTAAAATATATTCCTATATTTTAGGATTTTGTTGGATTTATTTAAACATATATTTTACTATCGGATATGTTACAATTATATATTATTTGTGAAGCCTAAAATCAAGGAACTAAGCTAATTTCCGGATCTTATCTTTTATGCATCGCCCATAAAATATATACCTATATTTTAGGACTTTGTTGGATTTGTTTAATCAAATAGTGTGCTATCGGATATACTATGATGGAATATTATTTTTGAAGGCCAAAAATCAAGGAACTACCGTGGCTGTTTGTGTGCTATATATTTTACTGGGCGTGTGGGTAAGAGGAGAAGGGATGAGATCTCTGATCTAGGTGGACCTAGGTTGAAGATAGCACAGGTAGTGACTAGGTGACGAAGTGTAAACGGGCCGTTTGCTGATAGCTTCTAACTAGTATTACCATAGTGGATTCTCTCCTGGATTGGTATCCCTCAGAGTAGGTCGTGTTATACGCCGAACTGGGTTAACAAACACTGCGTTCCTTTTATTTCTAGTTATTTACTATTTGTTAATTTTACTTCTGCTGTGCACTTGCCCCATTCGGTATCCCATTTGGACTCTACCAGACTTTCATTCCATATTTTAGAAAAAATTAGCTGTTGAAATAACACATATCTTCAAATATAATGTGATACTAAACCAAATTAATTTTTGTTAATACAATTTAAAAAATGTTGTATACAGAGTGAATCAAGTGCAGCAATAACAAAATATAAGAAATTGACATAAAATAAAAAACAAAATAAGAAATTATTTTTTCAAACAAAATAAAAGAAGATAAAGGATGCTTCAAATCGATGGAAAGGGAAATACAAGAGGAACTACACAAAAAAACACCGTTGATTAATCAAGGGTCACTTCACTTTCAAAAATACCGAATCAGTTTCTTTCGTTTCTATCACTTTTTTCATCTTCCATTTTTCCCTCACTTTCTCTTCCTTTCTCGTTCGGTTCTACAAACCCTAACGCTTTTCTTCTTCACCGACGATATAGATGAACATGTCAATGGAGGATTTCCTCTCATTTCAAATCATTTCCACTTTTCTTACTCTTGTTCAAAAGCCTAGCTCTTTTCTTCCTTATCGGCGATACATGGAGATGTCAATAGAAAGATTTCCGCTGCGTTTTTCCGTTTCGCTCGATCTTCTCGAATACCGAAGAATTCTATACAGATTACGCCAACAAAACCTAGTTTCACGCCGTTAATGTTTCTTATTCAAATTTTCTATTCATAGCTTTTCGTTTAATTTTCCCCACTTGTATTAGGATTGTTGAATCGTGATTTCTTGCATTTTCGTTGCATTTCCCCACTTGCATTTTGTTTAAGTTATTCATGTATCCGACTGTCAAATTTTCAAATATTTTCTAAACTGCGCCTTCATTGTATCTTGACATGTTTTTGTTCAGGTGTGATGAGAAATCACTCGAAGACTCACTTTGTCAGCGCGTCATTGTTACCCCTGATGGCAACATTACAAAACCACTAGATCCAGATTCTTTGAGCCGAGACGCCCTGGCGAAGACTGTGTACCCCAGATTGTTTGATTGGTAAGTAACTATTTATATAAACTGCATTAACAATGTAATAATGGATAACAGTGCATACTGTATCTGTGTCAAAATTGATACTTTATAAACTTTTTAAATGTAAGAGACCAAATTGAAACCTAATGGAAACGTAATGGACCAAATTGATACTTTTTAAACGTAAGGGACCAAATTGAAACCTAAAATAAACATAAGGAACCAAATGTTTAGTTAAGCATTTTTCTTTTAATATGGCAGGATTGTGGATAAGATTAACAATTCAATTGGTCAAGATTCTAATGCAGTAAGCTTAATTTGAGTCCTTGACATTTATGGATTCGAAAGCTTCAAAATCAACAGGTATGTATGTTAATTATATCTGTCAGAAAGACAATTTATACATTGTTATATTATAATTTTTATTTGTCCTGCATTTACAGTTTTGAGCAACTATTCATCAACCTAACGAATGAGAAGTTGCAACAACATTTTAATCAGGCAAGGTTATAACTTCTCAATACCGCTTTACATCATTGTTGTTGCAAATGTATAATAAAATAGAAATCAAACTGTTTCAATTTCAACAGCATGTATTCAAAATGGAGCAAGAAGAGTACACAAAGGAGGAAATTGATTGGAGCTATGTAGAATTCGTTGATAATCAGGATGTTCCTGATCTTATTGAGAAGGTAATTACTAATTATAGACATGTATCATATTTGATTGTGCAAGATCTTGTCTACAAGATATATTGTGAAACTATTTATTTGTCATGCATGCAGAAACCTGGTGGAATTATTGCTCTTCTTGATGAAGCATGGTTTGTCATTTCTCACTCAAAATGCTTTGAATAGATTAAAATTTCAAAATATATAAGCAATTTTTCTTATAATATACCTACAAAAGTTGGATGAAAATATAATTATACTCTTATCTCTGCAGCATGTTCCCAGAGCAAAAGGCATAATTATTCCAAAAAACAATCAAGATTTATGTTATAAGTTGTGATCCATTTCCTCTAATATTTTTACAATCAGATGGGGAAAACAAAGATGTTTCTTAGAGCTGGTCAGATGGCTGAATTAGATGCACGACGAGCCGAAGTCTTATCTAAAGCAGCTAGACTCATACAGAGACAAATCCGAACACATTTAGCCCGAAAAGAGTTCATCACCAAGGCTGTTTCAAACACGCCAATGAGGAAGGCAATCAGACGATGAGAGTGCTTAGCAACAGAGAAAGTATGCAACATTCCTGGTAAAGATTTAGCAATATTTTTGAATTTGAAGACTGGAAGAGTAGCTTGCTACAGTCGAAATCCAACTTGGGTAAAATCATATCATTAATGCTCTGATCTTATTTTGCTAGATTTAATTTTTAGTAATTAGTAATAAATCAAGCATGTGTAAAAACATGAGACATTGAAAGTTGAAATTGCATTTTATTCACAATACGTGTATTGTATTCAAACTTTGAAGAAGAGTTACATGTAAATAAGCTTTTATGTATTGTTGTAAGCTTGTCAAGGTAGTTTATGAAAAAAGAACTTATGAATTAACATAAAAGCTTATTTATTAGCATAAGCTATTTTTCATTAGCTAAAATATAAGTAAGGGTCATGTTAACATGTGCCCTAAGGGCACATGATAAGCTACCTAAAAGTAGAAATTATGCATTTAATGATACAAGACATTTAATGTTCAAGTAATTGATGAATACACAAGATGTAATAAATTTTTACCACATTTGTATTCTTAACATGTGCCCTTAAGGGCACATGTTAACCTTCTCCTTCCAAACGGGCATAACTTACGGATAATAAGTGCTTATTTAAAGAACCGTTTGTTTGGATTGACTGAAGAAGTGCGAGACTCTTTTGACAGAGCTTATGAAAACAATTACATGCCCATTATTCCTTTTCAACTTATTCCATAAGATATCTTATGAAAACAGTTTGACCCTATTTTATATTTTTGTGTATGTAAAAATAGGTTATACATAAGTACCTATATGATGGGCGCTTAATTAAGTTGTTTATACAAATAGTTTATACAGTCTCAGACTCCGACGTCTATGTAGGTAATATTTACTAAATGACTAAAATGTATTTCCTCGTTACAGTTTCAACCTTGCTCTTGCCATCATATCACCTTCATTGCATGAACCTAAGGAGTTCGACAGGGTTGAGATGCACTCAGATGGATGGCTGACCTAGTGAAGTGTAATATGTAGGTATTCTCTTATTGTTACACTTCCTCCTCCTTCTCCTTATTTATATGTTTCAATCTGGATTTTATTGCTTAGATTTGTAGCGGTCTCCACTTAATTGTGCAGCTCTTGTTATCTTTTTAATTTGTAATGGTTTAGATTTGCAATTTCCCTAGGTCTTTCTGAATCATATGTTATGTTACGACTTCTAATTTTGATTTGAGGCCACAATAGTTGTTTGTGTCGTCGTCTCCTTGTCCAACACTGTTTTGTGCGTTTTCATATCCTTATGTCATCAGATTTCTCCTCGGGTATGGAACCATGTCTTCTTGAAACCCACCCATGTCTTCTTGAAACCCTTCTACAAACCTTGTGAGTCACAACCCCCCGCCCTGCTCCTCTCTCTCTCTCTCTCTCTCGTTTATATTTCTCCATCAGAGTCGAATCATATAATGGTACAGGTTTGTCGTTTTTTATATAATATCATTGTGTGATGATTCAATTAAGTTGACAAAGACATTTTTTATATAATATCATTATGTGATGATTCAATTCAGTTGACAAAGACATGCAATAACCTGTGAAGAGTTGGTATTTCAAAAGTGATAACCATTTTTTGTTTCAATACCTACCTGTCATAGTCATACTGTTTAATGAAAGTTTTAGCTGAACTTGACTGTTAACCGTTTACAATTACATATTATACTGCATACTTGGGATTTGATGCCTTTGGGAACAGTATAAGCTATATTTCTACCAATATGAAAGGAAAAATAGTTGATATTCTTAAAATTATGTTTAACTTGTGATCTCTGTCAAGTTAATTAGTTCAATAGATTGTTTATGAAAGGAAGGGTTTTATGAATGAGTAAAGATTCTTATCAATATGATTGTATTCAAATGTTTTTTGTGTAAGTCTAATTTACTGCTGTATGATACATCAAAGAAGGAGAAATCAAATGTTTTTTGTGATCACTATTGAGTACCACAAGTTGCTTATGAAATGGTATTTTTTTTTTGGTTTACAATGGAGCCAATGAGGTTCGAACGGATCTCATGTATACTATCTATATATATATTTTTTCTAAAAATCTATAACAAATGCACCCGATGGTATGGGCGTGTTTGTGTAAGCTTTATAAAAAATGATTTTGTTTAGAAAAAATCTAGAGATTTTTTTTAGGAAAATTTTAGAGATTTGATGTTGTCTCATCGACCCTTGGATGCGAGATTTGATATTTTTGTGCCTCGATGACCCTTAGATGTGAAATATGATGATTTTGTTGCTTCGATGACCCTTAAATGAGAAATATGATATCATGTATTTGACTCCAAATCGATAATTTAGAAGGATAATATTGTGCCACGTTGACCCTTGCATGCAAAATATCATGGTTTTTTGTTTCGATGATCCTGAAATGTGAAATATGATATCGAGTCTATATGACTAAAATCGATAAATTGACAGGATGATATTGTGCCTTAATGACCCTTGGATGTGAAATATGATGGTTGTGATTCAATGACCCTGAAATGTGAAATATGATATCAAGTCTATATGATTGATAAATTAGAAGGATGGCTTTATGCTCGATGACCCATAGATGCGAAATATGATGATATTGTGCCTTGTTGGCCCTTATATGCCAAATATACTGGTTTTGACCCACGGTGACCCTTGAACGAGAAGTAAGATATCGTGTTTTTGACTCTAAATTGGTATATTGGATGGATGATATTGTCTCGTTGACCCTTGGATGCAAGATACGATGGTTTTGTGCTTCTATGACCCTGGAATGTGAAATATGATACTGTGTCTATATGACTCATAAACTTGAAGGATATTTTTGTGCCTCGATGACCCTTAGAAGCGAAATATGATGATTTTGTTGCCTCAATGGCCCTTAAATGTGAAATATGATAGAGTCAAGGATTCTAAAATCGATAAATATGAAGGATGGTATTGTGGCTTTGTTGACCCTTAGATGTGAAATGTGATGGTTTTGTGCCTCAATGACCCTTGAATGAGACATATGATAACTTGTCTTTGACTCTAAATTGATAAATTTGAAGGACGATATTCTGCCACGTTGACCCTTGTTTGCAAAATATCATGGTTTTTTGTTTCGATGACCCTAAAATGTGAAATATGATATTGAATCTATATGACTAAAATTGATAGGATGATATTGTGCCTTAGTGTCCCTTGGATGGGTTTTTGATTCGATGACCCTGAAATGTGAAAATGATATAGAATTTATATGATTAATAAATATTAGAAGGATGCATTTGTGCTCAATATGATATTATTGTGCCTCGATGACACATAAATGTGAAATACGATGTTGAGTCTAGAACTTTAAAATCGATAAATAGAAATGATGATATTGTGCCTTGTTGACTCTTATAGGTGAAATATGATATCGTGTGTTTGACTCTAAATCAGTTAATTGGAAGGACGATATTGTGTCGTCGACCCTTGGATGCGAGATCTGATGGTTTTGTGCTTTTATGACCCTAAATGTGAAATATGATAATTATGACTGATACGTTGGAAGGATATTTTTGTGCTTCAATGACCTTTAGATGCGAAATTTGATGATTTGGTTGTCTCGATGACCATTAAATGTGAAATATGATAGAACCTAGTACTCTAAAATCGATAAATATGGAGGATCCTGTTGTGGCTCGTTGACCCTTAGATGCAAAATATGATGGGTTTTTGTCTCAATGACCCTTGAATGAGAAATATGATATCGTGTCTTTCACTCGAAATTGATAAATTAGAAGATGATATTGTCCCAATTTGACCTTTGCATGCCAAAATATCATGGTTTTTGGCTTCGATGACCCTGAAATGTGGAATATGATATTGAGTCTATACGACTAAAATTGATATGTCCCTTGGATGCGAAGTTTGATGGTTTTGTGATTCGATGATCCTGAAATGTGAAATAAGATATTGAGTCGATAACAGATAAATTATCAATATGGTTTTGTGTTCGATGACCCTTAGATGCGAAATATGATGATATTGTGCCTCAATGACATATAAATGTGAAATATGATGTTTAGTCTAGAACTCTAAAATTGATAAATAGAAATGATGATATTGTGCCTTTTTGACCTTTATATGCGAAATATAATGGTTTTGTGCTACGGTAACCCTTGAACGAGAAATATGATATTGTGTGTTTGACCCTTGGATGCGAGATATGGTTTTGTGCTTCTATGACCGTGAAATGTGAAATATGATAATCTATATGACTGGTAAATTGGAAGGATATTTTTGTGCTTCGATGACCGTGAAATGTGAAATATGATAATCTATATGACTGATAAATTGGAAGGATATTTTTGTGCTTCGATGACCCTTTGATGTGAAATATAATGATTTTGTTGTCCCGATGACCCTTAAATGTGAAATATGATGATAGAGTCTAGGACTCTAAAATTGATAAATATGAAGATGGTATTGTGGCTCGTTGACCCTTAGATGTGAAATGAGATTGTTTTGTGCTGCAATGCCCCTTGAATGAGAAATAAGATATCGTGTCTTTGACTCTAAACCGATAAATTAGAAGATGATATATGCTTCAAAGTGTACATTTGTTGCTAATCTTTTCCCTCCTTTACCCGAGGAAACATCAAAGCAATCAAAATTCTCTTCCATTGGTTTACAGTTTAAGGTAAGCATGTTTTTACAGCAGCGATCTGTTCCGCATGTTTCTTGAAACTCTCAATCCATCATGAATTACTTATGAATCAAATTTAAATATCCAGCAACAATTGCAATCTCTCATGGAGACACTGAGCACCACAGAACCGCATTAGATAAGATATGTGAAACCAAATACGGATTTGCAGCCAGGAATATTTGAGAACTTCAATGGGGTGAGTTTCACTGTTGTCTATTATATATAAGATAGTTTGTGAGTTCGAGAAAATTCCGCTTATTAACATTTACATCATTATTACTCTTTCAGGGAGTACTTGAGGCAATAAGGATAAGTTGTGCTGGATATCCAACTAAAAGAACATTTGAAGAGTTCCTTGATCGATTTGGAATGCTAGCCCCTGATGTCCTTGACGGGTATATATTATTCCAGTACTTCTTACAGACTTTAATATAAGCAATGACGAACATGTATCTTGACCAAATACAAGTATTTTTATGTTCATTTGCTTGAAGCTTCACTTGAAAATAACAATAATCTATCACTCATTGTTCTACAAGATATATTTTGAGCTTTGCAAACACATGATAATTAATGCTTTTTTGCGTGCAGATTTCTTAGCTATTGTCATATGAGATAAGATGAACTTAAAAGGCTATCAAGTAAGTCTATAGAAGCAAAAGTTATAATTATCCCAAAAAAATCAAGAAAATCAAGATTTATGTTATAAGCTGTAATGCATTTCCTGTAATATTTTTTAATCAGATGGGAAAAGGAAGGTGTTTCTTAGAGCTGGTCAGATGGCTGAATTAGATGCTCGAAGAGCCTAAGTCTTAGCTAAAGCAGCTAGACTCATTCAAAGATAAATTCGAACACATTTAGTCCGAAAAGAGTTCATTACCATGAAAAGGCCACAATTCGTATCCAGAAGATTTGGAGAGGTCGCATTTCTTCACAAAGCAGTAACTTGTACTTTTAGTAAATGTTCGTTCTCCCGTTGCTTAACTGATTTAAGTTAATTTTCTTTGTGCTTCTTATATCAGCAAAATTTGCTCGGGTACTCTACGAGGATATGAGGAAAGAAGCAGCTTCTATCCGGATACAGAAACATGCGCGTGCACATAGAGCAAGAGTGTATTATACATCATTACAAGCATCAGCTATTGTTATACAATCAGGTTTGAGAGCATTAGTGGCACGAAACGAATATAGGTACAGAAGAGGAACAAAAGCTTCAACAAAAATTCAGGTAAAAACAACTTCAGAAGGAATACATAACACCAATATAGAGAATAAATCATGACGTAGATATCGAAATGTTTATCTAAATTATCATCAATTAAAATTTGAAGAAGCTTGAGATACTAGCAATCAAAATATCAATTATATATCTACTTCTGTTTTACATGGATGATTCTTATTATTCACATTTATTTATTCTTACAGACACAATGAAGAAACGTTCAAGCTCTTTGTAGTTACAAACAGCAGAAGAAATGAACTGTTACACTTCAATGTCTGTGGAGAGCTAAAGTAGCACGAAAAGAGCTCAGAAAGCTTACAATGGCGAGTCTCACTTATTTGTAACATTTTCTAGAATTTTATTCCAATTCTTATAGAATATCGATAGTAACTGTTTGAAGTTGTTGCGCAGGCTGCAAGGGAAACTGGGGCACTTAAGGAAGCAAAAGGCAAATTGGAAAAACGTGTTGAGGAACTTACATGGAGAAATATTGAAAAGCACATGAGGGTATGTATGAACTCTCAAATAGTTTACCATGATAAACACTAAATGTATTCAACTACAAATGTTCATTTCAGTAACCAAAGTGTTAAAGAGCTGGTTAACTTTGTCCATATCAAGTTTGATTTTTAAGACATTGAACAAAATAAAGACCCGACTATGTAATTAAAAATGAAAATACAAACAATTTCTCAAATATAATGGATCTTTATTTTGATTCAAAAGAAAGTTTCTTTTAACATTTTCATTCGTTGATTAACAGTAGAGAGCATACTATTCAATATAGTAGTGAGAAAAGAAACCTTGTCATTTATTATGCATGCATAATTTTTTCCAACCACATATGTAACCAGGAAAAATTAAAATGCAGGTTGACCTTGAAGATGCTAAAGGGCTAGAGATTACAAAATTACAAAATGCATTACAAGAAATGCAAGGCTGCAATTATACATGAAAAAGAAGCAGCAAAAATAGCAATTGAACAAGCACCAGCAGTAATAAAAGAGGTGCCTGTTGTGGATAATACCAAGCTAGAGTTACTCACAAATAAAAATGATGAGCTAGAGGTAAATTTGATATTTTTTGTCACATTGATATTTAGAATATTTTACTTTCAACATTAACAATTATGAAGCCAGAGTAATTATATTAAAGTTGTTAAAATTCAGAGTGAAGTAGAAGAGCCGAAAAACAGGATCAAAGATTTTGAAAAACGGTACATAGAAATTGAAAAGGATAATCAAGCAAGGCTGAAAGAGGCAGAAGAAGCACAGCTTAAAGCAACACAACTTCAGGAGACTATTGAAAGATTGTTAAGTAATAATTTGCCACAAATATCTCTATGATCGTAAACTGACATGCATTGACTATCTAATTTTTTGTTTCTACATATTAAAATCGAGTTTGTCAAACCTTGAGTCAGAGAACCAGGTTCTTTGCCAGCAGGCTTTGGTAGAATAAAAAATGAAGATCTTTCTGAAGAGATTAAAATGTAAGACCCAATATATTATTTTTATCTTCTATTATTATTGTTATTGTTATTGTTATTGTTCTGCACTTGGATGCTATTATTCAGATTGAAGGTGTATATGGTGTCTGACACATGTAATTGTCAAACACGACACCAGCACATGTGGTTACGTTCAAACAGATCCATATCTATGTGTCAATGTCGTGTTTTGTGTCTGTGTTAGTGCTTCGTTGCTCGAATGTATCCAAAAAAACTGCTAGTTGCAAAAATGAGCCTGGTATTGGTCTAATAGTATAAAATAGTTTTTGAAAAAAACTGAAACTTCATGCTCTTTCCAGCCTCAAGGGTACGATTGAAAATCTCAAATTGGAGAATAAATCTCTACGGAGCCCAGCAGCAGCTGCTATAGAACAGAAAGTTCATCCAGGAAAAATAGAAACTGATCAGGAAGTTGCTGTTGTACAACAGATTCAACCAAGAGCTATTGCAGATCAAGGTACACACTAAATTTGATCTTTTCTACAGAATCATTTCACGGTGTGATGATATATTTTTTGACGCTACAGGACTTGGACAATGGAAATCAAACAGAAGAAGAATTGCATGCTAGAAAAGTATGTCAAAAGTACTACTTTTATTCTTTAAGAACATATTATGTAGCTTGTTGATTTGAAATAATTTAATTGTTTCCAGGAACCAAGAGTACCTGTTCTTTCTTACAAAGTCTCTCTTTGGTAAAAATAGTGAATGGCGGATGAGGTTATAGTGGATAAGCTAGAAAATTGGATGTCAAGATAATTTGAATTAATTGTTAATTTGAGAGAAAATATGATACTCTATAAGCTCTTCAAAATATCTGTCAAAAAAAAAAAGCTCTCTGGAATAGTTTATGAAACAACTCATAACTTATATGAAAACAGTTTGATTTTGTTTCTTCTTTAGTTATAGAAATGGTTTATATATAAGTGCTTAATTAAACTGTTTATTCAAATAGAGCCTATAGCTTATAAAACAGCTTTCAACGTATATGAAAACAGATTAACTTAATTTTAATTCCCTATTGGATAAGTCTTCATATAATAAAGACTTGTCTAATGAATGCTTAATTAAGTTGTTTATCCAAACACATTTTTATTGATCTCTTACTTCATTGACAGGTACCCAGAACCATAAGAACCAGATCAATAAGAGGGTCATCTAGAAACATCCATTCAAATATAGTTGCAAAACAACAAGCATTGCATATGCACTGGAAAGGCATTGTGAGCAAGTTAGATCTAATATTAGCTATATTGTCTGACAACTATGTAAGTATGAATCACTCTCCTAAATAATTAGGTAAGGTTGTGCTTATTAGAGAAGAGACTTCTCAATATTCTACTTTTAATAGGTGAATAAAAATTCCACTTAATTTCACTTAACATGTTGGACTAGTAATTGTTGATTCAATTTTATTTTATACAAATTCTCGAAGTTATGATAATTATGGTAATACAGTTTGTTGCTTCGTCGCGAGTGCTGCTCCTTTAGCAATGGAAAATATTTGAAGGCAGGTTTGCATGAGTTGGAACTATGGTGTCTCATAGCAACAGATCAGGTAATTTCAAATATTTTCCATAACCTATCTAGGGTTTACGACTAAGCCAAAATGCACAAGTTTAACACTCATTTTCGACATATTTTCTTTGGTCTTTTAGTTTTCTTTGCAGATTGCAGGGTCATCTTGGGGTGAACTCAAACATATACGCCAAAGTGTTGGATTTCTGGTATACTTCTCTGATAGTGGTTAATGATTAAAGATAATGATTCACTCTTTCGTTCCCCTTTCCTCGATATTCAATTTTTAAATTCCTTTGTCTATGCAGGTCTTGCATCATAAGACTCAAAATACTTTGGAGGAGATCACAGATGAACTCTGCCCGGTAATTTTTTTTATAGGCAAATATTAGTATTTTCTCTTTTATCAGAGTTTGAACTACGGTCCATTGATAAAATTATGGTGATTAAATATTTTGATGTGTCTGTGTATCGGATAATGCATACGACTTAAGTTGAAGTGTCGGTGCTACCTAGAATTTTATCAAAATCATGCCTTCCATAAAGGGGGAATGACTTGAACCAATGTAACCTATTATTTCTTGTCTAATTTTTCACTCTATCAGGTGTTAAGTATTCCACAAATATATCGCATTGGAACTATGTTCTGGGATGACAAGTATGGAACACAAGGATTATCTCCAGAGGCAATTCCTTATCTCCTCAGTCATATTTACCTTTGCTGCATAGTTTTGTGCACATTTTTTCAAACAACCTTAAGATAAAAAAATACAACATATTAGAAAATATGAACAATATTTCATAATATCTAAATTGTATATTCGTTCAAATTTACAGGTCATTAGCAGAACGAGAGTACTTATGACAGAAGACTCAACAAACATACTGAATAACTCATTCCTTCTAGAGGTGGAATCCAGGTAATTATTCAATAATATAATCCTAGACCCTTGACACATGAATGTGAAATATGATGTTGAGTCTAGAACTCTAAAATCGATAAATAGAAATGATGATATTGTGCCTTGTTGACCCTTATATGCGAAATATGATGGTTTTGTGTCACGGTAACCCTTTAACGAGAATTAAGATATTGTGTGTTTGACTCTAAACCGGTAAATTGGAAAGATGATATTGTCTCGTTGACCCTTGGATGCGAGATACGATGGTTTTGTGCTTCTAACCCTGAAATGTGAAATATGATAACGAGTCTATATGACTGATAAATTGGAAGGATATTTTTGTGTCTCGATGACCCTTAGATGCGAAATATGATGATTTTGTTGCCTCGATGACCCTTAAATGTGAAATATGATTGAGTCTAGGAATCTAACATCGATAAATATGAAGGATTATATTGTGTCTCATTGACCCTTGGATGCGAAAAATGATAGTTTTGTGCCTCAATAACCTTTGAATGAGAAATATGATATAGCGTTTTTTACTCTAGATCGATCAAAGATCATGGTTGTTTGCTTCGATGACCATGAGATGTGAAATATGATATTGATTCTATATGACTCAAAAATTGATAAATTGGAAGAATGGTATTGTTTCCCGTTGACCATTGGATGTGAATATGATGTTGTGTCTAGAACTCTAAAATCGATAAATAGAAATGATATTGTGCCTTGTTGACCTATATATGCGAAATATAATGGTTTGTGTCACTGTTTACCTTGTACGAGAAATAAGATATTGTGTGTTTGACTCTAAATCAGTAAATTGGATGGGTGATATTGTCTCGTTGACCCTTGGATGCGAGATACAATGTTTTTGTGCTTCTGACCCTGAAATGTGAAATATGATAACGAGTTTATTTGACTGATAAATTGGAAGGATATTTTTGTGCCTCGATGATCCTTATAAATGAAATATGGTGATTTTGTTGCCTCGATGACCCTTAAATGTGAAATATGAAAGAGTCTAGATCTCTAAAATCGAAAAGATGGTATTGTGGCTTGTTGACCCTTAGATGACAAATGTGATTATATTGTGCCTCGATGGCCCTTGAATGAGAAATATGATATCGTGTCTTTGATTCTAAATCGATAAATTAGAAGGAAGAGATTGTGTCACGTTGACCCTTGTATGTAAATATCATGGATTTTTGTTTCGATAACCTTGAAATTGTGAAATATGATATTAAGTCTATATGACTAAAATCGATATATAAATTGACAAGATGATACCCTGGCTTATGAAATATGATGGCTTTGTTATTTGAGGTCCATGAAATGTGAAATATCATATTGAGTCGATAACAGATAAATTAGAAGGATAGTTTTGTGCTCGATGACCCTTAGATGCGAAATATGATGATATTGTGCCTCGATGACGCATAAATGTGAAATATGATATTGAGTCTAGAACTCTAAAATTGATAAATAGAAATGATGATACTGTGCCTAGTTGACCCTTATATTCGAAATATAATGGTTTTGTGCCACGGTTACCCTTGAACGAGAAATAAGATATTGTGTGTTTTACTCTAAAACGGTAAATTGGAAGTATGATATTGTCATGTTGACCCTTGGATGCGAGATGCGATGGTTTTGTGCTTCTAACCCTCAAATCAGAAATATGATAATGAGTCTATATGACTGACAAATATGAAGGATATTTTTGTGCCTCGATGATCCTTATAAATTAAATATGGTGATTTTATTGCCTCGATGACCCTTAAATGTGAAATATGATAATGTCTAGAACTCTAAAATCAATAAATTTGAAGGATGGTATTGTGGCTTGTTGACCCTTAGATGCGAAATGTGATGATATTGTGCCTCAATGACCCTTGAATGAGAAATATAATATCGTGTCTTTGATTCTAAATCGATAAATTAGAAGGAAGAGATTTTGTCACGTTGACCCTTGTATGTAAATATCATGGTTTTTTGTTTCAATAACCTTGAAATTGTGAAATATAATATTAAGTCTATATGACTAAAATCGATATATAAATTGACAGGATGATACCCTGGCTTATGAAATATGATAGGCTTTGTTATTCGATGTCCATGAAATGTGAAATATCATAATGAGTCGATAACAGATAAATTAGAAGGATAGTTTTGTGCTCGATGACCATTAGATGCGAAATATGATAATATTGTGCCTCGATGACGCATAAATGTGAAATATGATGTTGAGTTTAGAACTCTAAAATCGATAAATAGAAATGATGATACTGTGCCTTGTTGACCCTTATATGCGAAATACAATGGTTTTGTGTCACAGTTACCCTTGAACGAGAAATAAGATATCTTGTGTTTTACTCTAAAACGGTAAATTTGAAGTATGATATTGTCTCGTTGACCCTTATATGCGAGATACGATGGTTTTGTGCTTCTAACCCTGAAATCTGAAATATGATAACGAGTCTATATGACTGACAAATATGAAGGATATTTTTGTGCCTCGATGACCCTTATAAAGGAAATATGGTGATTTTGTTGTCTCGATGACCCTTATAAAGGAAATATGGTGATTTTGTTGTCTCGATGACCCTTAAATGTGAAATATGAAAGAGTCTAGAACTCTAAAATCAATAACCCTTAGATGCGAAATGTGATGATATTGTGCCTCAATGACCCTTGAATGAGAAATATGATATCGTGTTTTTGACTCTAAATCGATAAATTAGAAGGATGATATTGTGCCACGTTGACATTGCATGTAAATATCAAGGTTTTTTGGTCGTTGACCCTGAAATTGTTGAATATGATATCAAGTCTATATGACCAAAATCGATAAATTCACACGATATTGTACCTTAATTACTCTTGGATGTGAAATATGATGGTTTTGATGACCCTATTGAGTCGATAACAGATAAATTAGAAGGATAGTTTTGTGTTCAATTACCCGTTGATGTGAAATAATGATGATATTATGCCTCGATGACGCATAAATGTAAAATATGATGTTGAGTCTAGAACTCTAAAATCGATAAATAGAAATGATGATATTGTGCCTTGTTGACCCTTATATGCGAAATATAATGGCTTTGTGTCACGGTTACCCTTGAACGAGAAATAAGATATCGTATGTTTGACTCTAAATCGGTAAATTGGAAGTATGATATTGTCTCGTGGACCCTTTAATGCGAGATACAATGGTTGTGTGATTCTGACCATGAAATGTGAAATATGATAACGAGTCCATATGATTGATAAATTGGAAGGATATTTTTGTGCCTCGAAGACCCTTATAAATGAAATATGGTGATTTTATTGTCTCAACGACCCTTAAATGTGAAATATGAAAGATGGTATTGTGGCTTGTTGACCCTTAGATGCCAAATGTGATGATATTGTGCCTCAATGACCCTTTGACTCTAAATCGATAAATTAGAAGGATGATTTAGTGCCACGTTGACACTTGCATATAAATATCATGATTTTTTGTTTCGATGACCTTGCAATTGTGAAATTTGATATAAAGTCTATATGACTAAAATCGATAAATTGATAGGATATTGTGTTTCGATGATCCTAAAATGTGAAATATCATATTGAGTCGATAATAGATAAATTAGAAGGATAGTTTTGTGCTCGATGACCCATAGATGTGAAATATTATGATACTGTGCCTCGATGTCGCATAATTGTGAAATATGACGTTGAGTCTAGAACTCTAAAATCGATAAATTGAAATGATGATATTGTGCCTTGTTGACCCTTATATGCGAAATATTATGGTTTTGGGTCACGGTAACCCTGGAACGAGAAATAAGATATCGTGTGTTTGACTCTAAATCGGTAAATTCGAAGTATGAAATTGTCTCGTTGACCCTTTGATGCGAGATATAACGGTTGTGTGCTTCTGACCATGAAATGTTCTTGCCTTCCTCTTTCCTCCCTCCTTGGAGCTCATCGTGGTAGACCGGGTTAGAGTGCTGTTACCACTCATACGGAAGAAATGCCATGATGCTCTGGCAATTGAAGTGGAACTTCACTTCAAGGGCAAGAAATCCATCATTGGCAAAACAGTTATTCGGATATGCAATCCTGGGCTTTGCTCGGACGCCCGCAGCAGAGTCAGCAGGATAGCAATAGCTGTTTTTCCAGTTTGTCGGTCCCCGATTATAAGTTCTCGTTGACCACGGCCTATAGGAACTGCGTGTTGGTAGCGAGGATAGAGAGAACAAGAATGAGCAGCCTTCCATGACATAGAACACCGAGAACCTTTCAGGATCTGCTTACTGCTAGCGAAGAGGAAAAGGAATGCTTGTTGATTGGACTGATGCGAGATAGCTAGAACAAGAATGAAAAAGAAAGAAGCTAAATCCATCTGCCTTCTACCACGAGTGCGCCCTCACGGTATTTTTTATAAATTGTCCTCGGCTCGGGCTGAGGAGTGGTTTTTTTATCCTAACAGGCCAATAGAACAGGCGCCGTATCCCGTATCCAGCAACCCAATCTAAAAAAAGGTCAAAAAAAGGCCTTGTCTAGGTTGGATGAAGCTTACCCTTCTTAAGTGGTACTTTCCCTCTCCGGAACCATTTTGACCATTTCCTCTCAGACCATGACCGGAGTGCTGATTGCTATTGGCTTCGGCTGGATGTGTTCATCGCCACTGGCATCATGTGGTTTACGTCACTAGATCCTTCTCTTTCTTTTACTTTTGGCAAAATGGAGGTTGCATTAATGATAAAGATCTCTGGGGAAACCGCTAAAAAAAGATTGAACATGTGTGAAATATGATAACGAGTCTATATGATTGATAAATTGGAAGGATATTTTTTTGCCTCGATGACCCTTATAAATAAAATATGGTGATTTTGTTGTCTCGATGACTCTTAAATGTGAAATATGAAAGAGTCTAGAACTCTAAAATCAGTAAATATGAAGGATGGTATTGTGGCTTATTGACCCTTAGATGCGAAATTTGATGATATTGTGCCTCAATGACCCTTGAATGAGAAATATGATATTGTGTCTTTGACTGTAAATCGATAAATTAGAAGGATGATATTGTGCCATGGTTTTTTGTTTCGATGATCATGAAATTTGAAATATGAAATCGAGTCTATATGACTAAAATCGATAAATTGACAGGATGATATTGTGCCTTATTGACCCTTGGATGTGAAATATGATGGTTTTGCGATTCGATGACCATGAAATGTGAAATATGATAGAGTCGATAACAAATAAATTAGAATGATGGTTTTGTGCTCGATGACCCTTAAATGTGAAATATGATGATATTGTGCCTCAATGACAAATAAATCTGAAATATGTTGAGTCTACAACTCTAAAATCGATAAATAAAAATGATGATATTGTGCCTTGTTCACCCTTATATGCGAAATATAATGGTTTTGTGGCACGGTAACCCTTGAACGAGAAATAAGATATTGTGTGTTTAACTCTAAATCAGTAAATTGGAAGGATAATATTGTTTCGTTGACCCTTGATGTGAGATACGATGATATGTGCTTCTGACCCTGAAATGTGAAATATGATAACGAGTCTATATGACTAATAAATTGGAAGGAGATTTTTGTGCCTCGATGACCTTTAGACGCGAAATACGATGATTTTGTTGCTCCACGACCCTTAAATGTGAAATATGATTGAGTCTAGTACTCTAACATCGATAAATATGAAAGATTATATTGTGTCTCATTGAGCCTTATGTAAATGCCTCGAATTTTGTTCCAAGGCATTACGTCTACTTTTTTTTTAACAAGGCAAAATGAGATATATATATATATATATATATATATATATAGGGGTGTAATTGGAACGGTTTGGATCGGTTTTGAGTGAATCCGATGTCCGAACCAATGAACTCTTGATTGGTTCGGTTTTTAGTGTTTTTCAAAAATGAATCCGAACCAAACTCATCGGTTTGGTTCGGATACTTTAATCGGTTTTATACCACATTTTTTCCCGATGTATTTCATGCTATTATTTTTTTTCCGATATATATTTTTCCTATAAGTTCATCAAATAAGTTCATAAAATACAATTCTTTTCCCATAAATTCATCAAATACATAGTACAATCATATTGAAATTAAGTTCATAAGTTTTTCAAATAATAAAGTACAACAAAAATAAAACTTCAAGTTAACTTCATCACTAGTAAGACGTATTCCGGCAACGCTTGACATGAGAGGTTACTGTTTTTTTAGAGTTTGAGATAAAATATATGAGAGCAGAACAACGTGAGAGTGTTGTGTTGTTTGCGCAATATTAAGAGATGAGAACTGAGAGCAGCGTGAGGTTTTTTGCAGCTGTGACTGTGAGGAGACTGAGTCTAAGAGTTTCTAAGTTAAAATTTGCATTGTGATGTGAGTATGTGAGATATTTTTTCTATAAGTAGTTGTGCCTTTTATTTTTAGGAATGTGCTAACTTGGGATATGAAGGGACAAAAGAAACACCATTGGAGAGAACAACAAATATGAGAATGAAAGATATGCCATGTTTTTTTTTTAATGGGGGTGGGAGGGGTAGCACAACTGGTTGAACCAGTTGAGCTAAGGGTTAAAGAAGTTTGAGGTCCAAGGCTCAAGTCCTGGCAACGAGAAAAACTAACATATAATATAATATACTAACAACTAACAATTTGTCATTCAGAAGAAAAAAAAAAGTCATAAAATAGAGGGGGTGTTAGTGACATACATACAAAGTTCAGGGGAGATTAATGTATTTTTCCTTTTTTTTTAATAGATGTAGGCTACTTAAAAAAATTAACTTAATAATAATATATATTTTGTAAAAAAAAACTTAATAATATATATATCGGTTTGGTTCGGTTTGTTCATCGGTTTTTAAAATTCGATCCGAGAACCGAACCAAACCACATCGGTTTTCAATTGGTTTGGTTCGGTTTTTGATCCGAACCATAAGAATCGGTTTTTTTCAGGTTTGGATTGGTTTGAGTCATCGGTTCAATTGGATTTTTCTGATCTGCTTACACCCCTATATATATATGAACAAAACCACTAATTCCGTCAGCACAAGATGTACCGAAAGAAATTGTGGAAAATTACAAAAGCGTCAAAGAGTAGGAAGAAATACTACTCCAAACAAAGCAAAGGACTAGACCACCAACTATGGCAGTTTAAAGCTAAAGTACTACTCGTCGCCTTCAACCACCTGTAGGAAAAAGTCTTGATCTTGTCTAACATTTGCTATAATGAATTTGCTAAGCCTTTGAAACATCTAGAGTTCCGCTCGTTCCACACAACCCACACGCTAACAAGCCATATGAGTTGCATAAAAGAGCGACGCATCCTGGACCCACCTGCTGAAAGAGTGAACTGCGCAAAATGGTTCGAAATAGTATGTGAATCCACCAATGAAGATCCAATCCAAGAATTGACAAGGGACCAGATAGAACCAAAAGTACTACAGGAAAGGAACAAGTGTTGAGCTGATTCAGCCGCTCCGTATCCAGACACGCAAAAAATGAGCCTCCGATGATAAGATGCCACGAATAACCAGGTTTGCTTTTGTGTGTAACTTGTCACGCAAGAGACGCCACGCGAGAATGGACACCTTCAAGGGAACCTGAGAGTGCCAAATGAGACCTTCCGCTGCATTAAGAGTAACTTGATCCTGAGAAGTCAGAAACTGATAGACACTGCGAACGGAGTAGTCGTTATCAAGATCAGACTGCCACTGTCATCTATCTGAAGACTGTACCTGCAATGATATGTTAAGAAGTAAGGTCTGACACTCCCCCAACAAAAACTCCTCCCAACCTCTCAACTGCCTCCGCCACACCCACGCCTCACCGCTAGCCCCCCACCCTAATAAAGCCATCTCAGCCACCGTATACGACTGAGTCTCCGCCAAGTCAAACAGACGCCCAAACCGCTGACACAAAGGAATCTCATCTACCCTGGGATCAGTCTAGAACAAAGTGCCTGACCCGTTCCCCACCTTTTCCGAAATACACTCCCCGAACCATGCACCCGATGTACCGCCTCCACTATCCCTAATCCGCACTATCTCCCTCCACCACGAGGACCCTCTCCTCCCCCCATCTCTCAATCTCCCTCGCTCCACCCCATAACGAGCCTCCAGAACTCGATACCATAGTCCCTCTCTATCCACTAACATCCTCCAACACCATTTTCCTAACCCCCAAACCTCCATACTCCTTACGAAGACAAATAGATTTCCAACCAATCCAAGAAATTGTCCTAGAATCCTCACCCCCCCCCAAAAAAAATTAATCAAAAGAGATTCAATAGAAGAGATAATACCTGAGAGAACTTTGAAGAAGGAAAGAGCATAGACAGGCAAAAAGGTTAGAACAGACTTGATCAGAATCAGACGACCACGAAAAGACAGGAAGCGACTCTTCCACCCAGATAATCGATTCTTTAAATGAGACAACGCAGATTCCCAGAAGCCCAGACGCCTCGGATCGCCCCCAACTAAAAGGCCCAGGTAAATGAAAGGTATCTTTCCCACTTTACAACGCAGAGCAGACACAGCCTCAGGTATCTTCCCACTTCATGAGTCCTTCTTCTTTGTCCATATTGCCATAAAGTATCTTCCCTGAAGCTCACCCAATCAGGTAGGGTGTCTGCTCTGATGCCAATTGAAATTCTGGCACGTGAGGTCCCAATGTGGTGCACGATGTTGCAACACTGGTCCTCTTGAACACACAAAATTAAAACGACAGAAAATAAATAACACATGTTATTTGTTAACCCAGTTCGGCGTAACAACGCCTACTCTTGGGGATACCAATCCAGGAAGGAAATCCACTATGGTATAGTAGTTCAAAGATCTCAGCAAACGCCCCGTTTACAGCTTCTCACCTAACAACTACCCGTATAGACTTCTACCTAGGAACCTCCTAGATATGAGACCCCTCTCACTTCCCCTCAATCACACAACCCGTGTTTTACTTCTGTTCTAATGAACAAACCAAACTCCGTGCTTAAAAGCTTGGGAGTGATTTGCGATTACAATAATTGTAATCAAGTATGGATGGATACAAGAAAGAATAACAACTAAAACAAAACAGCCTAAAACTTAACTCGCACTAACTGCGTTTGTGTCTTCAATAGTTTCAGGTGCTCTTCAACGAATGAAGCTTTGTTCTTTATATAGAGTCTTGAATCCTTTGGGCTTCATGAATCATATGATCGTTTGTTACAAGATGAATCTTTTATTCAAATTCCTTTAGATGAGGAATTCAATTTGTCCAATCAAATAATATTTGATTTGTTTTTATCTTTTAAGAATCCAGCTATAGATCTTCAATCTTCAAATAACAAACTCGTTCCTTGTTGAATAAGGCATCACAAGTTTGTTTCTTCAATCCTTCAAACAAATCCGCGCGCTAGATAAATATAAGGATAAGGCCGAAAATCTTGTAAAGACATCCCACGAGCGAGATGGGCCGAAAATCATTCAGGCGTTGAGGACTCTCAACTTTAGGAATCAGAGCGATGAAGGTAGAGTTTAAGCCTTTGGTCAGTTTGCCGTTTCGGTGAAACTCCGAAATAAAGCGCATAACATCCCCTAGAGCTCGGGCCAAAAATCTTTAATGAAGCCAAAATTAATCCCGTAAGGCCTAGTGCTTTTGTAACTATCGCAGTCCCACACGACAGCCTTCACCTCCTCCCGGGAGAAGGGTTTGATTAAGCTACTGCTCTCCACCGGATTCAAAGTTTTGAAAAGGATATTATTTATCCCAGGCCTAAGCCTTGAAGTGAGAAGCAAAATGCGAGACAAACGCCTGCTGAATAGGCGACACACCCTCCAAAGAAACTCTATCCACTGTAATATAAGAGATAGTGTTCCCCCGCCGACGGCTAGCAGGACCAAATGAAAGTACTTAGAGTTTGAGCCACATAGACCGAGACTGCTGCCACCAGACACTAGCATGCAACCGAGAAAGAGTGTGTATGTCAGCCGTCACCCCATGCAACTCCATTAACTCTGCTTCTGTCAAGACCTCGTCCTCCCCCTATCGAGGCGACTCATTGAAAGACCATCCCCTCTGAACCAAGTCAACTTGCGACCACTCAACGGAAGATTAACTAGGGTGTTATCATCAATAAAACGATTGAAAGGGAGAAAATCCCAAGAACTATGCACACCTCTCAAAGATCGTCGCTCCTCTACACTCCTGACCGCATTAAAATTTCCACAGACGCACACCCTCTGCCTCCCTAAAGACTGAATGCGAACAGAGAGTGAGTCCCACAACCTTTGCTTTGCTCTAGGGTCACATGGCGCGTAGACATTTGCCACATAAAACTCCTCACCGGATTTGATGAACCAACCATGAAACCACAGAACATGCTCGCGACTCTCAGTCGACCACACCTCCACTTCAGTAGAATGCCATATGGATAAGAGCCCCCCCGACGCCCCTACTGAGGGACGATAAGAAAAGTCGTGTAGTGAATTACCCCAAAGAGCCGAACCCAGAAAAACATCGCAGGAATGCAGTTTAGTTTCCTGAAGACAAAGAAAAAGAGGATTTTGATCCCCTACCAATTTACGAACCTCCTTCCGCTTCTCTAACCCACCCAAACCCTAATATTCCAAGAAATAATCTTCATCGCACACACTCTCCACCCCTTCTCCACAAAAAAAAGGACCTAACAATCTTTCTCCTTCGGTACTCCCCTCCCCTGCACCTGTCCTGACGACACCCGCTTGCCTTTACCAGTCCGAGAAAGCACACTGAACTTGTTCTCACTATCTGCTTTAAACCTCTCCCCAAACCCCTGGACATCGTCCTCAGCCGCTCGTTCATCGCCTTGCATTACCACCCAATGCTTCCAATCATTATTCACAGAGATTGACGATGAAGATTCATCAGAAGACGCTCGGTGACTTAAGTCGCCCGACCAAGAGATTTCTTTTCCGCCCCTGCATCGGCGCATGTTCTTTATTAGGACTTCTAAAACCTCATTGCGATCCTTGATTGGTAGCCTAGCTACTTTTTTAAGGTTATGAATCGAGTGCCTTAGTAATCCGCCTGCTTTCTTCCTCTTGAGATCTAGTTACCCCTCCTTCTGTTGTCTAAGACCTGGACGTCCTCCCTTCTTTAACCTCTTGCCCGCAGTAAAAATCACCCCTGCATCCCTCTAATTAAGGTCGTTCAACCAGTCCAAGCTCCAAGGCCCCGACAAGGCATAACGATTTACGCCTGGCGGGCATGAAGGTGTACGCTTACTGCGGGACTGTTTCATGATAGGCCCCTCAGGCCTCCCAACTCCAATTGTGGTCTTGTTGCCAACATAAGGTTCATAGATAGAAGAGCTAACCTGAGCTTATGGAACAAGAGGAGGATTATCAGTCCTTGAATCCCTATACCCGCAGCCTCCTGTGGAAACCTCAACAGAGTCACGAGATGGACCCGAAAAGTTGTCGTTCTACACTTCCTCCTCAACAGGCCCCTCCTTGACTGAATGGTTGACATCTTGCTTCTCTGTGGAATGTTCAACATGCTTCAATTGAAGCTCGATATCGTCCTCTTCCTCCAGTTTATCCACTAATTTCTCAACCAATATATCAACATGACATATGTGCTCCGCTTCATTATCATTTTGAGAAGCCTCCGAGCCGCTTTCCTCCTCAAAAAGACACGTATCCTCTCCTAAGGCGTAACCCCATTCCTCCACTATCTTGATTTCTGTTAGGGTTCCATCGACCAAAACCTTTTCGACTCTGTTAAGAATTTCTACGTCAGGCGTGGCTATCAGAACTCAGGCAAAGTCCAATTTGTCCCTGTCGGCCGAACAACTATCCGCACGTAAGAACCTACCACAGTCCAAAACACACAACTTGAAGAAGTGCACATTCCAAGCGTGGAGCGGTATGCCATACAAACGAATCCACGCGCCTCTCCGATAGGGTAGCACTTCCTTTCCCCACCTCATCTAATTTGAAAATACAAGTTTGAAATTCTGGTAGAGTCCAAATGGGGTACCGAATGGGGCAACCTTTGCAACTACAATGTGCACATCAGAAGTAAAATTAACAAATAGTAAATAACTGGAAATAAAAGGAACGCAGTGTTTGTTAACCCAGTTCGGCGTATAACACGACCTACTCTGGGGGATACCAATCCAGGAGGGAATCCACTATGGTAATACTAGTTAGAAGCTATCAGCAAACGGCCCGTTTACACTTCGTCACCTAGCCACTACCCGTGCTATCTTCAACCTAGGCCCACCTAGATCAGAGACCCCGTCCCTTCTCCTCTTAACCACACGCCCAGTGTAATTGCTCAAAACTTAAGAATGGTGAAGTCACACTACAAAACAAATATCTAACTCCGTACTTCAAAGCTTAGGAGTAGATTAAAAACCCTTACAACACAAGGACTCAATCCTAAGAAAGTATCAAGGTGATACTAGATAGGCTCACAAATAAACAACAGACACGCTAAAACCCTAGACACAAGTTTTCTCAACTTTACAAGAGTTTCAGTTCTATAAAAAGGTCTATGGTCTTCAATATATATAGCACACAAACAGCCACGGTAGTTCCTTGATTTTTGGCCTTCAAAAATAATATTCCATCATAGTATATCCGATAGCACACTATTTGATTAAGCAAATCCAACAAAGTCCTAAAATATAGGTATATATTTTAGGGCCGATGCATAAAAGATAAGATCCGGAATTTAGCTTAGTTCCTTGATTTTAGGCTTCACAAATAATATATAATTGTAACATATCTGATAGTAAAGTATATGTTTAAATAAATCCAACAAAATCCTAAAATATAGGAATATATTTTAGAGGCGATGCATAAAGAAGATATGCTCACAAAATAAGCTTAGTTACTTGTCTTGGGGAACAAGTAAGACGCTTAATGGATTTACTTCACAAAATAGGCGCACTAATATTGTGTAACAAACTTTCCACATATTCTGGCCTCAGGATGTTGTACCAAAGGTAGCCCCATCTTGTCCCTCCTCTGACTTGATCTTGTTTTTACAAAATGTAGCCAATTTCAAAAACCCAACAAAGTTTGAAAAAATCCTTAGTGCTGTTCACAGTTGTTAAAGCGTCCACCCCTGCCGAGCTTCGAATAAAAACCTTATCAGCACCTATAGGTATAAGTATCAAATCGTGGAAACCGGCATCCGTTATTCTATTATGAACTACAGGAAGCGCCTCTCCATTGATGATCGTCGCCACTAAACCATTATGTGCCCACTGCACGTCGTCAGGCTTTGTTCTAAAGTTGAGCATATATATTTTGTCGTCCTTTTCCGTAGCAACTTCAAAAGGCAATATCGTCTTCCTTGGAATCAACCCGATTTCCTGCACCTGTCCATCCTTTCGCGTTGTTGGCTCCTACGATGTCCCTATCCTAACTACGATGTCGCCCACTCGCACGTCTTCTGGGGTACCAGACCCCCCCTTTGCGAAGTCGTCCCTAGTCATCCCATTCCTATATCTATCATTCCTAAAAGATTTGCTTCTTCCTTCTCTGGACCCTTAAGTCCCTAGTTATCGTATCCGCAGGGATTGTTCCGAATCAAATGCGAGTAATTGGTATCATACGAAAGTTAGGTAAAGTATCAGGCCTTGATGCAGTTAGGTAAAGTAAACAACCTATCATACCTCTGTATAGCTTCTGATCAACTTTGCCTTCTGAATCATCTTTGCTGAGACTGCTTGTTGGATGCATTGGTGTTGTCATTGGTTTGCAATCATCCATGTTGAATTTCTTCAGCAGCTCCTTTGTATATTTGGTCTGACGAATATAGGTTCCATCTTTGTTTTGGTTGATTTGAATTCCCAGAAAGAATTTCAGCTCTCCCATCATGCTCATTTCAAATTCTTCCTGCATAATCTTAGAAAATTCTTTGCACAAAGATGGATTTGCAGATCCAAAAATAATATCATCAACATAAATTTGAATAATTAAAATGTCATTCTTAAATGTTTTACTAAAGAGAGTATTGTCAACTTGACCTTTTTGAAAACCTTTTTCAACTAAGAAATTGCTCAGCCTCTCATACCAAGCTCCGGGAGCTTGTTTCAGACCATAAAGAGATTTCTTTAGCTTAAAAACATGGTCAGGATGTGAAGCATCCTCAAAACCAGGAGGTTGTTTGACATGTACTTCTTCAGAAATGTAGCCATTTAAGAATGCACTTTTAACATCCATTTGATACAAAATAATATTATGATGAGTAGCATAGGAAAAAAGTAATCTAATAGCCTCAAGTCTAGCAACTGGAGCAAATATTTCAGTGTAGTCAATCCCCTCTTGTTGACTATATCCTTGAGCTACTAGTCTTGCCTTATTACGAACAACTTCTCCTTGTTCATTTAGCTTGTTTCTGTAGACCCATTTTGTTCCAATGATATTCTTCTTAGAAGGTTTGGGTACTAAGCTCCATACTTCATTTCTTTCAAATTGGTTTAGTTCTTCTTGCATTGCTACAATCCATGCATCATCAGCTAGTGCTTCATCAGTTGAACTTGGTTCCACTAAGGAGATCAATCCAATTAAAGAGTCTTCATTTCTGAAGCTTGATCTAGTTTTCCTTGGACTGTCCTTGTATCCCAAGATTAGCTCTTCTGGATGAGAGGATTTGTATTTGAAAGAATGCTTTGATTGTTCAACTCTGCTTGGACTGCTTCTGATAGTTTCTGATGCTGAGTGATCTTTAGAGTCCAAAGTTTTAGGAGTTGAAATTGTTTCTTCAGAAGTTGGTTGAGATGGTTCTGATGTTCCTCCAGGTTCTGATTCTTCATCATCTGATAGTTGTAGATCTGAAAAGTTCTCAACTAGCTCTGACACTTTGTTAGGCTGCTTGTCATCAAATTTTATGTGCATACTTTCTTCCACTGAGTGAGTTTCAGTATTATACACTCTGTATGCTTTTGAGCGTTCAGAGTATCCAATAAAGATAACCTTATAAGCTTTAGCATCAAATTCTTTAGATGAACTTTTGTATTCAGAATGTAACAAGTACAACCAAATTGATGAAAATAGGATACACTGGGTTTCTTTCCCTTAAATAGTTCATATGCTGTTTTATTCAAAATAGGTCTAATATAGATTCTATTTTGAACATAACATGCTGTGTTTACAGCCTCTTCCCACATATACTTGGCAATATTAGTCTCATGCATCATGGTCCTGGCCCATTTCTTGCAGAGTTCTATTCTTCCTTTCTACAACTCCATTTTGCTGTGGAGTTCTAGGAGAAGAAAACTCATGTAAGATGCTTATTTTTCACAAAAATTTTCAAAAATAGTTCATATGTTATTTTATTCAAAATAGGTCTAATATAGATTCTATTTTGAACATAACATGCTGTGTTTACAGCCTCTGCCCACATATACTTGGCAATGTTAGTCTCATGCATCATGGTCCTGGCCCATTTCTTGCAGAGTTCTATTCTTCCTTTCTACAACTCCATTTTGCTGTGGAGTTCTAGGTGAAGAAAACTCATGTAAGATGCCATATTTTTCACAAAAATTTTCAAACTACTAAAGACATCATGTGCATCATCCTTATTTCTGAGAAATTTAACCCAAGTCCATCTACTGTAATCATCAACAATAACTAGTCCATATTTCTACCCATTGATTGAGGCTGTGCTCACAGGACCAAACAAATCAATGTGAAGCAGCTCTATGGGCCTAGAGGTAGAAACAACATGCTTAGATTTAAAAGAAGTTTTCACACTCTTCCCTTTTTGGCAGGATCCACAAAGAGCATCTGAGTGATAGTGAAGCTTAGGTAGGCCTCTGACAAGGTCAAGTTTGCTAAGCTTAGAGATTAACCTCCAGTTAACATGACCTAACCTTTTATCCCATACCCACTTTTCTTCACTCAGAGTTAGTAAGCATTTGACCTCTTGGTCTGCCAAATCAGAAAGGTTTATTTTAAACACATTGCCTACTCTTTTACCTTTAAACACTATGGATTTGTCAGATTCTCTAATTACAGTACATGACCCTTTATCAAATTTAACCACAAACCCATTGTCACAAAATTGACTAATGCTAAATAGGTTGTGTTTGAGTCCATCTACAAACCATACATTATTAATTAAAAGGGAGGAGTTACCTACAATACATGTACCTTTGATCTTGCCTTTCTGGTTACCTCCAAAGCCAACTGTTCCACCATCTTCAAGATTTAAAGATGTGAACAAATTCTTATTACCAGTCATGTGCCTTGAACATCCACTATCCAGATACCATGACTGATTACCATTTTCTTTCAGTCTGGATAGCTGTAGAATAAACAAGGTCAATCATTGTAATAATACCCTTCACATTCATTGTGAAGTTCTATCCAATAATCATTGGCTTTGTCCACTTCAGCAGCTTTGGAAGTAAAGTAATGTTTGGGAACATAGGCTTTCCTTCCACAGCTGATCACTAGCCTCCATTCATCTGATTTGAAATGGTTTTTCCTACAAGGAAGATCTGAATGGTAGAGTATTTTACATTTTGGTACCCATTGTTTTCTGGGTCCAGTTTGGTTAGTTCTATAATCTTTAGTTCTTCCTTGCCTCTGTGAAAAACTTTGTGGACTCTTAAAAAATTTCTTTTGAAAGTTTGGTCTTTGAAAATTGACCTTCTTAGTCCATTGATTTTGAAAATAAGGCTTTGATTGATAATCATTATAGGATTTAGGTTGCTCTTCTGATCTATGATTAGTTTTGCTTACCAAAGTTTTATGTTGATTATTTATCATTAGCTTGGTTTGTTTTAGAGTCTGATTGGGTGAGCTTCTGAGTCCCAAAGTTTTCAGAGTCTTAGACTTGACAGTCTCAGATTCAGAATGCTTAGGTCCAGAGTTGCTTTCGTTGGAGTTCTGAGAAACAACCTCTGAAGTGACTTCAGAGCTTATTTTGTAGATTCCAGAGATACCCTCAGAGTCTGAAACAACCACAGCTTTGCCTTTGTTTTTCGCAGGCACAAAGTTTGAATAAAGATTATCAGGAATATTATTTAAACAAATATAGGGATTTTGTTTCCCATATGATTTACCATATGAGTAACCAATTCCTTCACCTACATTTTTACAAACATTATAAATCATAGACGCCATTTTACTTTTGTTGACGTTCTGATGAACAAACTCCTGAAGAGGAACCTCATGCTCATCAGTAGGTTTGTTACATCTTGTGCACCCATTTTCAAGTTCTTCAATTTTGATTAAAGAATTTTTATATAGAGCTTGAAAATGTTCAGCTTTCTTTGCTAACTCATCCTTTTTTTTAAAAAAGTTTTAGCTTAGAGGATGATTTAGCAAACTTGCTTAGAGACATACCAAGGTAGGTTAAAAGTTGTTCTTTGAATAATTTAAAAATACCTGTTCTGATTCATCAGAGTCTGATCCTTCAGAGTCTGATTCTTCAGAGTCTCCATCAACTGTAGCCATCAGAGCCACATTTGCTTCTTCATCATCACTGTCTGAGGATGTTTCCAGATTCTCAAACGTTGCCATTAAGCTCTTCTGGAATTTCCTCTTGTAGCTCTCTCTCTTCCTACTGAACTTCTTGTTCTTGTCCTTTGATGATGCTTCAGGACATTCAACAATGAAATGTCCTGGTTCGTTACACTTGAAGCAGTTCTTCTCTTCTCTGCCGGGAGTATTCCTTGAACTATTTCCTTTATGACTCTTGCTCATTCTTGCCCATTTTTGAAAGTTTCTAGTGAACATGGCAAATTCCTCATCTTGTTCATCTTCTTGATCATCTGAAGAAGAATCCTCCTCAACCTCCAGAGTTTTAGCCTTGAATGCTCTTGAAGATTTTTTGATTGAAGTTAAGGCTACTGATCTTTCCTTCTTCTTCACAGCATCAACATTCAATACCATCTCATGGCTCTTGAGATTGCTGATGAGTGATTCAAGAGTGATTTTCTCAAGATCCTTAGCTTCTTCAATAGCTGTGACCTTAGGTCTCCATTTGTCAGTCAAGCTGTTCAAAATCTTCCACACATGATCAGAGGTTGTATAGCTTTTCTTCAGAATCCTGAGATTAGACACCAGAGTCTGAAATCTAGAAAACATGGTCTCAATGTCTTCCTCAGGTTTCATGGTAAAAAGCTCATACTGCTGAACCAGTAGTCTTGCTTTGGCATTCTGAACTTGCCTATTACCATCATAGTTTGAGCAGAGAGAGTCATACATATATTTAGTTGTAGATCTATCCATTATTTTGGTATATTCATCATGAGATATGGTTGACATCATGATTTGTTTGACTTTGTTGTATTTAGCAAATATCTTCTTGTTCTCAACAGACAATGCTCTCTTCTGTGCTAACGTAATCTTACCATCAGGACCTATTCCATCAATAGGTACTCCTTCTTCTATCAGGTCCCAAAGCTCATCATCAATTCCATTGACATAGTGGTAAATGCTATCTTTCCACCATTCAAATCTTAGAGCATCACCACTAAAGATTGGAACCTTTTTATTGCTGGAATCATGATTAGATGCTGAAGAGGTAGAAGTCATGTTGTTGTAGTTGTATTGAACTTGAGATAGATCTGAAGCAGTAGGATGAGGTGTAGTGTGGATTCCCCAGACATACAGTGTTTTTCAAAGATCTTTTACTGTCTCACTGTGAAGTGATTAAAAAACAGAACCGGAGCTCTTGATACCAATTGAAGGTGAAAAACACAAGAAGGGGGGGTTGAATTGTGTTTTGAAAAATTAATTCTTTTACTAGAAAACAGATTGAAACGCAGCGGATGAAAGAAGCTAGACAAAACACAAAAGACAATGAGAGAGAGAGAAGGAGTGCAAGCACAAAAATTTTATACCGGTTCCTCTCACAAAACGAGAGTAGTCCAGTCCCCTTGCACTTCCAAGGGATTTCACTATAATTGATGAAGTATCAAAGTAAGTATGTAAATTATCGTATCCGCAGGGATTGTTCCGAATCAAATGCGAGTAATTGGTATCATACGAAAGTAAACTTGCAATAAAATAAATTGGGGGGAGTTTCTAGGTTTCAGACTTAAGAAAATAAACAGCAATAAAATATGGTTTCCTTTCAATATGCGAAAGCGATTGGACCTTTTCGGTTCATCTAATTACTATTGTCTTGGTATTCCTCGCTTGTTAACAAACTACGAACTTAGTTTCATGATTCGATTAAATTAAATAACTATGTCCAATGTCTTAGTACATAATCCTCCAAATTGATTAATAATCTCAAAGATTACACACTAATGCTCAAGCACACAAGCAAGAGACATCCTTGCTCTAGGTCACCCAAGACAAAGAGACTTCCTTGCTCAAGTCACACAAGACAAGAGACTTCCTTGCTCTAGGTCACACAAGACAAAGAGACTTCCTTGCTCAAGTCACACAAGACAAGAGACTTCCTTGCTCAAATCACACAAGATAAGAGACTTCACAAACTAACTTAATACACAGATTAAGTAGGACTGAAAGTTCTAAGCTAGACTCTCTAAACACTAAGTTCAGAGCCTACAATATCAAAAGATATTTTACTTAGAAGGTTACACAAGAAAGAATAACAACAATTCACAGCTTGAATACACTTCAAATCTTTCTCTGAGTTTAGATGATCTTCCAGTAGTCTTTTCTCTATCAGGATGTCTTCTTTGGTTGTACAATCTTCTTTTTGTTGATAAGACCGTTGTACTATTCCATTAGTTATGAGCTGTCTTTCTTCAGAGAGTGTTCTTCAGAATCTGATAATAACATTTCTTTGATCTTCTGAATGATGTACGCAAGCTTCAGACTGTGTTTCTCTCTTTGGCATCTGAGGACTACTTCAGAGGCTCTAAAGCTTCTTGCTTCTCAGAGTCTAAACGCTTCAGACTGTGTCCTTCAGAGGCTTAAATGATGATCTGAGTGGATAAGATTTTTACTCTGTTCCTGCACACTAGATCATTCATTAGTAATACCAATTGTCCATTTAATACAATGTTATCATCAAAACTTAGGGTGTTTTTATAACTAAAACTCATTTTGTTCCAACAGTCTGCATTCCATATCTGATCGTGAGTGAAAACGATATCTACCAAGACGGGACCTGTCGACATGGTTTTGATCTTGCTCTGTCTACTGGTTTCTGCGATGCCTCTCATGAAATAACAGACGTCTCGGGATGGATGTTGATCTACTTCTGTCGCGACCTTGTTGTCTCTCGCCGTCAAAACCTCTATCCGCCTGTCGTTGCTCTTTCCGACGTATCTGCTTCACCATTGTCCACTCTCCATCGTCCCACCCCATTTCTGCACCCTGCCTTGGCCCCCAGACCCCCGTGTAGGGATGACAATTAAACACAAACCCGCGGGCCCCGCCCGAACCCGAGTCAACGGGTAAAACCCGAGTTGGCTGGGTTCGGGTGCCACCCGATTCTACGGGTGCGGGTTTGGGATCACTTAAACCCGCACCCGAAACCAGAAAACACACCCACTTATATAGTAAATTACTTAGACACCCATTGGTTTATATACATGTAAAATTTGGGTTTTTAACCCATTCTTCTTCCCTCAGCCGCCACACAAACACGCATTCCAGTTCCATTCTCTCATCTTCCCAAATCACGAATTCCAGTTCCAATCCTCCTCCTTCACGAATCAATCACGCATTTCTTCTCCTTCACGCAAGTTGCATCACACATCAAGTATATTTGTTTTTTCTATTTCATTGATGCATCTTCTATTTCCTTCTAATTCTGTCAGTTTATGATTTTCGATTTCCTTCTATTTTTGTCACTTATTTAGGGATTTCCTTCTATTTCCTTGCATTCTATGTACTGATTTTCGATTTCATTAGTTTATACACTGATTTTGTAAAGTATTTTCGATTTCATCAGTTTATGCACTGATTTTGTTAATTATTTTCGATTTTCAGTAAGTTATTGTTAAGAAGTTCCAGTAAGTTAATTTGTTATTGTGAGTAATATAATAAAAAATATGGAAGGGAATTTTCAACTGAATATGGAATTTTTTGTTTATTGTAAGAACATGAAATTTTTGTTGCTATATGTTGGAAACCTCAACTTACCTTCTTTTGTTTACTTACACAGAATTAAAATAGTTGAGGTGTATGGTTTAGCATATCCTGGTATTTTGCTTGGAAGGGAATTTTCTACTTAATACATTCACCAATCACAACAACAAGCAGCTAGTTTACAGAATTAAAATAGTTTCTTCTTTGCAGGGTTCATTCAAATGGATGCAGTGAACACAACAACCCCGGAAGGAACATCTAATCCTACACAAGGCAGTACAAGTCAACCAACTCAGGAGGTATCTTCTCACCCGACACCTGATGTTGGCCAACATGAAGAAATTGGTACAAGCTTACAACCTTTATCAAAGAAGCGAAGAAGTAGTGTGTGGGAAGAATTTAAATGGATTAAAGTGAATGGGCTAGATAAGGCTGAATGCATCTGGTGTAATAAACGACTTAGTGGCAATTCAGTGAATGGAACAAATCACTTGCATGGACATCTCAAGGGTTGTATTCAAAAAAAGATCAAGACGAGAAACCATGACAAAGGACAACCATTCATCATGCCTACTATCTTAGAAGGAAGGCAAGAGTTGGGATTTGGAAATTATAATCCAGAAAATGTGAAGAAGTTGATTGCTGAAACTATTATTATGCATGATTATCAACTACCAATTGTGGATCACGTTCTTCTTAGAAGAGTTTTTGGTTCTCTCCAACCATTGTTTAAAGTTCCTACTCGAAACACAATCAAGAAGGAGGTATTGAAAGTTTATGATTTTGAGAAAAAGTGTGCGATGAAGATGTTAGATAGCCATCAAGGAAGAGTGTCGATCACCACAGTTATGTGGACTGCAAGCAACAAAAAAAAGGGTATATGGCGGTTACGGCTCACTATATCGTGGCTCTTGGACTTTGCAAAGTCGAATCTTGAGGTAACAGTTTATATTTTATTAACTTAATTGTATTTTCTTTTGTGTTCTTAGTGACAATTTGATTGAGTGTAATTATTATTATTTTAGGTTCATTTATGTTCCAGCCCCTCACACAAGCGAGAGACTTGGTGAAGCACTTTTTAATTGTTTAATGGACTGGAACATTGATTCAAAAATTTATACTATTACCTTAGATAATTGTAGCACAAATGATTCAATTATTAAGAAAATTAAGAATAGGTTTCCGTTGGAATATTTGATAAGGGATGGGTCTTTGTTACATATACGATGCTGTGCGCAATCCTAAATTTAATTGTTCAGGAGGGGCTGCAAGTGATTAAGGATGGGGTAGAAACAATTCGGGATAGTGTAGGATTTTGGAGTGCTACACCAAAAAGGTATGAAAAATTTGAAGATACCACTAGACAACTGAGAATTGGTTGCTCTAGATTGTCCAACAAGATGGAATAACACATATAAGATGCTTGATGTTGCCATACAGCACAAGGATGTATTTATTCGGTTGAGCGCGAAGCGATGTGACTCTTTATATACTTGTTTGCCAACTAATTCACAGTGGCAATTTGCTAATGATGTTTGTGGGTGCTTGAAATTGTTTATTGAAGTAACTGAGTTGATTTCTGGTACAAAATACCAAACTGCCAACTTGTACTTTCCTAAGATTTGTAAGATTAAGTTGGCAATAGAGGAATGGAAGAAGTCCTCCAATTCAATTATTGAGATGATGGCCATAAAAATGATGGAAAAATTTGATGCTTATTAGAGTAGTGTTCATGATATGATGGGAGTTCCTGCAGTTTTGGACCCTAGGAAGAAGATGGATGTACTAGATTTCTGGTTTCGTAAATTGTATGGCCAAGACTCAGATGCACAAGTTAGTAGAATCAAAGAGTTATGTTATGATTTGCGCAATGATTATCGGCAGATGAGACTTAGAGATGCACAACCTACCGCTCCATCCATTGGTACAAGTATTGTTGTTGATGATCCCGAGGATGAATTTGATGTGTACGTTGAGACGATTTCAAAAAACTCAAGTTCAAGTGTTAAGTATGAGTTGGATCATTATTTGAAGGAGAAAGTTATAGAAAAATCTCCAGATTTTGACATTTTGAATTGGTAGAAGGTAAATGGAGTTGTGTATCCAACACTTCAAGCAATTGCAGGAGATGTGTTAGCTATTCCTATCTCTACGGTAGCTTCTGAATCAGCCTTTAATACAGGTGGTTGAATATTGAGTCCTCATCGTAGCCGACTTAACTGGACTAATGTAGTGGCTTTAATGTGTGCTAGGAGTTGGCTATGGGATGCTGAAAATGATGGTAAAATTTTAAACTATTAATTCAATTTCGTAATGTTAATGTATGTCAAATAATTTTTACAAGGATATATGAACTTCTAGAGTTGCAGAAGAATTGCTACTATGTTGAATGAAATGGAGTCTGACTATGAAGGTATTTTGTACTTTATTTGATGTAAAAGTTTCAAGCTTTGATATTTTATTTAATTTCAATTTACTTCTTAATACAGTTGAATTGATGGAAAGTTGCTTGGGTTACCATTTTGAAGATTAGAAGTTGTTGATGGAATGTTTCTTTGGAAGACCTTAATTGAGAGAACTTGCTGATGGAATGATTTTTTTTGTTGAAAGACCTTAATTTCCTTGTAATGCTTATGTTAATTTCTTGAATTTACTTGTTATGAAACTATGTTAACTGTATTTGGAACTTACTAAGCTTAGTGATACTTCATTCAGACCCTAGGATTTAATTTCTTGAATTTCCTTTTTATCAAACTATGTTAATTGTACTCGTAAGCTTTCTAAGCTTACTGATGCTTCATTCAGCCCCTAGTATTTAATTTCTTGAATTTCATTGTTATCAGCCTATGTTAATTTCTTTTAGTAAAAAAAAAACCATGTTAATTTCTTTGTTATAAAACTATATAAAAACTAGGCCTTGTAATTCTTTCATTTTTTCTTTTATTTTAGTAGGTTCTTGCTTCGGGTTCGGGTTTGGGTGGAAACACCTGAACCCAACGGGTGTGTGTGTGAGTTTTGATTTGCCACCCGAACAACCTTTGGGTTTGGGTTCGGGTGGTCATTTCGGGTGCGGGTTTAGGAAGTGTCAAACCCGCACCCGTGGGCACCCGTTGCCATCCCTACCCTCGTGTTTGCCTCTCTGCCGGTGAAGGAGACCGGTGCGGCCATCCTAGGGTTACCCTTGGTGCACCGCTTCTCTCACACTCTCTATCTCTCATCCTAGGATTTTTTTTACGTCTACTTATATCATTTCTTAGAAAAATACTAGTTTTCTTTTATTATTATTTACATTTTATCACAAAAACAATTCACCATTACTATTTTCTTCAAATTTCGAGATATCAATTTAATGAATTAAAATAAAGTATATTTATTGAATCCAATTTTTTTTTTAAATTACATTTAAATAAAAACCCTTTTTTGTTTCCCCGCGCACGCAACTATCTTACACACCAATATCAATCAATCTCCAAGCTTTGTACCGGTAGTGGTTAGGGTCAGCAATCTTTCCTATAGCCTATATCAAGAAAACTGAACATAATTTAGCCGCATAAAATAGAGCATAGATTAAAGCACACATAAATACCATTAAAAAAAAGTAACACAATGCATGCTCTTATTCTAAATATGATTTTCACATAATCCCTTACGCACAAGGCTGGGGCACCATATACAAAAATGTCCATGCCATGCTACTCACACCATCGCAAATCATCCAAAGAAATTCATGTACCCACAAATATTTTTAAGAAACACACACATGACTATGATTATATGTTATCGTGTTTTTTACTCTAAATCGATAAAAGATCATGGTTGTTTGCTTCGATGATATTGAGTCTATGACTCCAAAATCAATAAATTAGAATGATGATATTGTGCCTTGATGATCCTAATATGTTAAATTTGATATTTGAGATTAGATGACCATACTTTCAATCAATTTGATTGATGATCTCACGTATTGAAACATTTGATGCAAAACATGATATTCTTTCTCATGATGGCCTTGAATGTGAAATATTATATTTAGTCGATGACCATATGTCTTGTTGACCCTTAAATTCAAAATATGATGATTTTGTGTTTCGAGAACCCTTGAATGAGGAATATGATATCATGTCATTAACACTTAAATTGATAGCTTAAAAGGATAATAGTGTGCTTTGTTGACACTTGGATGCGACATATGATGATTTTCCGCTTCGATGATCCTGAAATGTGAAATATGATATTGAGTGTATATGACTGATAAATTAGAAGAATGGTTTGGTGCTCGATGACCCTTAGATGCAAAATATGATGACCAAAACGATGATTTCTGTCAACCGAAGTTGCGCTCATAAATTACTCTATTTGTTTATGACGAGGGTATAGTTTTATTTGTAGAAAAGTATTAAGGCTAAATTGCAGTTTTGGCCCCCCACGTTTCCTAATTGTGCAATTTTGGCCCACTAGTTTCAAATGAGCGATTTTAGCCCCACATTTGCCCCCTTTTACATTTTTTGGTCCCTCTTGACTATTTTGACAAAAACGTTGCTGACATGGAATTTTTTAACATGTGTCTTAATTATATTGAAAATATAAGGAATGATTTAAACGTTCTGGCTCTAGCCATTGGAACGATGGAAATCTGTGATTCAGAAGAAAAATGGGTAAGGAAAGTACGATGGGTTTGATCTGATGTTTTAGGCAAACCAATCCACAAACGGCGCTAATGAACCATGCGTTCAAAAGAGAATATTCTTTCGGTGAGGTTGTTGGTGATTTGGGCTTCAAGTACCGAGAGAAAATGTACCTGGAACAAATTGAAACGTTGATGTAACCTTAAACATATCGTACCTTCTTTCTTACGAACTAGGCAGAAATAATAACACTAAGAATTTGTTTAACCAAAATTCAAAAAAAAAATATACATTTAGATTTATATATATTTTTTAAACAAACAAAATATTATTAGACAAAATTATGTTACTGTTGGAACAAAATGTGTTTTGATACACACCCTTAGTTTTGATGATAACAAAGTATTAAATTGACAATTGATGTTACTAATGTTTAAATTAAGTGTGCAGGATAATCTTATGAATATACATGAGCACACTTGATTTATGCTCTGAAGGAACCTATGAAAGTCTGAATCATTTACACTCTGAAAGAGTTCAGAAGCTAAAACGTGGTCAAAAGCTCAAAAAGGATCAGGATGTCTACAAGAGTTCAGAAGCTTAAGAGAAGTTCAGAAGCTCAGAGATATTCAGATGCCTACAAAAGTTCAGAAGCTATTTGGTGTTAGTCAAGAGTTATTCAAAAGTCCAGGATGTCTACAACGGTCATAAAGGATGTGATCCTATCCTCCCTAGGAGCTAGTTGTACCTTATTACTGTATTTGGACAGACAGTAAATCGTGAGCTTAACTATGAAGAAGAAGTGCTCTGCTTAGAGTAAATTCAAAAGTTACAGCTGTCCATTTACAACGGAATTCTACAACGTCTCAATATCTTTCTTCACTCATATATATATATATCAGAAAGAAAGAAGTTGACGACAAGGAACTAAGGAACAACAACTAATCTTCATATACTTATACTCTCAGAATTGAGTGAGAAGTTGTTAACTAGCTAAAGCCTCTGAAGTTATTATCTTGTAATAGTTTTAAGCTTAGAAGTTAGTATTTACTCCTGTGTGAGTAATTTGGAAAAGTCTCAATCTAAGTGATTAGAGCAAAGAAGTCTCTTAGTCTTGTATGACTTTGAGCAAGAAAGTCTCTCTGTCTTGTGTGACTTAGAGCAAAGAAGTCTCTTGCTTGTGTGCTTGAGCACTAGTGTCGCGGTGATTTTTTGATATCGAGTTATTAATTAACTTCGAATCGCAATTTAATGTTCCACCACCGATCTTTAATTTATCCGAGGGAAAGGGAAAAAGTTCGAAAAAACCCTATTTTTTAGAGATCAAAGTCCGAGGGTTAGTTATATGAAGGGAAGTTACTAACACCCTAAGTATCTATAGTATCCTATAGGAACCTCTTGTTTCTATTTCTAACTTTGCGCTTAATTTTAATTGCTTGTGAAAAGGTATAAACATAGGAATTAAAGTGATGATAAAAAAGAAGTTTAAAGTGATGGAAAAGGAAAAATGTTTTTATTGATTTTATTTGATTCGCAAAGACAAGTCTCATGCCTACGTATCCGAAGGATCAAAATCTCGTAGTTCGGGGTAAAAATTACGAGTAAATTTGTTTGTTTGATTTTAAAGTTTTTGAAAATGGTTTTAAAGACCAAAAGCCAAAAGTGGCAAAATGTGAGTTTGATTGATGTTAGTTTCTGAAGAAAGTGTATATGGTTAAATTGATTGAAGATTGATTATGAAATAAGACGCGGACACATGGTTTAAAATCCAAGGTTTATTGAGAAAAGGTTTTGAGTGATAAAAGACACTTGGTTTAAAATCCAGGATTTTTGCATGATTAAAGATGTTTGATTGAAGAAAATGTACTTGGTTTAAAATCCAAGGTTTTTGCGAGAAAAAGGAACATTTGGTTTAAAATCCAAGGTTTTTAAGAGAAAAAGGAACACTTGGGTTAAAATCCAAGGTTTTAGCGATAAAAGAAGCCATTGGTTTAAAGTCCAATGCACTTGGTTTAAAATCCAAGTTTGGGATCAAAAAGAACTCTTTGGTTAAAATCCAAGGTTTTCACGATAAAAGAGCAATTGGGTTAAAATCCAATGCCACTTGGTTTAAAATCCAAGTTTGAGATAAAAAAGAACTCTTGGGTTAAAATCCAAGGTTTTCACGATAAAAAGAAACGTTTGGTTTAAAGTCCAAAGTTTTGAAAAATGCTTGATGACAAAATATTTTTTGTGCTTTGTGATGTTTGAAAATAAATTGCTTTGATTTTTTTTTAAAGAGGTTTTGACCTCAATTTTTGATAAAAGACTTGGGTAACGGTTGCGCGCGGAAAATGAAACTAACGTCACAACAAATAATAAGCGCGAAGACAATTCGTAATGATATTTTGATCAAAACGATGTCTTTTCCCTCGGAATTTAATATGCTAACGTTTTTTGCGGAAAGCGATAAATAAATATGCATGAGATGCAAGTTTCCATTTATGGTGTACATTTGTTCCTAATTACATTCTAAAATATTTGCGAGAAAATAAACATGAAATGATGCAAGAGAATGGATGCTATGCAATTCTCATTTATATTTACATTAAATCCTAAAATACATACTAAAGTCCTTGCAATAAAATAAATAGTTAATTAATTAGGCAATAAATTAATTGTTAGATTAGATGAATTATTAACAATAAATAAGATCAAGATGCATGAATAATGATAAGTTAGTAAGTTAGTATCAATAATTAGACATAATGAGCATAAATAAAAATGTTAGATTAGTGAACAAATGTATAAAGGAATAAGCAAAATAAATAAACACAAATGATTATGAAATAAATAAATAAAAACAAAAATACCTCAAATGAGTGCTTATTTTGGATTTAATATCTCATTGAAGCACATTCCATAAGCACTTTTGTCATAGGTCAAGACATAAAAATAAAAAAAATAAAACAGAAGGGGTGCAAATATCAGATCAAAAGTAAAAGGGGGTGCAAAAAGTAACAGAACAGCAAGGCCCAGTCCCAAAAGCCCATATGCGTAGAGACAAACAAAAAAAAGGCCAGGATCAATTCTGGCCGTCTGATGGATCAGACGGCCCTGATCTAATTTTAAAAAGGAGAGATCTAAGCCATCTGATAGAGATCAGTGGCTGAGATGAGAGGGTGCATGGTGTGCTGCGATAGACACGCGCACACCGGATCGGGTTGGGGTATAAATACCCCCAAACCCTAAAAAATCACATTTTCCAAATCTCTCTCTTCTTTCTCGCCGCCGTGAACCTTCTCTCTCGGCTCTCTCTCTGTTCTTTCTGTTCTTTGTTAAAATTTCATCTTTTTTTTCAAAAAAAGAACTTTCAAAACCCCAAAATCATATCAAAACAAAACTCAAAAACAAATCAAACAAAAACCCCCTAGTCCGGATCGAGCAGAAACGGGATCGAAAGGGAAAGGAAAAAATGAAACGACCTTGGTGGTTTAGATTCAACTCTGATTCTCTTCTTCGTTTTCGGTTTCGATTATTTCTGTTTTGATTTTCTTTGATTTCGTTTTTTGGTTTTCGATTTGGAAAAGGATCTCGGATTTGTGTTCTGGGTTGATGTTGATGGTGGTTCTGGATTGATGATTTGTTTGGTTTAACAATAATGATTCGGTTTTGTTTATGAATGATGAAGGTTTGATGAAGATTTGGTTTTGGTTTTGAAGTTTGATGTGGTTTCTGGTTTATTTTTTGAGCGATGATGATGCTGGTGATTAGGACTGTTCATTTAAAACCATAAACTGAACTGAACCGTAAAACCGTACTGAACCGAACCGTTAATAACTGAACTGTACTATAAATTTATGAACCGAACCCATAATTCAGGACAGTTCACTAACTGTGAACCGAACTGTTAATAACCGAACCAAACTGTTTGAACCGAACCAAATAACTTATATTGAAAAACTAACTATGTTAATTTTTTGGTTTTCACTTTTCACTTTTCAGTTTTCACGAGTTCACAGCTCCATAGCATAAACCCTAAGTTCCCAAATTGAACCATCCCTTCAGCTCTTGCGTTTGGCCTCTACAAGGTATTAACCATTTAGTTTATTTATGGGTTTCAATTTGTGAGTTTGTGTGATTTTTGCTATAATGCTTTTTGGGTATTGATTTATGGGTTTCAGTTTGTGATTTTTTCTTGTGATTTCTGGATTTTGGATACCCATTGGAGTGATTTTGGGGTATTGATTTATGGGTTTCAGTTTGTGATTTTTGGGTATTGATTTATGGGTTTTAGTTTGAGTGTTTCATGAACAGTTGATGAAAAATTTGCTCTGCATAAAAGCTTCATTCATCCTCTTATATCACTGTTCACTAATGTTACATTTGCATAATCACTAATGAAGTAGAGACAACAGAAAACGTGAGCATATATTAGAGTTACTCAAGAGGACTGACTATAAATAAAGGTTTTTTTAAACCTTTGATTAAATTTCCAAACAATATGTTGAAATTGTTTCTATGCAGACAGAATTGTTTCTATGTTTCTCATCCTCTGATATCACTTAAGTTTATGTACCATCCTCTTTCATGAACTTTGTAAAATTATGTACCATACTTTATTATTATATTCTTAATCTCTTAAATAATCTATTTTATTTTTGGCCTCTTCTTCTTTTTGCATATACAAACAAACAAAAACTGTGTTTAAGATTTCGTTTCTCTTCCTCTGGATTTAATTATCAGCTACTTGTTCTGACTTATGAATCATGAATCAAATGAATACCACTAATTCTTTTTGTGATGATTGTTCTGTACATGAATCAAATATGTACATGTCTAATTTACACATTTGTGATGAATGTTCTGTGTTTTGTAATATCATCAGAAGTATTGTAATATTTATAATCTTGTTTTCGAAGTTGAATTCAACACTTTTGTTAATCTTGGCTTTTTCTTTATTAAACAGATGTCAGATAACATATTAGATTGGACAATCCCGCCTCCTTCTGATGGATCCGTTGAACATGAATCAGATGGCGATGAATCAACACTTCATTCTGAAGTAAAGAAGCGTAAAACTCGGTCCCCCGTGTGGGAACACTTCACTGCGGTTTCCGGTAAGGTGAAAAAGGCAAAATGTAATTATTGCGGCACCTTTATTATGTATAAGGATGGAACGAGTGGTATGCGGAACCATCTAAAGAGATGCGAAAATTATGATGGTAACACCGAAGTGACGCAACCAAAGAAAAGGAGGAAAATCAATGCACAAGGGCATGCGGTTTCTTCACCGAGTTATTGTAAGTTTGATCAAGCGGCATGTCGAGAACATTTGTGTGTGCGGAGCTTCTGTTTCGCTTCGTGGAAAATGAAGAGTTTAGGAAGTTGTTGCTCATCTTGCAGCCCCGTTTCGATATCCCATCACGATCTACATTGAGGCGTGATATTTGGGAGCTCTACAATGAAGAAAAGGAGAAATTGAAAAAATCATTGAAAAATTGTGGGAGAGTGTGTTTGACAACTGAAACTTAGACCTCAGCTCAAAACTTAAGCTACATGTGTTTGACTCTTCATTTTGTTGACAGTGAGTGGAAGATGCATAAGAAAATCATAAACTTTTGTCAAATCACCGGCCACACGGGAGATATGATTGGTCAATATGTTGATGGTTACTTAAAGAGTTGGGGGTTAAGTAACATCTTAAGTATAACGGTTGACAATGCTATGGCAAACACGGCTATGATGAGATATCTAAAGACAAAAATGAGATCTTGGGACGATCATGTCTTGAATGGAGATTTTATGCACATGCGTTGTTGCACGCATGTCTTGAACTTGATTGTTAAATCAGGTATGAAAAATAACAAAGGTTTTATTCCAAAAGTTCGTGATGCGGTTAAATATGTCAAATCCTCTCCATCTAGATTGGCTTATTTCATGGTATGTGCAGCGGATGAAAAGGTTTCATATAAAGGTGTTGTTGTAGTCGATGTTGAAACCCGATGGAATTCAACTTACCTGATGTTAAAGGTTGCTGTAGAGTATAAAAAAGCCTTTGACTTGCTCTATATACGAGATCACTTGTTTCAGCATGAAATGCTCCTTAAATCAGTAGATGGATTACAGGAAAAGGATTGGGCTTATGTTATTTCGGTGCTTCCCTTGCTTGAATTGTATTATAAATCCACAACTCGTTTGTCTGGATCTTTATATGTCACTAGTGCTTCCTATATGAAAGAGGTATTCTACATTTGGAAAGGAATCAATAAGCACTTAGAGAGTGGTGATGCGAACATCAGGGAGATCCTAATAAAATGAATATCTTGCTGTTGATTGCTTTTGTTCTTGATCCAAGAATGAAAAAGGTTGTAGCGGACTTTTATATTAGCCTTTTGTATGGCAAAAAGGGTGATGATCTAAAGAAAAGATTGGACTCTTCTCTTAAAAAACTTTATGCTCAATATTCAGGTATTAAAGAAAAGATTGAAATGAGTTTGGCTATCTATGTGCAGTTACTTTATTACTCAATATTCAGGTAATAAGTTTAAGAATATGTTATATATAATTTCTTTTCAATTTTATTGCGCAGGTAGTGATGACTCCTCTCAATCTAGCCAACCACTAACCCCACGAAATGATGATGATGATGATATTTTGTGTCACTATATAAAAAAAACTGGCCATAAAGATGATCCTAAGACTAAGACTGAAATTGAATCATATTTTCAAGAAGATCGAGTACCTCACAATCCATCAGTTGATCTTGACATCTTAGGTTGGTGGAAAGCCAACTCAACTAGGTATCCTATTTTGGCAAGCATAGCACGAGAGGTGCTAGCTATTCCCGCCACTACTGTAGCTTCAGAGTCTGCATTTAGCACTAGTGGAAGGGTTGTTAGTGACTATCGTACTTGCCTAACGCCCAAAATGGTGGAAGCAGTTGTTTGTACACAAGACTGGTTGAAAGGAGCTTCTCTCTCACTATTTTCTCATGAGGACATTGATGAGATCCATAGATTAGAGCAAGGTACGTTAACTTTGCATCATCAAAGGTTATATTTTTCATATTGATTTTATAAGATATTAACTATGCTCTAGTCATTCCCATTGTTTATATTTGATTTAAGGTTTTGTTATTTATATGAACGGGGTTGTTTTGCTTTTGTAGAGATAACATGTTCTGTATCTCCAAACCTTGATGACATACAAGATCTTGCAAGTTGAATTTTATCGTAAGAGGAAGAAAGAAGAGATTAGAGAAGAAAGAAGATCAAGTTTATGTTTCAACACTTGTTTTTTGTTGGTTTATGTTTGTACTTGGTTTTGAGTTATGTTTGTACTTGTTTTTTGTTGGTTTTATGTTCAGTTTATGACAGGGTGTTATTTATCAAAATTTGTAGTTTTATGAATCAGTTACAGTTAAGCACAATTGAATCAAAATTTGCAGTAAACCATAAGTTATAGTTTTCTTGTTCTTAACAGTTCGGTTTGGCTAACTGGTTAACCGAACCATAACTACAGTTATGTTGTGCTTAACAGTTCAGTTCGGTTAACCATTTAATTAACAGAAATTATAAGTACAGTTCAGTTCGGTTTTACTATAAAACTTAACAGTTCGGTTCGGTTATTTGAACCATTGTTATGGTTCAGTTCGGTTCGGTTCAGTTCTTTGCCCGAACTGAACCATGAACAGTCCTAATGGTGATGATATTATGGTTTCTGTGTTTGTTGAACAATGGGGATGATGATTGTTTCAATTTATTTTTTGCTTTTTTTTTTTCTGTTTTTGATTTGGATTCAGAAGAGGAAAGTGTTTCTGCGGCTGATGAATTCTGACCATCTCGGAAACTGTGCAATTAATACAGTATAAATACTGTGTCAGAAACTAGGATTAGGACAGATGAAATTTTCCCCTTTTGGACAAAATTGCCCTTTTGGGCCTGGATGAGGACAAACACAATCTGGACTCTTTTAAAAAAAACAAAAACACCAAAAAGGAAAAAACCAAAAATTAAAATAAAAATTAAAATAATAATATATATAAAATAATAATAAATAAAAAACGAAATAAATAAATAATAATAAATAAAATATAAAGAAATAAAAATAATAATAATAAAAAGAAAATAAAAACGAAACCAAATAAATGAGGTATTTTAAAATACCTCTCTGCCGAAATTTCGTCAGAAACGACAAAGGAAAAAAATGTTTTAAAAGACGTACAAAAGCGATCGGTCAAAAAATGGGGTATGACAGATGCCCCTATTTAAGTTTCTTCCATCGGAGATAAAAAAGAAAAAGATGATTTTTGATGATGTTTTTATTTTGGTTCGACGATGGAAGAGACATAAATACAGAGTACACCATTTTTTGACCGGACTAAACTATAAAATGCTATGACATGATGTTATGAGTGTTATGCTTATGAGTATTATGTTTATGAGTGTTATATTGACGAGTGTTTGAATGTAATGAAGATTATTTGACAAAAGTAATGAAGACAGAAAGCGATAAAGTCCTGTATGCGGACAGAAAGCAGTAAAGTCCTGTGTATGGACAGAAGTAAAGATTGAAAGCGATAAAGTCCTGTGCGCGGACAGAAGTAAAGACAGAAAACAATAAAGTCATGTGTGCAGACAGAAGCAGATAAAGTCCAATGTGAGGACATAAGTAAAGATAGTGTCTACCAACATTGTGGGATGGTAAGGACACAACAAGGAAATAAATTGTCTGTCACATCCCGTTTTTATTTAATTATTTATTTAATTTAATTTATTTATTTAAATTCCATGCTGTGTGATTTATTTAAATATGTGGCTTTTAGTGTAGTGGTGTGAATAGAATAGTAGTGTTTTTAGGAGGTGTAAATAGAAGACTTGAGTGGGCTTATGAGGAAGGGTAATTTGGTAAATTGAAGGGAATTAACCTAGGTAAAAGTTTGGAAACTTAGTGAGAGAAAGTCATTTTGTCACACTTTTATGAAGAATTAGAGAGAGAAGGTCTAGAGAAGAAGGAGAGGGGAAGAACATAGAAGAGGAGCTAAGATAGAGATTTGGAGGAGCTCATTCTTGAAGAATTGGAGTTAAGAGAGTAGTTTCATATAATTTGTGGGTGATAAAGAGGGAGGAGAAATCATGTTCTCTTTGCCCAAACCCTCTCACCCTTTGCTATGTCTAAAGTTAGCATTTTTATGTGTTTATATGAATCAAAATGCTTCCTTTTGTAATGATTTCGTGTTATCCATGTTATGTGATGTTAAAAGTACTTGTTGATGATTTCAATTTTGAGAATCAAAGCATGTTCATATGAAATTATGAGTTTTTGGGTTTTGAATGAAAAATATACATAATCTTTGATTAGTGATGATTTTGGTGTTGTAAGAGATGAAACTTGTACTTCTAGGTATGATAACATGTTTATGATCTAAAGAAAACATCTTTTTAAAACTGGAACACGTTTTGGGTGATTTGGGGGTGGAATCCGAACAGCCACGAAAACAGAGCAGAAATTCTAGGCACTCGTCGCTGAGCGAGAGCTAGCGAGGAAACTTGCTGGGCTCGCCAGCCAGCCCTGTTTTATCTGTCTTGCTTCGCTATAGCGAGAGCTAGCGAGCGAATGGCGAAGGTTGCCAGACTTGCTCGCTAGGACTCGCTAGACGCGAGGAAGCTTCTGACTTGCTTCGCCAGAGCTCGCCTAGCAAGAGCTAGCGAAGGCAGTCAAATTCATTTGATTATTAATTGATGATGGTGATAGTTTGGGTATAGGTTGTTAGTCTTATAGTGATACATAAATGATGATAATATTTTATGTGAGGGTTGTGTGATAGATGATGATAAATTGAATTAATCTCAATTAGGTGTACATGTTGGAATATATATATGATATGATAAGATGGATGATGATGTCTTTCATGCACTCGTTGAATATGCTTATATGTGTATGAAATATTGATGGCGAGTTGGTGATATCATGTATTTATACATGAAGTGATGGTGAATATATAAATTGATTTATATTGATGCAATGTCGTGACACATCATTCATGCATAAGTTGTGTCAATTGATGGTGATGGTAGATGGTGAAGAGGATTCTTGTATCCTATATTGATGGTGAATGGTACCACATGTAGACGTGTCTAGGACATACATGAAGGTGACATTAGATGCATTAGGAAGGTGAATCTTATTTGTGTTGATGTGATAATGATGCGATGCTTGAATAACGGTGTTCTCATTAAATGTGCATTTATCTTGTTGATTGTTACATGTAAGATAGTTATATGTGTGTGTCTTATTGATGGTGATAAATTGGTATTGTATGAGAGTTAGCATGTGAATAGTGAATGGATGTGTATATGATTGCATTGTATATGTTGAATTGGATTTAATGTTAGTTATTTACTTTCATTTATTTCAATGCCAATTATACGTACTAACTCTCTATTTCTTTTATAATGGATCGTTGGGCGATTCAGATTCTCAGGCGTGAGGATTTGCTTTGCTTACTTAGGAGGAGTACCCGGCTTTGTTGCCAAGTATTCGGGGTGAGGAGATGTGTCTTACTATTAGTGTAGTACCCGTGTCCATTGCTCTGAAGGATTTGTAACACAATGTTGGGGTTTATCTTATTTATTGGGTTTTGCCTAGTGTCGTTGTTAGACCTTATTTGTGTATGATGGTGTAAGGCTTATGCCAATTATTTTAAAATTGCCCATTTAATTGACGATGAGATATTGATAGGCGATTTATGTGGATGTTGACTTATCTATGATTGTATTATTGGAATCATGACTTGTATGATGAGGTTTTACTATTATTTTCCGCTGCAATGTATGTGAAGCATGATATATGTTTGGCTTATATGCTATGATTAAATGATGATTTTCACATGTAACGCTCTTCTTGTGTCTACTTGCGTCTTATTTATTTATTCGGTCGAAATTTTCGGGTAGATATAAGTAGGGTGTTACATTGTCTGCTGTCATTGTGGGAGAGCGAGACATAACAAGAATGTGTATTTGTCTGGACCAGACACACTGGAGATGACTTCCTTTTGGGGAAATTAACCACAAGTTTGCAGTTGATTGTTTGCAAAACTTGCTACTTGAAATATGTTTGATGGAGACATGTCTGGACCAGACTTACTAGGGATGACTCTTTTTTTTTGTGATGTATGATTGATGGAGACATCTCTGGACCAGATACACTGGGGATGACTCTTTTTTTGATGTATTTAAGCAAGACACATGATGGTCAATGCAGTATGTATGAATGATTTTGTTTGCATGTTTCATGTGAATATGAATGTATGTATACATATGTGAATGATTGTATGTATGTATGTATGTTATGTATGTATGTATGTTATGAAGCATGTATTTGTATGATTGAATGGTATTTGTACATGACTGGATGAGATAAAAGTTTGATCAGATAAAATGAGTATTGGGCCGACGTATCCGTACAACCACTCAATAGTTCTCCACTGGGGACAACACCCTTATAGGTGAAATAAATCAGATCCTCGGGGTAAAACCCGATATGGTATATCAATCCGTGGTAAAAATTATTGCTTCTTGGGATAAAGCCCATTGATCAGAGGTCTGGCAGAAGTCGCCATTTTGTACACTGAAACCGAATATTTTCTCATGGTCTTGTTTTGACAGTCATGCATTTGCTTTTCTTCTCTTTTTTTTTTGAAATCCCTAACTTTTGCCTGAATCGCCCTTTCGGGTTTTTGATCCACCGGGAATATATATCTCTTTTTTTGTTTTGTCCCTAATTTTTGCCTGGACCGCCCATTCGGGTTTTCAATCCGCCGGGACGCTCATTTTTGCCTAAGCCGCCCTTTCGGGTTTTCAACTTAGCGAGCTGTCCTTTTTTTGCAATTTTTTGCTTTTCCTTTTTTTTTTTGCTAGAAAGAAACAAGATTGATATGCTGATGTGCAAACTTCTCCAAGAGATGTCATTTTCTATTGAATATGCAAACTTCCCAAAGAGATGCCATTTGCTGCTGATATGCAAACTTCTCAAAGAGATGCCATTTGCTGCTGATATGCAAACTTCTCAAAGAGATGCAATTTGCTGCTGATATGCAAACTTCTCAAAGAGATGCCATTTGCAGTTGAATGAGCTGAAGTAGCAAAGTTTTCACAAGAAAGGGGGTGTTTGAATTGTGAACCTTTGAAATATTTCCTATAAAAATTGTCAAACACAATATACTTGAAGAAAATAATTAGATTGTTAGTTAAACCAAATAACAAAAAGTGTTCCAGTCTGGAGAACGTTCTCCCAATCACTCTCTGACAGTATATATATAACTATTAAATTGTGATATGTGTGATTAGTGATTGTAAGAATTAAATCAGAGTAAGGGAAGAATATGCACACAATAATTTATCCTGGTTCACCCAAAATGCTTGGGCTAGTCCAGTCCCCACACTCCTTGTGAGATTGTCCACTAGGAGATGCTAATGATCTCAAGTTACACTTCCTTTGATCTAGATCCAAGACCAAATAATCTTCTAAGCCCTACAAGCTTAATCTACCTCAGTCACACTGACTATGAAGGTGTCACTCAATTAGTAGTTACGTACTAACTTGAGCCAATGGTTACAATGATGAAGGATTTTGGAATCAAAGCCTATTCACTCAATACACTTATGAGAAGCTTTGAAAATGGATGGATAAACTCTCAAAACACTCACTGGATATTCTGATCCTATATATATGAATTACAAATCTGAGTGAGAGAGAAAAGAAGAGCTCGTGATAAAGACTTGTATAGCAAAAACAAGTGTTGAAGTTGTAGTGGAGACTCTTGCTCTTCAAAGTTGCCAAGGACCTCAATATATAGATGAGTGATGATCAGGGAGTCTTGGCCACGAAGTATATCCGTTGGAAGCTTGAAAATAACGGCTAGTAGCTCTGCAAATTGACAGCTCATGTAATTTGAAGAAAACAGATCAGTCTGAGATTGATCTCCAAAGTTTCTTCTTCTGACTTTTAAGAGAGGAGCGTATGAATAGCTGTTGTTGAGCTGTAATGTTGCTGTATATTGCTTAACAAACAAGTATAGCCGTTGTGCAGCTTTTGGATAACCTTTAAACAGCTGTTAGCAAGCTGGTGTCATTCCAAATGATGATTTTCTCTTTCCAGCATTGCTCTGAGATCGATCTCCCAATTCTGGCGTCAATGACTTTCTTCTTTTTGGAGCAAAGAAGCTAGAGCACGAAAAGTCCAGCTGTTATGGATAAAAATAGCAGCTGGATGTTGTACTTGATGTTCCATAGTGTCCTTGTTGCAAGTACAATTGTCATATAGAAAGAGAAACAACATTGGAGAATGTTCTTTCTTTATGCTTTAAAGTACAAGTCAATTTCCAAGACCAGGTTGTGCTGTCTAATTCTCCATGGTCCATATAAGATCAGTTCCATTAATTGAGTATAAAAATATCCTTATGTCATATGCTCAATCTTCACATGCTTAAATCATAGAACTTGGTAAAAGTAGTAAGTTCTCTATTCATGAGAGAAACCTTTGCCTTAAATGATCTCTTGGATGTGTAGATAATTCATGAGAGAAGCCCAAGAGAAAAGTGATCATTTGTCTTGTACATAGTTGACTTATCCATAAGTCCTTTTGCATTGATTGTGTGAAAATGATGTTTGCGCAGGTCTCAGAGATCAATCTGAGACCGTTCTCCAAGCTTTTGTTTTTATCAATGTAAAAACATGATATTTGATCTAAATAGCTCAATTGCTCCTAGCTTAATTAAAACACTCAAGAGCACTTGTTAGATACCAAAAAGATTAGAATTACACTAAAAAATAATTACGAGGTTTGTTATCTTTAAAACATCAATTAAGGATTTTGCCTCAACAATCTCCCCCTTCTTGATGATGACAAACTTCTTGAATTATGTTTTGAGATGGAATTCTAATTTTAATCAAAATTCAAAGTGCTTAAAATAAAATGTTCTAGTGTTTTTAATTTGTAAGCTCCCCCTCAATTCAAGCATTCAATTTCCAAAATGATCATGCTTATGACTTTAAAAGAATTGAGTAATACAAATAAAATTTGAATCAAGCAGAGAACATTAATCAACAATCTCACATATGTGAGCATCCAAACACAGTTGACAGCTCATGATTAATACAAAAAGATTCAAACATGCATCAAAAGCAAATTAAACACATAAATCCTGTTTTAGATAACACATACATAGTAGGAGAAGTTCATATGACATCAAAAGAAACTTCCCAAAATATCTAAATACTAAACAGGACTATTAAAAACAGAGTTCATAGCATAAAAATCAAATATCCAAAGCAGCAACAAACAGGCTTGTATTTCAAAACATCATTGAGCTCCCCCTTGATCTATCAAATCATTCTCCACCTTTGTCATCATTGAAAAGGGTAATCCAGGAGCAAACACAAGCAAAGTTTATCATTCATTAGCTCCATCAGGAGCAGGTGAAGTGGTAGGACAATCATCATCATCAGATTTGTCATTTGTAGCAGGAAATGAATCAAACTGTGGAGTTTCAATTTCAGGAGGTGGAGGAATATGGAGTTGAGGACACACAACAGTGGTAAACCAAGTTCTCAAAGTTTTAGATTCCAAAATCAAGTGATTCATCATGGAGTGTTGAATAGCCATTCCCTTAATCACAATATCCAAATCTTTTCTCATTTGTTCCATATCAGTTTCAAGCCTAAAACGTTTGGTGGGCCTTGAAGGGCCAGGAAAGTCAAAGTTGACATTTCCCTCAAACACTAATTGTTGAGTTCCAGCATTTGTAGCATTAACAGATGAGCAAAATGAATCAAATGTAGCAAATGAAGATGGTATGGATGGCAAAGTACTATCAGTAGGTTTTGGAATAAGAATGGTGGAAATTTCAGGTGTATCAGAGGTGAGAATGTTCCTTATAAACTCAGATGTGCAAAAAGAAGACAAACTTCCTTGGCTAGATGTCATTAATGGTGAAAAAATGGTGGTATTTTGTGGGGCAGACACAGGTTTAAAACCTTGAAGAGTAGCAGCAGCAGTGGTTACAAGTTTATCACTCTCAGTGGTGGGATCAACATCACCACTGATTTGAGTTTGTTCACCAGTCTGGAGATCATTCTCCAAATGGTCTCCAGAGGCATCAACAAGAACATTCAAATTGGTTTTCTCAAAATAATCTCTTTTTCTTTTACTTCCAATATCAACAGCAGGGGTTTCAACATCTTTCTTCATATGATGCACATTTTTCAAACTAAAGGTGTAATAATGGTTTTCAGATATTGTATTATCCATATCAGCATAGTAAAGCCTAAACACCCTAGTCAAAAGCATAGCATAAGGTAAGGCTATTTTCTTAAAACCAGAGGTGGCAACATGAATCATGTGGTGAAGGATAATGTATGGGAGGTTTAGCTTAACTCCTTTGGCTATGTGATACATCATGAGTAGGTCAAGATCAGTTACCTTGTCTTTGCTTCCAGTTCGAGGAAAAAATGAATGTTGGCACATGTTGTGGAGAAGTTTGTACTCAGTCTTCAGCATTGAGGATGGAGGTGCATTCTTCTTGGCTCCTTCTTCAGTAAACATCTTTTTCTTCAACTCTTCCTTACTAATCTTGACTTGGTCATACCAGTCATTTCCATACACTTCCAGTCCTTCACTTTTGATTCCTATCAGACTTCCAATGACATAGGGATCCACCACAAGTTCAACATCCTTGATGTTAGATGTGATCATGTCTTTATCTGGAAAAACTTGGGCATTGAAGTAGAAGGCTTGGACCAAGAGAGGGTAAACTGTTTCCTTGATGTGAAAGAAACTCTTCCATTCAAACGGTTCCACAAACTTGACTAGATCAACTCCTCCAATGGATAACTCAGCAAAATTATATAACCTTGACACTGCTACAGGTTTGGTCATCCAATACTTTTGAAAAATCTCTTCATCTTCAGGTTGAATGAGAGAAGCAGGTAACAATTTCTCTTTAGATTTTTTCACAGCAATCTTCTTCTTTGTTCTTGGTGCCTTGACAACAGTCTTAACCCTCCTTCTTCTTTGGAGTTGGTGATTTCTTAGGCTTGACAGGTTCAGACTTTGTAGATGTAACTGGCTCAAGTTCAAAATCATCAATCTCTTTTTCCAAAAGATCAATCTCAGAGACAGATTTATCTAACACATGCACTGTGGTGTCCACCACAAGTTTCTTGCCAGCACCAGACATAATTCTTGATGACCTTCTAATTTTGGAGGAATCAAAAGACTTGGATTTCTTCATTTTAACAAGAACAGGTGGAGAGTCCTTTGGACTTGGTATTGTAGTTGTAGGAGATGGAGAATCCTCTTCATTTTCTGGAGTTTGTGAGTGTTTGGGAGAATCAACAGGTGATGATGGTTGATTTTGAGTTAGATTGATGGGTGAGTTTTCTGAGAGGGTTGGAAAACAGTGTTTGGAGAATTTTGGGGATTTGTGGGATTTTCAACAGTAGTTTGCATGTTAGTGGTGATAGGAGTTGATTGGATTTCTGGAGTGGTTTCACGTTCCTGTATGGATTTGAAAGACTCAGAGGCAGTTTCATAGGATGATGATGATGATGATGATGATGATTTTGGAGTAGGTGGTTTTGGAGGAGAAGGAGATCTTGGTGGTGAAGATGAAGTTGAGGGGTTTTTGGTTCTAGGAACCTTTCTTCCACCAGCATTTTTGGTACGAGCCATTGATGAAGATTTGAGCTTGAAAGTGTTTAATGGAAGTTGAGAGATTTTGAGAGATTATAAAAAGAAAAATCAGAAACTTGGGGGAGAGGGAGATGAATAGTTGATTTGTACTTTGGTTTTGGCAAAGACGTGGGAAAGAGAAAGAGAGTGAAAAACCGTTACCCAATGAGTGAGGAGAGATGAAAGCCCAAATCAATTTTGCCATAAAAGCCATGTTCATGAGCCCATTTAAATAAAGTGACCGTTATTTGTTTGGTCATGCTTCAGCGCAGGATTCAGAGATCGTTCTCTGAACGGTCTCCCAGACACACAGATAGACAAACATCAAGTAGGATTGGGATTTTTGATGATTTTCAATTTTCCTTTGATAAAATTAAAACGATCCTCAACTAATGGTTTAGTAAAAATGTCAGCAAGCTGATTTTCAGTATCAACAAAAACTAATTCCACATCCTTTTTATTAACATGATCTCTAATAAAATGATGCTTGATTTCAATATGTTTTGATCTTGAATGCTGAATAGGGTTTTTAGACAAATTAATAGCACTAGTGTTATCACATAAAATTTTAATACATGTGTACCTTAGTGAGAAATCCTCAAGTTGATTTTTGATCCAGATGACTTGAGAGCAACAGTTTGATGCAACAACATATTCTGCTTCAGTGGTTGAGAGAGCAATTGTGTTTTGTTTTCTACAACACCAGCTCACCAATGCTTCTCCAAGGAATTGACATGCTCCACTTGTGCTTTTTCTCTCAATTTTATCCCCAGCATAGTCAGCATCACAATATGCTTGTAAATCAAAGTGTGATCCCTTTTTGTACCATAATCCTACATCAGGTGTTCCTACTAAGTATCTAAAAATTCTTTTGACAGCAATCAAGTGTGATTCTTTTGGAGATGTTTGAAATCTAGCACAAAGACCAACTGCAAATACTATGTCAGGTCTGCTAGCTGTTAAATAGAGGAGAGATCCAATCATTCCCCTATACTCTTTTTCAGAAACATCTTTTCCTTTTTCATCTTTGTCCAAACTTGTAGAAGGATGCATTGGAGATGACATGATCTTGGCTTCATTCATCTTGTATTTCTTGAGAAGATCATTCACATATTTTTCTTGACTGATGAAAATTCCATCTTCTAGTTGCTTGATTTGCAAGCCAAGAAAGAAACCAAGTTCTATCATCATGCTCATCTCAAATTCACTTTGCATAAGGTTAGAAAAATCTTCACACATTTTTTCATTAGTAGCACCAAAGATAATATCATCAACATACACTTGTACAATAAGTAAATTATGCTTTTCATTTTTTGTAAAAAGTGTAGTATCAATTTTTCCTCTAGAAAAACTATTTTCAAGTAAAAAAGTGCTTAATCTGTCATACCAAGCTCTTGGGGCTTTTTTAAGTCCATAAAGAGCTTTAGTAAGTTTATAAACATGATTTGGTTTATGCTTATCAACAAAACCAGGAGGTTGATGCACATAAACTTCCTCATTTAAAAATGCACTTTTTACATCCATTTGAAAAAGTTTGATACATTTATGTGATGCATATACAAGCAGTATTCTAATAGCTTCTAACCTGGCTACAGGAGCAAAAGTTTCATCATAATCAATTCCTTCTTGTTGATTATAACCTTGTGCTACAAGTCTTCCTTTATTTCTGACAACCTTACCATTTTCATCAAGTTTGTTTCTAAAGACCCATCTTGTTCCTATGATTGAATTATCTTTTGGAAATGGTACCAAATTCCAAACTTCATTCTTCTCAAATTGATGTAGTTCTTCTTTCATAGCCTCAATCCAGGATTCATCAATGATTGCTTCATTTATGGATCTTGGTTCAATTTGGGAGATCAATCCCAGATTGGTCTCTACATCCTGCAAGGCTTTTCTGGTTCTAACACCATCTTCTGTATTACCTATAATTTGATCAGGAGGATGATAGCCAACAATTCTCAAGGTCTTTGGTGGTCCTTGAGGTGTAGGGTTTTCATCTGAATCATGATTTTGTATAATGACAGGTTCTTCTTCTTCCTCATCAACAGTGTGCACAGTTGGTTGATCTTCAAATTCATCAAATTTCACATGCATGCTTTCTTCTAAAGTTTGAGTTCCCAAATTGTAGATTCTATAAGCTTTTGAGGTCAGAGAGTATCCTAAGAATATTCCCTTATCTGACTTTGAATCAAACTTACCTAAGTTGTCTTTGATATTCAAAATGTAACAAAAACAACCAAATATATGAAAATAAGAAATACTAGGTTTTCTGCCTTTTCAAAGTTCATAAGGTGTTTTGTTTAAAACTTTCCTAATGGTGACTCTGTTTAAAATATAGCAAGAGGTGTTAATGGCCTCAGCCCAAAAATATTTTTCCACATTTGATTCATGAATCATTGTTCTTGCCATTTCTTGCAAAGTTCTATTTTTCCTTTCAACAACTCCATTTTGTTGGGGAGTTCTTGGACAAGAAAAATTATGAGAGATTCCATTATTATCTAGGAATGATTCAAAGAGAGAGTTTTCAAATTCTCCTCCATGATCACTTCTTATAGAGATAATATTGATACCTTTCTCATTTTGAACTCTCAAGCAAAAAGTTTTAAAAGCTTCTAAAGAGTCATCTTTATGTTTTAAAAATAACACCCAAGTGAATCTTGAAAAATCATCTACTATGACAAAGCCATAATTTTTGCCACCAAGACTTGTAGTTTTGACAGGTCCAAATAAGTCTATGTGAAGTAACTCAAGAGGTCTTTTTGTGGAAATAAATTCTTTTGGTTTAAAACTGCTTTTAACTTGTTTCCCTCTTGTGCATGATTCACATACTTTATCTAGATCAAAACTAATCTTAGGCAAACCTCTAACTAGATCAAGTTTAGAAAGTTTTAACATAGTCTTCATGCTTACATGACCAGCCCTCTTGTGCCAAATCCATTTGTCTTTTTCAAGTGAGACAAAGCATGACTCAGGAGGTAGTTCATCTAAGTATAATACATAAACATTCTTTATCCTTGATCCATTAAAAAGGACTTTGTTAGATGAAGATTGTTTTATTTCACATGAGTTTGATTTAAAACCAACTTCAAAGCTATTGTCACACAATTGACTTATGCTTATTAAGTTATGTTTTAAGCGATCCACATAATGAACATTTTCAATCTTAGCAGAATCGGACTTACCAATTGTACCTATACCTTTGATGCTAGCTTTCTCATTGTTTCCAAAGGTGACTGATCCACCTTCTCTTGTTTCAAATGACAGAAAGCTGTTCCTATCTCCTGTCATATGTCTTGAGCATCCACTGTCCAAGTACCAAGGCCTTTTCTTGACTGCTAGAAGACATTCCTACATTTGAGTTTAATAATTTTTTAGGTACCCACAATTTCTTGGGTCCTTGAGTGTTAGTCTCAAATTTCTTATAAGGGATCCTCTGAGAATAAGATGATCTCTTATAAGGTGTTCTCTTATAGACATCTCTTCTGAGAGTGTTTAGAGAATGTTTATGTACAGGTTTTCTAAAATTCTTGTTTCTGAGACCGTTATGAGAATGTTCTGGTGTTCTATAGAAAACTGGTTTTCTTGCTTTCTTTTTGAAACAAAAGGCTTCAAGATGTCCATCCTTGTGACAGAAATCACATTTGTATTTTTGAAAATTCTTTTGTTTATTTGGAATGAGACATTTTTCATATAGCTTTTTGTTTTGATAAGGATTATGTCCTAAACCAGATCTATCATAAAATGCATTTTGTGAACCCAAAATGTTTTCAAAAGTTGTAGTAGTATTAATAAACTTTGTTAAATCATTTTCTAATTTTGAAATAGTCTTTTTCAAAACACTATTTTCCTTTAGTACCTCAGAACATTCTTTTTGATCATTTCTAAGAACTTTGGAATAGGATTAGACTTGTCCAGAAGATCTGTCCTTTCCTGCACGAGGAACCTTAGAAAATGGCTTAGCAATGATCTGATCTCTTCAGTGTCACCACGCGTTATTCGTGTTAAGTTAAGCTGTCGAGTTAACTAGACTCCTTGACTGGTGTTACCGGTATGGGAGTACGAGTTTTCAAATCTTTTAGAAAGTTCTGTGTGAGCAGTTTGCATGCCTTTGATAACTTCACTTTTAAGACTGCTCTCTTTCTTAATTTCATCTCTTTCTTTTGTTAAAACAGTAATCTCATCTCTTAGTTTAGCATTTTTTTTTATTTAAGATTTGAGAGTCATATAGTAAGTTATCAAAGAGATGTTCAGTTTTTTGACAAGATGAGCAAGGATCAAGTGTTACCTCTTCTGCATTTGAGTGTGTCATGAGACATACATTTGCTTCTTGTTCTTCATCTTCTGATTGAGCTTCTTCCAGATCATCCCAAGTAGCCATCATGGATTTCTTTTTGAAGAAGGGCTTCTTCTGTTTGTTCTTTCGACAATCATTCTTGTAATGACCAAATTGATTGCATCCATAACATTGTAGTTTGCTTAGATCCACTTCTGGTTTAGCTCCATTCCTTTTGGGTTGAAAATTCTTCTTGAGTTGATTTCTTCTTGTCATCAGTCTCTGAATTCTTCTTGACAGGAATGCTAATTCTTCTTCATCATCTTCTTGAAGTGATTCTTCATCTTCACAAAGTGTTTCATCTTTCTGAGAGCATTCTCCAGATTGAGTTTCAAGAGCAATCATCTTCCTTTTTGGTTTATCTTCTTGAAGAACAGATTCATGAGCTTTTAATGATCCAATAAGATCTTCCAGTGAAACTTTAGTGAGATCTTTTGCCACTGTGATGGCTGTGACTATTGGTCTCCAAGTCTTTGGTAAACATCTAAGAATTTTTCTTATTCTTTCATGTGTAGTATATGATTTTCCCAAAGAGTTGAATTCATTTATGATGCTTGTGAATCTACCATACATCTGATCTATGGTTTCTTCTTCCTTCATTTCAAACAGTTCAAATTTTCTCACACCAATGTCTATTCTTGTTTCTTTGACACTGTTGGTTCCTTCATGATGAGTTTGCAGAGTTTCCCATATTTCTTTTGCTGTTTTGCACTCCATTATTCTGTCATATTCTTCCCTGCACAAAGCACTTTTAATAAACAATTTAGCTTTAGTATTAAGGAGTACTCTATCAGCTTCTGTTGTTGTCCATTCAGCTTGAGGTTTAGGATTTGTTGAATATTTAGCTAATGGAACATATTCTCCAACTTCAAGTACATGCCATATGTTGTTATCTTGTGATCTAAGAAAGAGCTCCATTTTGTCCTTCCAGTAGTAGTAGTTAACACCATCAAATAGAGGTGGTCTGTTTGATGATCCTCCTTCAGATATAAACTTTGCATTCTTAGCCATTACTTCCTTCCTAAATCTTTTCCTCTAGCAATTGTTAGATGCTTCCTTAGAGCCAATGCTCTGATGCTAATTGAAGTAGCAAAGTTTTCACAAGAAAGGGGGGGTTTGAATTGTGAACCTTTGAAATATTTCCTATAAAAATTGTCAAACACAATATACTTGAAGAAAATAATTAGATTGTTAGTTAAACCAAATAACAAAAAGTGTTCCAATCTGGAGAACGTTCTCCCAATCACTCTCTGACAGTATATATATAACTATTAAATTGTGATATGTGTGATTAGTGATTGCAAGAATTAAATCAGAGTAAGGGAAGAGAATGCACACAATAATTTATCCTGGTTCACCCAAAATGCTTGGGCTAGTCCAGTCCCCACACTCCTTGTGAGATTGTCCACTAGGAGATGCTAATGATCTCAAGTTACACTTCCTTTGATCTAGATCCAAGACCAAATAATCTTCTAAGCCCTACAAGCTTAATCTACCTCAGTCCCACTGACTATGAAGGTGTCACTCAATTAGTAGTTACGTACTAACTTGAGCCAATGGTTACAATGATGAAGGATTTTGGAATCAAAGCCTATTCACTCAATACACTTATGAGAAGCTTTGAAAATGGATGGATAAACTCTCAAAACACTCACTGGATATTCTGATCCTATATATATGAATTACAAATCTGAGTGAGAGAGAAAAGAAGAGCTCGTGATAAAGACTTGTATAGCAAAAACAAGTGTTGAAGTTGTAGTGGAGACTCTTGCTCTTCAAAGTTGCCAAGGACCTCAATATATAGATGAGTGATGATCAGGGAGTCTTGGCAACGAAGTATATCCATTGGAAGCTTGAAAATAACGGCTAGTAGCTCTGCAAATTGACAGCTCATGTAATTTGAAGAAAACAGATCAGTCTGAGATTGATCTCCAAAGTTTCTTCTTCTGACTTTTAAGAGAGGAGCGTATGAATAGCTGTTGTTGAGCTGTAATGTTGCTGTATATTGCTTAACAAACAAGTATAGCCGTTGTGCAGCTTTTGGATAACCTTTAAACAGCTGTATGCAAGCTGGTGTCATTCCAAATGATGATTTTCTCTTTCCAGCATTGGTATGAGATCGATCTCCCAATTCTGGCATGAATGACTTTCTTCTTTTTGGAGCAAAGAAGCTAGAGCACGAAAAGTCCAGCTGTTATGGATAAAAACAGCAGCTGGATGTTGTACTTGATGTTCCATAGTGTCCTTGTTGCAAGTACAATTGTCATATAGAAAGAGAAACAACATTGGAGAATGTTCTTTCTTTATGCTTTAAAGTACAAGTCAATTTCCAAGACCAAGTTGTGCTGTCTAATTCTCCATGGTCCATATAAGATCAGTTCCATTAATTGAGTATAAAAATATCCTTATGTCATATGCTCAATCTTCACATGCTTAAATCACAGAACTTGGTAAAAGTAGTAAGTTCTCTATTCATGAGAGAAACCTTTGCCTTAAATGATCTCTTGGATGTGTAGATAATTCATGAGAGAAGCCCAAGAGAAAAGTGATCATTTGTCTTGTACATAGTTGACTTATCCATAAGTCCTTTTGCATTGATTGTGTGAAAATGATGTTTGCGCAAGTCTCAGAGATCAATCTGAGACCGTTCTCCAAGCTTTTGTTTTTATCAATGTAAAAACATGATATTTGATCTAAATAGCTCAATTGTTCCTAGCTTAATTAAAACACTCAAGAGTACTTGTTAGATACCAAAAAGATTAGAATTACACTAAAAAAATAATTAAGAGGTTTGTTATCTTTAAAACATCAATTAGGGATTTTGCCTCAACATGAGCCTCCCAAACGGGTCTCAACTTTTTCTTTCACTAGGGAAAAGAAAACCATACAAGCTTCTTAAAGAAAACCACTTGCTGGAGATTACCGGAGAACCGTCAAGTTCAGTATTCAATTGAGGAATGTTGGATCACACGCTGAGCACATTATAGTAACACTCATGTCCATAAGAACCCAAAATATCAACTCGATGATTATTGGCTCAAGGAGGAAGAAAACATAACAAATATCTTGGCAGATCTGGATTGCCCCTGGAAACCACTTCAGGTGCCCCAAGTGAGTGAAACCTTGACTTTGAATCTTTGAAGTGTATGCCCCTGTATGTAAAGACTCGCCCCTGATTGGCAGGTTCTTGAAATAAATTTGCCCCAAGTTAGGAGCGCTTTGGAGTTGATTCGTCCTTGATTAGACCTTTTGATTGAATTTCCTTGATGCCAAATATAAATTTGCAAACCAAATTGTTTCTTTTGAAAAATGTTTCTAATGTAATGTACATGCAAGTTTTGGAATCGAAATTTTTTATAGAAAACACATGTGGTGTGTGTAAAAGATTGTTACTCAACAAACGGGTGGAGTCAGTTTTAACAAAATTTTGCTGATTATGCTTTTCAAAGTAAACCTAGCTTCAATTAGGTCTTTTGAGGGTTATAACGTGGTCTGGTTCATGGTTTTGAAAAGAAAATATTATTAGGTTCAAAATTCTGTTTTAACCCACCCACTCTTCTTTGATGTCCTTCATTCCTATATTCAATTATTTCATCAGACACGCTTTGGTTGACAAGAGGATTTCTTTTGACAATGATGTTTGAAATTGACGCTTTGGTCGAAGCTTTGATGAGATTCTTGAAGTGACAATCACTTTTTCATGCACAAGCTTGTTTTCATCATTTGCTCATAATCCCTTATTTTTGCATTGACCAATTCTTTTGGATTTTATGGACCATTGGGATGCCCTGAATTTTGCCTAAGTTTTTTTTTACCTAGCGGCCTTTTTGTTGTTTTTTTTTTGCTTTTTTTTCTCTTTTTTTTTTTTTTTTTTGTAGGACAATCGTGACTGCCACATGATACTGTGAGTTTTGTCTACTCATGACTTCCTCTATCTCAACAAATTTATCCTCTTGTATTGGGATGTATCATTGAATTAATTGAAAGACTACCCTGCCCCAGGTCAAGATTAAGGGTTTTTTTTTTTAGAGAAAGAACACCAACTTCTGGCTCAAAGGGGTTGACTACGGATTATCTCTTTATTTCTCCAGTGTTTGTGAAGTGAAACAATGCCTTACATCATCAACCGGGTATTACTATTGAAAGCATATATCAGCACATATCAGCAATTTTAAACATTTAGTTCGCATCATCCTCCCCTCAAGTTGGTTAACATGAAAAGTGAAATATAAAAACATTGTCGTTTATGATGGCACAAGAAAAGAGTGAATACGAATGGATGGATTCCAAAATATGCATGCTCATTGTTTAGAAATTTTAATTTAAAAGATACAACTTTAAAATGCAAATAAATGCTTGGCAAGAAAGAAATTGCAATTGGAACATAAAAAGCCTAGTGATCCTAGGGACAAACTTCTTGATAATCTTGAAAATGACGGAGGACCCATGATTAGGCTGAGGATGAACTTCGAACATTAGGGTTCTCATCCTTGAAAGATAGCACCTTGTTGCGGACTAAATCCTGAACAACTTTCTTGAGAGGATAGCAACGTTCTACATCATGGCCAGGGGCTCCTTCATGGAAGACACAGGTTAGATCACTGCGGTACCAGGGAGGTAGTACTGCTGGCACAGGGGGAGGTGGCCTTGTTTGGACAAAATTTTTAGCAAGTAAGTCGGGGAGTAGGTCGGCATATTTCATGGGTATGGGGTCAAATGGAGGATTTCTCTGAGTGCGGTTATGATTGAATGATTGTTGGGAAGATGGTGGGTGACTTTGTGGTTGATGTAGGTATGGTTGTTGTGGAGATGTTCGTTGGAGATATGCTAGTTGATGAGATTGTGGGTATTGTGGTGGTGGTGTTATGGCTGCAATATGTTGATAAGTTGGGTTTCTCGAATGAGGTCCTCTTTGAGCCACCATGCCAACTTCAGATTCTTTCTTCTCTAAAAAGTTGTTGCCATATCTCTTGGCAGTATTAGTCGGGGCTTTCTCTCTTGTCAACCGTCCCTGACGGACTCCTTCTTCTAAGCACATTCCCATTTCCACCATTTCGGTGAAGCTTCTTGATACAACACCAACCATTTTCTCATAGAAGAATGGGCTCAGAGTATGCAAAAATAACTTACACAATTCTTTCTCTTCCACTGGAGGATGAATCTGAGCAGCAAGCTCCCTCCATCTTTGAGCATACTCCTTAAAAGACTCCTTCTCTTTTTGTGCCAAGGCCCGTAACTCATCCCTATCAGGGGCCAGATATGAATTGTAATTGTACTGTCTAATGAAAGCACTAGCCAAATCATTAAAGGAACTGACGTTAGCCCTATCAAGGTCCATGTACCACCTCAAAGCCGCGCCTGTCAGACTGTCCTGAAAGTAATGGATCAACAACTTATCATTACTGGTTTGAGTTGACATTTTTCTAGCATACATTATCAGGTGAGCCTTGGGGCAAGTACTCCCCTTATACTTCTCAAAATCCGGAACTTTAAACTTATGAGGGACCACAACATCAGGGACCAAGCATAGTTCATGAGCATCCTGGCCGAACAAGTCTTTCCCCTTGTATTTCGTCATACTTGATTTGTAAGTCGTCAACCCTGTCATAACCCCCTACACTTTCAGCATGAAAGATGGGCATTTGGTTTTGCTGGATAGTATGAACCAAAGGTACAGTCACAGTTGCCGTAACCTGAGGAAGTGTGTTGCCAAGATGAGGAATTGGCACTGTTGGTTGGACATGAGGAATCTCAGATATTACAGGACGTGATTCTTCCCCATGAAAGCCAATTGGCATGCCCCATGGGTAACCTTCGGGCATAACAAACTGAGGAGCGCCAAGAGGCGCAGATGAAATAGGAGGAGGTACAACAGCATTACTAAACTGTGGTGCTGGCGCTGACACCTGATTCTGGGTAGCCATCAAAGAAGCCACCATGCTAGTCAATTTCTCGATTTCTGTTTGCATAGTTGTCATCTGTTCACGGAGCATATGGTTTTCTTCCTCAAAATTGTTCATCTTACTCTTCAACCTAGACCGAGTATTGTAGACACGGGTTGCTTTGTACCGAATACGCCGGGCCACTTTGTTTGACTGAGGTAGAGAGAACAGGAAAATATGAGAGTTGAGTTTGGAAACTTATTGGTGTAGTATGATGTATGATGTGTTTATTCTAAAATATGCAATGCGTTTTTTTGTTATCGAAGGACTTATCCCAAATTGGTTGTAAACATTTAGATATGGATTTTGTAAGGAGAAAAGGAGAAGAAAAGAGAAAATTTTATTATGTGTCATTTGAAATGAATGTTCTCTACAATGTGTGCAAAAAATTTGTTTAAGTCCTTCGATATCGGAAAATAATTTATGAATGAGTGCATGCATGCATGATGCGGAAAACATGGTGGGGTTAAGGTATAATGTTGGAGTCAAAGGTGAAACCCTCCCATATGATAAGTACTAGGGTTTATTTGTACCTGCATTACGGGTTCTACAAAGTTCCCAAAGTCATTGACCGTCTCATGGATATTACTGGGTTACGGGACTACTCTCGTTCCGATAACATCCACGGGATAATCTCGTTTGAGTGTAGTTTCGCGTGATGACTAATTTCAAGACTACTCTTGATTTAGCCACCGCACTACGTCCTAAAAAGGCCAAGATGGGTTAAAGGTAATTCTAAAGGTTCTCGGCTTCTCCGGACACTCACATTTGAAAATAATACCACCATCATGACTTTTAATGACAACGAGTACTACCGTCGTGAGGCCTCGACCGAGCGGGATCATATCACATGTGCTTCATAATCCAGACTACTCAGGACATGTCACTATGATTTCACTCCATCCTATCTTATTGTGTCACTCAAGCCCGGGTTAGGACTTATCTCACCACTGAAAGCATTCCCAAGCATATATATACAAACATACATTCATACAAGCAATAATAGCGCAAAAATAAAAATTAAAACAAGTTAGGCTTAACCCGCTTGGTTGTTCCCCAGTGAAGTCGCCATTTCTGTCGCGGTGATTTTTGGATATCGAGTTATTAATTAACTTCGAATCGCAATTTAATGTTCCACCACCGATCTTTAATTTATCCGAGGGAAAGGGAAAAAGTTCGAAAAAACCCTATTTTTTAGAGATCAAAGTCCGGGGGTTAGTTATACGAAGGGAAGGTACTAGCACCCTAAGTATCTATAGTATCCTATAGGAACCTCTTGTTTCTATTTCTAACTTTGCGCTTAATTTTAATTGCTTGTGAAAAGGTATAAACATAGGAATTAAAGTGATGATAAAAAAGAAGTTTAAAGTGATGGAAAAGGAAAAATGTTTTTATTGATTTTATTTGATTCGTAAAGACAAGTCTCATGCCTACGTACCCGAAGGATCAAAATCTCGTAGTTCGGGGTAAAAATTACGAGTAAATTTGTTTGTTTGATTTTAAAGTTTTTGAAAATGGTTTTAAAGACCAAAAGCCAAACGTGGCAAAATGTGAGTTTGATTGATGTTAGTTTGTGAAGAAAGTCTATATGGTTAAATTGATTGAAGTTTGATTATGAAATAAGACACGGACACTTGGTTTAAAATCCAAGGTTTATTGAGAAAAGGTTTTGAGTGATAAAAGACACTTGGTTTAAAATCCAGGGTTTTTGCATGATTAAAGATGTCTGATTGAAGAAAATGCACTTGGTTTAAAATCCAAGGTTTTTGCGAGAAAAAGGAACACTTGGGTTGGTTAAAATCCAAGGTTTTAGCGATAAAAGATGCCATTGGTTTAAAGTTCAAGGCACTTGGTTTAAAATCCAAGTTTGGGATAAAAAAAAATTCTTGGGTTAAAATCCAAGGTTTTCACGATAAAAGAGAAATTGGGTTAAAATCCAATGCCACTTGGTTTAAAATCCAAGTTTGAGATAAAAAAGAACTCTTGGGTTAAAATCCAAGGTTTTCACGATAAAAAGAAACCTTTGGTTTAAAGTCCAAAGTTTTGAAAAATGCTTGATGACAAAATATTTTTTGTGCTTTGTGATGTTTGAAAATAAATTGCTTTGATTTTTTTTTAAAGAGGTTTTGACCTCATTTTTTGATAAAAGACTTGGGTAACGGTTGCGCGCGAAAATGAAACTAACGTCACAACAAATAATAAGCGCGAAGACAATTCGTAATGATATTTTGATCAAAACGATGTCTTTTCCCTCGGAATTTAATATGCTGTTTTTTGCGGAAAGCAATAAATAAATATGCATGAGATGCAAGTTTCCATTTATGGTGTACATTTGTTCCTAATTACATTCTAAAATATTTGCGAGAAAATAAACATGAAATGATGCTAGAGAATGGATGCTATGCAATTCTCATTTATATTTACATTAAATCCTAAAATACATACTAAAGTCCTTGCAATAAAATAAATAGTTAATTAATTAGGCAATAAATTAATTGTTAGATTAGATGAATAATTAACAATAAATAAGATCAAGATGCATGAATAATGATAAGTTAGTAAGTTAGTATCAATAATTAGACATAATGAGCATAAATAAAAATGTTAGATTAGTGAACAAATGTATAAAGAAATAAGCAAAATAAATAAACACAAATGATTATGAAATAAATAAATAAAAACAAAAAGACCTCAAATTAGTGCTTATTTTGGATTAAATAGCTCATTGAAGCACATTCCATAAGCACTTTTGTAAAAGGTCAAGAAATAAAAATAAAAAAAAATAAAACAGAAGGGGTGCAAATATCAAATCAAAAGTAATAGGGGGTGCAAAAAGTAACAGAACAGCAAGGCCCAGTCCCAAAAGCCCATCTGCGTAGAGACAAACAAAAAAAAGGCCAGTATCAATTCTGGCCGTCTGATGGATCAGACGACCCTGATCTAATTTTAAAAAGGAGAGATCTAAGCCATCTGATAGAGATCAGTGGCTGAGATGAGAGGGTGCATGGTGTGCTGCGATAGACACGCGCACACCGGATCGGGTTGGGGTATAAATACCCCCAAACCCTAAAAAATCACATTTTCCAAATCTCTCTCTTCTTTCTCGCCGCCGTGAACCTTCTCTCTCGGCTCTCTCTCTATTCTTTCTGCTCTTTGTTAAAATTTCATCTTTTTTTCAAAAAAAGAACTTTCAAAACCCCAAAATCATATCAAAACAAAACTCAAAAACAAATCAAACAAAAACCCCCTAGTCCGGATCGAGCAGAAACGGGATCGAAAGGGAAACGAAAAAAATGAAACGACCTTGGTGGTTTAGATTCAACTCTGATTCTCTTCTTCGTTTTCGGTTTCGATTATTTCTGTTTTGATTTTCTTTGATTTCGTTTTTTGGTTTTCGATTTGGAAAAAGATCTCGGATTTGTGTTTTGGGTTGATGTTGATGGTGGTTCTGGATTGATGATTTGTGTGGTTTAACAATAATGATTCGGTTTTGTTTATGAATGATGAAGGTTTGATGAAGATTTGGTTTTGGTTTTGAAGTTTGATGTGGTTTCTGGTTTATTTTTTGGGCGATGATGATGATGGTGATGATATTATGGTTTCTGGGTTTGTTGAACAATGGGGATGATGATTTTTCAATTTATTTTTTGCTTTTTTTTTTTTTTTTTCTGTTTTTTATTTGGATTCAGAAGAGGAAAGTGTTTCTGCGGTTGATGAATTCTTACCTTCTCGGAAACTGTGCAATTAACACAGTATAAATACTGTGTCAGAAACTAGGGTTAGGACAGATGAAATTTTCCCCTTTTGGACAAAATTGCCCTTTTGGGCCTGGATGAGGACAAACACAATCTGGACTCTTTTAAAAAAAACAAAAACACCAAAAAGGAAAAAACCAAAAATAGAAATTAAAATTAAAATAATAATATATAATTATAAAATAATAATAAATAAAAAACGAAATAAATAAATAATAATAAATAAAATATAAAGAAATAAAAATAATAATAATAAAAAGAAAATAAAAATAAAAACGAAACCAAATAAATGAGGTATTTTAAAATACCTCTCTGCCGAAATTTCGTCAGAAACGACAAAGGAAAAAAATGTTTTAAAAGACGTACAAAAACGATCAGTCAAAAAATGGGGTATGACAACTAGAATTGTAATCTTTGTGATTATAGTGAAATCCCTTGGAAGTGCAAGGGGACTGTAGTACTCTCGTTTTTTGAGGGAAACTAGTATAAATTCTTGTGTCTCTCTCTCTCTCTCTCTCTCAATCTCTTATTTACTCTTCCATCATTCTTTTAGATTCAAGTTGTTTGTGTTAAGTATTCCGTTATCTGGAAAAGTTTTTAAAATCTAAAACACAATTTAACCCCCCCTTCTTGTGTTTTCTCCCACGCACCTTCAATTGGCATCAGAGCTCCGGTTCTGTTGGAAAATCACTTAACAGTGAAACAGTCAAGATTCTAAGGAGAAAAACATCATGGCTCAGCTATTCAATGATTTGAATGATTGGAAGCAGAGGTTATATCAACAAGTTGCTGATCTTATCAAGGAAGTTGAAGATGGACTAAATCTAAATGAAGATCTAAACAACAATCAAAATCCTTCCACATCAGAAGCTGAACAAACCTCTAATATTGAATCTACAACCACTATTGCTTGCTTCATTAGTGATGATAATGAAAGCATTCATAGAGCAAGAGTAAATGGTCTGTTAGATCAATATGAAGAATTTAGAGACCATGAATTGGCTCTGGATTGGAATGTAATTGCAAATACAATAGAGGAAACTAAAGACATCAATTCAATGAGTCCTGAATCATTGATTAAATTACTTAGAGACCATGAATTGGCTCTGAAGGATAAAGAAGAGTTGAAAAGTGAAGAAGCACAAGCAGCAAGGAAAGGAAAGCAAGCAATGAAACATGAAGATCTTGATGAAGAACCTGATGAAGAGTATCTTGAAAGGTTTTCAAGGAAACTTCAAAGATGGTACAACTTCAAGAAAAATGGAGGAGCAATGGCAAAAGGAATGACAACCTGGGAAGAGCTAGACAACTTCTCTGAAGGTGAATCTGAGGAGAGAAGGAAATCAAGCTCTCAGGACCTGAAGAGCAAATGGAATCTGAAAGAGCACTAGGAGCTGAAGAATCAAGTTCTGAAGATGGGTCAAACTCTGAAGATTCAAGCTCTGATGGAGAGTCAGATTCTAATAACTTAGATCATATCAAAGGAAGATTGAATCAGGTATACTCTCGTCTCTCCAAAGCCAAATTGATCAAGAATCTTGAAAAAGCTTTACTTAAATCCTTTAATAGTCAGCAAAAGTATAAAAAGCTTAAAACAGACTATGAGAATTTAAATAAGGAAGTAAATAACTCTGAAGATCTTTTACAAAAAGATTTTAACAAAACAAGAGATCTTGAGAGAGGTTATGCTATGTGTTGCAAACCCTATGAACACTCTCTTGCTTTCAAAGAGTATTGCGACACAAATGCTGATCAAGATAAAATTGTTTCTATGCTTTGCAACATTAGAACCAACAACACTAATGAGATTGGATACTCTGGTGATAAAACACTAGAGGAACCAAGCTCATCAGCTATTGCTGGAAGCTCTTCACTCACAAATCTTTATACTACATTTGTACCTGATAGTACTCAGATGGAACAAATGAAGGATAAAGATTTGGCAACTAACTGTCTAGGACCCTCAAACAAGTGGGTACCAAGAGACAAAATTATTTACTTAAATGCAGGTCAAACAAAGACTCTGGACGTTCCAATCACATGGATGCATGTGAATGTGAATGGAAGGAAAGCAATTGTGCATAGAAGGCACATTTTGGATGAGTCAGATGGAGAAGAAGATGAAGTGGAGTACATAAGCAACAAGAGAGAGTATGAAGAATTTGAAGGTTGTTTTGAAGAAGACTTTGATGATAGCAACTCTTTATGGTAGGATGAATGCCCAGACTTTGACCTTGAAAGAGATTGACAAGAAAAGCCTAAAGTGTACATAAATAAAAGGCTTACAATTGAACAAAATGTCATCAAAACAACAAAGCTTCAAAATCAGGTAAGTAACTCTCAACTTCTGAATGACTAGTCAGAGGAATAACATTCAAGGTTAAAAATGTTTTTGTGGGCCACTTGATTTATTTAAACAAAATGTTCAGAATTAAAACCTTGAAAAATCATGTCTGAACATATATTTTAAATGTCCTGAAAAATTCATTTTTAGACTCTGAAGTACTTTAGATTTCAGCATCTGAAGTAGTTCAGACTCTGAGAAATTTTCAACCTCTGAAGGTTAAGCCTCTGAAAAGGAAATGAATTGCAAACGTTTAAGTATTTTTTACTGAAACGTTTTGGCGCTAAATGGTCAACACGTACACACGTTCTGATTGGTTTGAAACAGTTAGTGATGGTTCTTTTCTTTTTGATTTAATTTATTGTGTGTTTTACTTTGCTTTTAAACAAAATCACTTAATCACTTGCACACTTTACACATTCACTACATACACTTTCTTCTTCAACACCACAGAGCAATTTCTTTCTCTCTCAAATTAGCAAAACCCAAAACCCTAACTTCAGAAATGATAGCATCTACCTCATCAGCTTCTACTACAGCTTTATCATTCCCAAAGGATTTATCAGTCAACATCATCAGTTGCACAGAGTTATTTAGCAGAGAGAAATCACTAGATATGGAAGGGAAATCACTCAACTTGGTTATGGAACAACCAGTTGATTTTGAAAGTCTTAGATTGAACAACACTACATTGAGAAATTCTTCACTGATCAAGATGGAGGATTTAGATACATGAGATTACTGAATGGTCCAATCTACCCTACACTAGTAAAAGATTTCTGGATTAGGAGCAAAGTAGTAACAGTGGAAGACTACGACAAGGAATTGGCTACCTTAAGGAACTCAAAGCCTGAAAACAAGGACAAGACTCCAGCTGAATTGGGTCTAAGAGAAGTCAAAGAGGAAGAAACCAGGTCAGTTATGTGTGGATTTGAAGTGGTTCTAACCCAATCTAATTTGGCAAGCATTCTACATATTCCCAATGAAGGAAAATTCAATGCCTTCAGCGCAACTGAAGCCAAGAACACTGGATGTCTGAATGATATGACAAAGAGGTGTTATGAAAAAGGGAAAACTTGTGAGAGCAACAAGAGTGGTGATTTGAAACCATCACAGAAACTACTAGCCAGAATCTTGCTATGATCAATCTTTCCAAGGAGTGGAAGCTCTGATCAACTCTCTTGGGATCATAGATACTTTATCTATTTTCTCACTAGAGGATATCAACTAAACTGGGCTAAGTATGTCCTCAATCACCTTTGCAAGGCTGTTAATGCTACTCAAAGGCAAACCAAGCCCAATGTTGATGTCATTTACCCAAGGATTCTTAGTGACATTTTCTATCAGTGTGGTGTGATTGACGTGATCAAGGCTGCTGGTCAAGATAACTTGTTGAGAGAACTAAGAGCCTCTGTTATCTCAGTACACACATTGTCCAACATGTACTTCCTACCAGGACAAACTTTGAAGTTTTCAGAGCCTTTGGAATAGCTACCACATTCTGGACCCTCTAAAGTAGCAACATTCAAGATTAACGTACCTTCTGTTGCTAAAGGTATTGTTAACCAGTACATACAACTACTGGAATGCCAAGGAGAACCGTTTGAGATTGAATCAGAGGATGTGAAGAGGAAAAGGAAGAGGCTTGTAAAAGCTAAGGTGGAAAAGAGTGAAGATCCAAAGGAAGGAGGAAAGGGAAAGACAAAGACAAAGGTTGGATGTTCAAAGGTGGTAGTGGTTCAAGATGTAGAAAGTGAAGATGATGATGAACCACTAAGTGTCAGACAGAAGAAGCTTGTCAAGGAGCCCAAGAAAAGAAATGTTGAAGGCTCAACCAAAGACAACTCAGGTAATGTATCTATGTCTAAACCTGCTGTTGTAAATACTCAAGAGACTCAACCAACCCCATCATCAACCCAACCTGGTAATTCACCTTTACAATTCCTTGAACAACATTTAGGTGGTGAATTATCAAATCAAACTGTAACCACAAATCTTGTTCAGAACCCATCCATCCACCCAATCTCTGAACAGACTCAGAACCCCATTCAAAACATCAACCAAACAAGTCCTGAAGACAATCTAAAACAACTTGTCTCAGAACCTGTCCACTCAAAACCTCCCATACCAGAGAAAATCCAATCTGAACCAAATATACCCTCTGAACCTGAACATGCTCAACCACAACCGGAACCATATACCTCACCTGAACATGTTCATACACACCTTGAACCTCAACCATCACCAGACCAACAAACTCAACCTGAACATCAAATTGAACAACAAACCAGTACACATACTGAAGTGATTGCTACTAATTCTAATGAGTCAGTACACACTGAAGTACTCCAAGTTGATGAAACCCCCAACTCACCAACTAGGGATCAAGTTGATGAAATGATTAAAGAACTAATTACCTCTGATACACAGTTAAATTCATTTAGTCAACCTGATCAAAACCAACAATTACCCAATCAACACTGTCAGACTGCTGAGAAAACCCAAGAGGTTGGGACATCTACAGCATCTGACTGTGTTGCTATTCAAACATCTCCTCAACACACCACTACACCCTCAATCACTGAACCTCACCCAACAAACTCAAATGACCCTGATATCTTGAGTAAGTGCAACAATTTGTTTAGGCAGATACATGGTCTTCATGATCTCAGGCAATGTGACATGCCTTCATCTGAGTATGCTGCTCAATGGGTGAGTTTAACTGAAAATTTGGTGAAGGAGCTGTACAGTCTTCAGGAGGCAGATGTTGAAGAGCAGAAGAAATTTGACAAGGGAAAAGCTGCAATTGTTGAAGAGGTCATTCAGACTCAAGAGGACACAGGGAGGGATCATCCAGAATCCTCTACTGTAAGAGAAAATGATGAGGAAAACCTGAGGGAGAGGTTAGCTTCAATTGAACAAAGTTTGAATGAACCAATTCAAGACACTCTGGGAGCTAACCCAAGCAATCAAGAGCATCTGAGGAATCCAGCTTATGAGGCTGATATTGAGAGGATTGAAGCCAAGGTGGACAAGTACATTGGACTGATGGAGTAAGTAAATGAAAATCAAAAGGAAATCATGAAAACCCTAGCTCTTCTATGTAGTCGTCCACAATAAAACCCTAGGATTTCTTTGATTGCTTAATTGTTTATCTGCTGATTAATATTTTGCTAGGCACATTGATAGGATTAAGTCTATACTTTGTATAATTTTGACTTCTTTGTGATATGTTGAAATATTTATTCACTTCGTTTAAATCTGGATGTTTCTATTTCCTTTATGATTCCTTAAACTTTTGATAGATGTGTTTTTCATTGAGATTTAATCTTGTATGATTTTGTTTTTACTCTTCAATTGGCTTTCAAAACTTTTTCTTTAAAGTTTATTTTATTTAAAAACAGTTTCTCAATTGTTTTTCAAACTTTTTTGGTTCTGTTCATAAAATTGTTTTTCAAATAGTACAATATTTGGTTATTCTTAAAGAATCAAAATGCATAACAAGAGAAGAAACATAATAAGAAAATCAAATTAACAAGCCAAAGCAATTAAATTTTATTTCATTGAGAACATAAGTTTCTGATTACATATAAAACTCCTAATTAAAGACTATTTTCTGGATGCTCCAAATGACATATTCTGGTAGCAAGCCTCAATATGACCTTTGAAGAGGGGAGTTGGATGAGTCATCCAACTGGTTGGGTTATCCAACTGTTAGATCATCTTCCTTGAAGAAACCAATTCTGATGCATCAGATTGTTTTTCTTCAGGAGAAGATTCTAGCCCCTCTAGAGCCTTGGATATCAGATTATTTGTCTTCAGAAACTCAAACCAGTCAGAGTCCCAATCTTTTTCTTCAGACTCTGAACTGCGTTTCTCTTGTTCAGACGCTGGCTTTGTTTCTCTTGATTTCTTCGTATGTTTTCTCCTATCTTGACTAACTCTCTTTGAATCTACCTTCTTCTTTTCTGAGCGTTCCATTTTTTCTCTCAATTGCTCTATCACAACCTAAGATTATTCTGTGTGAATAAAATGACTAGGTTTCTCTCCTTTTTATAAGCTCATTTCACACGCCAATGTCATAAATGCGTTCAACCACTCCTGACTTGACTGCATTGGGCATTGCAATTGTTATTAATTGCTTATACTACCTTTTTGATAATGACAAAAGGGGGAGAAAGAATAATGATAAATCAATTGTTGGAAGAAGCGAAATTACTTTGTTTTTTAGGGCTTTGTAGTGCTTCAGGAAGAGAACGTAGGAGAGTGGTCAATTTAGTGGCATGAGTTACATGCTTTGTAATGACAATCTGATCTGGAGGATTTCAAAATGTGTGTATTTTTTAAGCTCTGAACTGTTTTGAAAAATATTATTTTAAAGCTCTGAACTGTTTGAAATATATTTATTTTGAACTTTGAAACTGTATATCATGATAACCTCTGAACCTTGTGTGTGTATACGTTTCTAGTGCCTCTGATCCTATTGTCATTCATTTAAATATTTTGTCTAATTCATCTGGCATTTTAAATAAGCGCATAATTTTAAGGAGAATATATTTATTAATTGAAGTTTATTATTCATAGATAGTTTTTGAGTAAGGGTGCAACTTTATTCAAAGATTATTACACTATGAAAAGAAGAAGCTTACAAACCTTGTTCTCTGCATAGTAAAATATGAATAATTTAAGTCATATAATAAAGTAATTCTTAAACTGATTAAAATTAACTATGGATACAAAATAGGGGGAGCTTACAAACCTAACCCTATGGACTATCAGACTTAGGGGGAGCTTGCAAAACTCAGAAGCCTAATGTCAACATAGCTAAATTTTTATCAACAACAATTGTATTTAATACTTATATTTGTCATCATAAAAAAGGGGGAGATTGTTGGAACAAAATGTGTTTTGATACACACCCTTAGTTTTGATGATAACAAAGTATTAAATGGACAATTTATGTTACTAATGTTTAAATTAAGTGTGCAGGATAATCTTATGAATATACATGAGCACACTTGATTTATGCTCTGAAGGAACCTATGAAAGTCTGAATCATTAAGACTCTGAAAGAGTTTAGAAGCTAAAACGTGGTCAGAAGCTCAAAAAGGATCAGGATGTCTACAAGAGTTCAGAAGCTTAAGAGAAGTTCAGAAGCTCAGAGACATTCAGATGCATACAAAAGTTCAGAAGCTATTTGGTGTTAGTCAAGAGTTATTCAGAAGATGAAGACATTCAGAAGCTGAATTACGAAGGACTATCAGAGGCCAAATATTCAAACTATCAGAGGCCAAACATTCAAGACCAACCAGACTTCAAGATATCAAGGTTCATCAGAAGCAAAGTGAATTCCAATGGTCATCAGAAAGGCTACATCACCAAGTCTTACTAAGCCTGATGATCTCTTAAGGACAACTAATTACAACGGTCATAAAGGATGTGATCCTATCCTCCCTAGGAGCTAGTTGTACCTTATTACTGTATTTGGACAGACAGTAAAACGTGAGCTTAACTGTGAAGAAGAAGTGCTCTGCTTAGAGTAAATTCAAAAGTTACAGCTGTCCATTTACAACGGGATTTTACAACGTCTCAATATCTTTCTTCACTCATATATATATCAGAAAGAAAGAAGTTGACGACAAGGAACTAAGGAACAACAACTGATCTTCATATACTTATACTCTCAAAATTGAGTGAGAAGTTGTTAACTAGCTAAAGCCTCTGAAGTTATTATCTTGTAAAAGTTTTAAGCTTAGAAATTAGTATTTACTCCTGCGTGAGTAATTTAGAAAAGTCTCAATCTTAGTGATTAGAGCAAAGAAGTCTCTTAGTCTTGTGTGACTTTGAGCAAAGAAGTCTCTTAGTCTTGTGTGACTCTGAGCAAAGAAGTCTCTTAGTCTTGTGTGACTTTGAGCAAAGAAGTCTCTTAGTCTTGTGTGACTTTGAGCAAGGAAGTCTCTCTGTCTTGTGTGACTTAGAGCAAAGAAGTCTCTTGCTTGTGTGCTTGAGCACTAGAATTGTAATCTTTGTGATTATAGTGAAATCCCTTGGAAGTGCAAGGGGGTTGGAGTACTCTCGTTTTGTGAGGGGAACCAGTATAAATTCTTGTGTCTCTCTCTCTCTCTCTCAATCTCTTATTTACTCTTCCATCATTCATTTAGATTCAAGTTGTTTGTGTTAAGTATTCCGCTGTGCTTAAAGACTCTAATAGATACTATTATCTGGAAAAGTTTTTAAAATCTAAAACACAATTCAACCCCCCCTTCTTGTGTTTTCTCCCACGCACCTTCAGTTAAAAGATCCATGTCTTTTTGGATATGATGGAGGATACAATTGGAATATTTTGTGGACCAATATCTATTGGGCTTAGAGAAAGCCCATCTAGCTAAAGTATGTGCTTCCTTATTCCCATTTCGTCCAACCCAGTTGAGAGTAAGTTGACTTCCCAGGTCAAAATCCCTAGCACAAGTCTGAACCAATTTTCCCCATCCCGATTTGGGAAACTCTCTGATGTGAATCGCTCGCACAATCACTATTGCGTCCAACTCAATGATAACCCTCCTGAGATTCATCGTTTTAATTCGGCTCAAAGCTTCTTGTAATCCACTTGCTTCAGCCAAAGTCGCACCGTTTGGTCCATGAGCTACCATCGTCACCGCTCCAATGCAACGGCCATCCTCCCTTCGTAAGACCAAACCTAACCCCCAATGGCCATCATCACAAAGAGTGAGCATCCACATTGAGCTTTAGGAAGTTCCTAGGAGGAGGACTTCAGTTCTTGTTGCAACGAGTGTTCGAAGTAGATGAACCAGGGAAGTCGATGCGAGTTATGGAGCAGTTGCGTTGATAATCATGGAGGATCTAAATCGCTTTGTCGACTGCCATCTGCATAGGTGTGTCTTTTTGATTAAAAATCTTGTTATTTCGAGCTAGCCAGATGTTGTATATAATTGTAGTTATGATCTGCATGCATTCTTTATTTGTGTTGTGTAGCATATAGTTGTACCAGTCCATGAAGTTGTGAGTCTGTGTGTTACTTCTATTGATGGTTAAAGGAGAGCTAAACCACACTCTTTGAGCCCACTCACATTTTAGGAATATATGTTCCACTGTTTCAGGGCTTTGATTACATATAGGGCACAACGAATCACATAGCATTCCTCTAGTAATCAGGTTGGATTTGACAGGTAGGGCATTATGTAGAGACCTCCATATGAGTTGAAGTTGCTTAGGTGGGTTTTTTTGCTCCCAAATTTTGCTCCAATTCATGTCAAGCATGGCGTGTTGACTAGATTGCCCTTGATCTTGATTATTGTTGTCCCATTCCATTATGGCATTATACCCAGATTTGATAGTGTAGTGACCTCCCTTTGTACCTTGCCAGCAAATTGTATCATCCTCTATGTAGGGAGTGAGAGAGAGAGGGATTTTGCATATTTGAAATGCTTCAAAAGGGATGAAAGTCTGTGTGGTGAGTTGTTCCTTCCAACAATTAGTTTGGTGGTCAATGAGGTCCTGAACTGAGTTTATATTTGCTTTGGTTTTGGGGTCTAGGTAGTGCTTCCCCCATTTGGGTGAATCCATCTATCAGACCAAATATTGACGTTGTTACCCTTTCCAATTAACCAAAAGTAGCCCTTCTTTAGAATCCAACTAGCCTTTTGGATGCTCTGCCAAGCATAGTTGGCCCTCTTTCCTTGTTTTGCTTGTAAAAATTGAGTATGGGGAAAGTACTTAGCCTTTAGAATAGTTGCCACTAGAGAGTTTGGTTCAGTAGTGAGTCTCCATCCTTGCTTTGCAAGCAAAGCTTCATTAAAAGCATGGAGGTCTCTAAATCCCATGCCACCTAGTTTCTTTTGTTTGCTAATTTTTGTCCACTTCAGCCAATGTATCTTCTTTTGGTCAACATTGCTTCCCCACCAAAACCTACTCATCATTCTTTCCATCTAATTGCACAAACCTTTAGGAATGGAGAAGCAACTCATAATATAGGTAGGTATTGCTTGGTTACAACCTTTATAAGGGTACCTCTTCCAGCAAAGGATACATTTTTTTCCTTCCATCACTTGAGTTTCTTCCAAACTCTGTCTTGAATGAAGTTGAAAGTCCACTTCTTAGATCTTTCAATAAAGGTGGGATGACCTAGGTACTTGTTAAAGTGGTCTACCATTGACATTGGGAGAATTGCTTGGATAGCTTGCTTAGTTGCTCGAGTAACTTTTTTGCTGAATATGATCTCAGACTTGTTGTAGTTAACAAGTTGTCCAAATGCTTGCTCGTACATGGTAATTAGAGCCTTTATGTTAGTTGTCTCTTCCTTATTGGCCCTGCAAAACATAAGACTATCATCAACAAATAACAAAAGAGTAATTTCAGGGGCTCATGGGGAAATTTTAACCCCATGAATTAGTTTATTATTCTGAGCTTTTGTAATAAGGCCAGATAGCACATCAACACATATAATAAACAGATAGGGTGAAAGAGCATCTCCCTATCTAATCCCTCTTTGAGGGTGAAACTGTCTAGAGGCTTTTCCATTGATGAAGATAGAGAAAGTGACAGTAGACACACAGTTAATGATAGTGTTAACGAACTTTTGAGGGAAATTCATAGCCTCTAGAGTGACTTTTAGGAAATTCCATTCTAGTCTATCATATGCCTTTGCCATGTCAGTCTTAATGCCCACATATCCAGTTTGCCTTGTAGTATGGTTCAGATAATGAAACACCTCATTTGCTATGATAATGTTGTCAGTAATGAGTCTTCCGGTGACAAAGGCACTTTGGTTTTGGCTAATAATATTAGGAAGGATAGTTTTAAGTCTTTTTGCTATGGTTTTTGTGATGATTTTGAGGGTGACATTACATAAAGATATAGGACGAAATTCACTGGGAGTGGAAGGGTTGTTTGTCTTGGGGATGATGCATATATGAGTGTTGTTGAAAGGTGCAGGGCTGCCCTCATTATTCAGCACATGAAGGGCTTCTCTGGTGATGGCTACCAATAATGTCCCAATACGTATGGTAGAACTTTGCTGGTAAGCCATCAGGGCCAGGAGCAGCAAGACTTTTCATTTTCATGTCTTTGATAGCATTGACCACTTCCTCTGCAGTGAACTCTTGACTTAGGTAGTTATGCATGTCATTAGTTAGCCTATTTTGTACAGTTTGGATAGTTTCAGGTATATTATACGTTTGCTGTCCGGTGAAAAGTTGTTGGAAATGTTGTAGGAAGGTTTCCTCAATCTTGTCCTCTTTAGTGTGTTTGTTGCCCATGTTGTCCTGAGTGCAATCAATTATGTTTTTTCTCCTACGTTGGCTTGCTTTTTGGTGGAAGAATTTGGTATTCTTATCACCATGGGTAAGCCATTGGACCCTAGCTCTTTGTTTCCACCAAATTTCTTCCAATTCCAGCAAGTCATCAAGTTCTCTTTCTTTTTGAGTGAGTTGGCGGGTTGAGCTGTGGGAAAAAAAAATACATTTAGATTTATATAGAACTTAAGATTTATAATAATTTATGTAATCTCATTTTCAAAATTTATATTAAATTTAACAAAGAAGAGTTGAGAATATATACAAAATATTATCATATTCTTTTTCCTTTAAATTCAAATTACAAAAAAGTTTACAAAAATCTAAAAGTATATTCCATTAAGTAGTCATTACCAACCTAATTTTAAATTAAAATAAATTAAGAATTTTTATTTTTCAAAAATAATTAAATGAAGAAGTATAAATAAAATTATTACCAAATTAGTTTTGTAAAAAAATTATAAAATTATTTTCATGTGTTTTTTGAAATTCAAAATTTAAAATAATTAATCTATAAAAGTTGATGCATGTGTAAAAAATATTTTATACTCTCTCAAAAATATTTTATACCAACTGCAAGGCAAGTAAAGTCTGTCCCAATGACTGTTCCCACTAGATATTGAACTCGGATTCTCTCAGACAATCTGTCTAGGAATCTCATTAAACACTTGTATATAATGTCTTGATTAAAATAAGAAAATAAAGTGCCAAAATCCTAGCTCAAATGGTAAAAATACCGAAATTGCACGACATGGTCGGGGTTGGTGTCATTTCGTTGAGTTTATCTATAAAAAAAAAAAAGTTTTCATTTTGGGGGAAAATAGATGCTTGTGTGTAACAGTAACAGACATAAAGAATTGAAGTTGAATTTATCCCTTTGAGTTGTGAGCACAACAGATGCAACAATGAGAGGCTGTGCATTGCCGTTAACCACAAATGCCATCATCAATTTGTTACCTTTTCTTCATCACATTCATTCATTCCCATTATCTCACTCTTTCACCATTCACAAATCAACACCAATACTCTCTACAATCATCCATCTTCATCATCCTCACCCATTTCCTTCAACTTCACTTCATGCCCAACAACAACAACCACATAATGAAGAAGAAGAAGAAGAAGAAAGCTTTCAAGTATTAACATCTTTGAAAAGTGATTACAATGATATCATGATAGTTGATACTCCTAAATCTAGAATGCTTCTCCTTGATTCATCTCGTACTCACTCTCACTCTCTCTCTGTTTGTTTCTGTGTTTTTTCTGTTTTAAGTGTGAATAAATGTTTATTAAAGGTTCAAACTTTATTTCATGGTTGAACTTGGGCTGAAAAGTATTCAATTGGGGTTTTACATTTTTAATTTATTTTGTTTTTGAGCACATTCTTTTTGAGAACTATGCAATGTGTGAATGAACTGATGTGTCAGAATTTCTTTTTTGCTGTTGCAGATAGTGTTCATAGTATTCTTTACAAGGACAGAAAATGGACTAATTCCTACTGGGTATGTAACTTTGCCAATATTGTTTTGACTTTATCTTTCTATCTATCTATCTATCTATCTATCTATAGTTGTATTGTATACATATATGTTTGTTACATTTTTCAATCAAATCATTAACTTGATACCATTGGAAAATTTGTTAATGATTTGGACTAATGGCACTGTAGGGAACATTGTCAAATTGTCTTATAATTTGGGTTGGGTCTAACTCAACCTACAAAATCGGCTTGTAAGGTGAGAACTTCCCAAACTTTATAACTTATAAACACAACTTAGGCCATTTTTGAATGTGTTGGAGGCTGCCATGAAGGGAAGCCAGATGCCACAATTAGGCGGCTTCTGGTGGACCACAATTATGGCGGAATTTCCAACAGTTGTCAGTGATATGAAACTATTTCTTGGGCAAAATTTACGCCTTAACAGTAAAAGATGTTGTTGGAAATTCCACTTTCATTTGGTCCCCCCTTGCCGCCTAAATGTGGCATTTGGGTTGCCTTTATTGAAGCCTCCAACACCTTCATTGTGTTGGGTGTGAAGGGGTGGATTTAGTCCTCCTAAAGATATGGCCTATGTAGTGTTTAGAAAGCTTGGGCAGCCCTCACCTTACAAGCTAGTTTTGCAAGGTTGACTTAAGTCCAACCCAAATTCTAAGAGAGGTCTTTCATAAATTTGTTATGCAACCCAACCCTTTGATGGACTGATAATCATATATAATGGTAATAAGAAAGTTTTGCCTACGGTTTGAGTTGAGCTATTATGTCTGAAGTATCTCCATATTGTATAATAATCTTCATTTTATTTTAAGATCTTGAAATTCGCCTCCAAGTCGAATTATTAATGACTCTAAAGATGCTTTGTTACACACGAAACATAGTAGTGAGATGAGAAGCTGAGTTTTACTATTCCTTTAACCCCCTTTGATGTAGTGTTAAAAATGACTGTAAAGATGCTTTGTTCCACACTTCTAAGTTATGCAGCTGTTTGGTATTTTATGTATATTTTTTATATTTACATGATGGATGAATTATTCATCTCAAGGTTTTCTGTTATGTTACATTAAACAGGATGAATTTGCCAGCTTGCCAGCCATTGTTCCAAAAGGTCCCATTGCTATCTTAGGTTTGGTAATTTCTTAATCTTAAGATGATGTATATTGGCTTGGTGAATTACTGAATTTATAAAGGTATGGAATTCCTTAAAAATCAATGATATTGTAAGTAATATACTAATATCATACATTCATACTTCTTTTTAAAACGTCAGGGTGGTGGAACTGCTGCTCATCTGATGCTTGAATTGTGGCCTTCACTGCAACTTGAAGGCTGGGAGATTGATGACATTGTAAGTTTGTAACATGTGCTTCTTTTCTTAGATAACATTTTTTATAAATTAACCACCTGAGCTATTTTCAGTTTCCTTATTCAATTTTATCGCTACTATGGTGATGTGGATCCGAAAACATTAATTTTGGTTTAGACAAAACAACAATTTGTGCACAAAAGTCAATATCAAAATTGAAACATTATAGATAAAATAACAAAGATGACATCTGTACTTGGATATGATTTTAGCAAACTTACTAAGACTTAAAATATTCTTAGAAATAGAGGGAAGACATAATTGTTTAGTGAAAATGAGTAATAAAATAAAAAGGTGAAGAAAATTTAAAGGAACCAGCAGAGGTGATATACAAGCAGTGTCCATTTCCTAAAGAAATCTGATCAGAGGGTAGAATTGCATAGGCTTTGATACCTTTTTAGAGTTCTAGTGAGTTAGGGAAAAGAGAGAGAACTTGTAGAAAATGAAGGCTCAATCTGAGCTCTGTTACTGAATGAATCTATGTATACTACCGTCACTATATATGATTTAACATTTTATACTCTTAACAGAAGCAACCCGTCTCTTATTGGCTATTCAATTTTCCTCTCTTGCCTTGATGAACCTTTGGGAGAAATAACAATCTTTAGTCTAGTGTTTGTCATCATGAAGAAGTTATTTGTTAGTGGCATAATTACTGCAGTTAGTAGATGTGATTTTTTCTGTTATCTTTTAGATTTGGCTTCATAATTCCCTTGAATTAAGACATTTTTTATTAGGATAAATTTGATATATCCTACCTATATATTGTTAACATCTTCTGTACTTGAAAAATAAGAAACGATATTAAAACCTTCGTTTTTTTTTTCTAGTCTAGTGATTGATGTGAAAAAGATTGTATATTATGCCGATATGAGATTTGAAAGTAACCATAATGTTATAGAAATTTGATATGAATACATCAGGAAGTAAAATTAAGATCTACATTCTCCAAGGTAGTCTCAACAATATGTTCCTGTTCAACAACTCTACAATTTTTCCCTTCCGTTGTGTTTGATACTACAATATGTTAATAATATTGTAGTTGAGAAAATGAATCATGTTTAATGCTCTGAATTAAATGCCATATCTTGTTATCTTACTATCATATTTACAGTTTGACTAGATCCATAATATGGATGTTCTCACCCAAATTTGTTTTTTCTTGAAAACCAAATATGTAGTTGATTGATAAAGCTAGAGATTACTTTGGATTATCTGATTTGGAGAAGACAACAAAAGATGGTGGCATTCTAAATGTTCATATTGGCGATGTCTTTGTTCCCTCAGAGGATTTGCACAAAAGATATGCTGGTGAGTCATATACCTCTGACTAGGAAAAAAAAACCTATCTTCTTGACATTTCCATCTACTCCCTCTGGTCCTATATATATAAGAAATATTTTACATTTTAGATTCATTGTAGAATTGATGTATCTAGAGTAGATATATCAATTTTAGAATGAATCTAAAAAGTAGAAGTTTTCTTATATATAGGACCGGAGGGAGTATTTATGAAGCAATTAATGTGTTGGGAACCGAAGAAAAAGGAATGGAAAACTGCAAGAATAGATCAAAAGAAAAGAAATGTTTTATTGAAATAGAATAGAAAATGGAGAATGTGATTCTTTTTGTTGAGAGTCTCACATTGGATGAGATATGACCTAAAAATATGTTTAGTTAAGTAAGAGACATCCCTCAGCTTACAAGTCGATTTTGTGGGGTTTGGTTAGGTCCATCCCAATTTTAAGATGATATGAAAGTCTATCCAAGATCCAGTGAGCCTTCCGATATTGGGTCACTTAGGATACAGAATCTAGGATAATTAGATCAATTTAGAGTTAGTTAGTAGAAGTTATTTAGTAAGTTGATAAGTTTGTTAGGTGGTTATTAAGAGCTGTTATTTTGATTATTCTTAGAAAGACGTCAATTGGTATAGAGGAAAGGTAGCTTTGAATAATTAAGTTTTGTGACTAGAGAATTATCTAGTGTGAAAGGAGAGTGCTCCTTTGAGGTAGCCTTATGTGAAAGGTTATCTTCTTCATTGTAAACCTTTTGTATCTTCTCTTTCAATCTCATTACAAAAGTAAGAAATACTTTGTCCGTTTGCATTCTTTATCTTTATTCATTTGAGTATTTTTTACACCATTAATCTAGGAATACTTATTCCTACATTTGATGAGATAAGACCTAAGAATGTGTTTATAAGTGGGAGCCACCCCTTACCTTATAACAACGTTGTCAATTGCGGGTCACAGAAAGTAGCAGTTTGTACAAATTCCACTATGCAACAGTGCTATAGCGCCACTTTAGCCGCAATTTGACAACATTTGGTACTAAATAGCGTATTCTGGAACAATAGTGGTTTGTGCAAATTCTCATATGCTATAGTGGCAATTAAACAACATTGCCTTACAAGCCAGTTTTTGATGGGTTGAATTAAGTCCAACCCAATTTTTAAGACTTTTTTATTTCTGTGAATCTCTTCTCTCACACAAAGTCATAGCTACCAAATTGCAGAATTAGTCCCTCTATTCTTTTTTTCTGGAAAGGAATTAGTCCCTTTAATCTGATTTTCTTCCTATATATTTAACTGACCACCCTAAAAAACTTGCTAACCAATCTAACTAACTAATTGACTACTGTTGTCGTTGTTTTTCTACATCCTAACAAACGAAGCACAATTCAATTGATAACATTAATGCATCATTGAATGATTGAATTGATCACGTCGATGCATCCTTATTTCATGCATTAGGAATAAACCATTTAAACATTCATTTTTTCTTCAACTATTAACGTAGATATTATTCTGATAGTCTTATCTAACTTATATATTTGAACAATTTTCAGGAATCGTAGTTGACTTGTTCTCTGATGGAAAAGTTTTGCCTCAGCTGCAAGAGGTATGTATTAGTTTTCAACCACACAGATTTGCAAGTTCTTGGTCATTATGAAGTTTTTCTTGGAAAAATGACAAATTTTATGCATTGTTGATATCATAATAGAGGTGTCAAGTTTAACTTAACATCAATAAAAAATATATATTGAGATTAAATTTGTAAGGTATATAGTTCCAAAACAAAAGTTTACGCCTGATAACTTCTACTTGTAATCCGTTGAACTGATTAAATTTGTTTCTTGAGAAATCAAAGGAATGAAAGTGATGAAAAAAAAAAAAACTTTTACTATCTCAAGGCATGGTTGCATTATATTTTATTGTTTATCTGGCAGGTTAGTACTTGGTTGGAATTACATGATAGATTGATGGCAAATGGTCGTTTTATGGTGAACTGTGGCGGCATCGATGGAAGTAGTGATTCAAACAAATTATCAAATGATGAAGCATGGTTATTAAATTCAGCAATAAAAGCATTATCCAAAGCATTTCCTGGTCAAGTAAGCTTCATTTTCTGGTTCTTCATAACTTCATGTATTACACTATTATAGCAATTCTTAAGATGATAAGATGGACTCAACAAAACCTGAAATCATTATTATAAGCTTCTGTTTTCTTTACCTTTAGTACCATTACGTGAAAAATAAAAAATAACCTTATAGGAATCAAACAATTTGATCCCTGATATTGACGAAATTCCTAAATAATCTCTGAAACTGAACCTTGATTCCATTTTAGAAGCATTATGAAATGTTAATTTCAGGGACTAATTTTTCAACCCCTACAATTTTTTGCAATTAAATTGCCGAATACTGTGACTTTATGTCCTATTTGAAAAAAGCTCAATCTGTGTTTGCATTTCTCAGCTAAGTTGGAAGAGAATGCCAAAGGAATGCGGTGAAAATTATATGGCACTTACAGGACCGTTACCTGATCTGAAATCTTGGTCTGATAATGTCCCTTCTCCTTTGAGCACAAGAGTGATGGATTGGAGACCTTGTGGAATGGTTTCTAGAATTTGATCATTACCACTTCATAGTTAATGTGAAAATATGTTTTATAGGTAATGAAGTTAAATTATTTTGAGAATATTTCAAACTAGTGTCCTGTCATTTTATTCGAACTAAATGTGCATGCATAGTGACACTCTTAACACCTCATTCGAACATAAAATAAACCATACAAACTAATACCTCAGTCATGTGAGTTATGATACGAACCAAAATCCAATCAACAGACAATGAAACAATAATACAGTAAAATGGAATAAAAGAGAGCTTTACTATTATGAAAAATGGAGTTATTACAGAATAAGGGGAATCTTTCCCTAAATTCTGACCAGAGCTAGGCTCCGACAAGCCAGCTAATGCTGCTTGCTCATTCTAACAGAATTCACAAATAATCCAAAGGTAAGTTCTCTACCCTCCTCCCCACTCCTTATAACATGGAAGTTGTTATGAGCTCTCCATACAGCTGTCCTTGTCACCACATACTCTTCAGCCACTAATTACCTTTCTAACCCTTCTAGAATCCTCCTTCCCCTTATTGGGTCCACTTGACTTATGATTCACCAATTCATCATGTAATTCCTCATGTACTGTGGTAAATTCATTCGGGTCCTATCAAGTTACATTTTAATCAAACAAACCATACAATATAAAATCTAGGGTTAATAAAAACCTCCAAAGAAATAACAAAGATAACTTGTCTCTGAAGTCATGTGAGCCGAGTTAGAATCGCAAAGACTCAATGCATTTCTTATGAAACAAATTCATAAGCATCATTTGAATACTAAAATGGACTTCTAAACTACTATGTAGTGTAGAACAAGACTCCTCAGCATAATTACCGTCATTAGGATATTAGCTTTCTAAGATCGTTCACTTAACTCACAAGTATCTGAGCCATTTCATACACAATTCATCATAACTTGCAATAATTTATCTCTGTCCTTTCTTAATCAACTGCATTATGCTATATAACTAGTGTTAAGTAGGGTCAAATCCAATTATTTCTGCAGTATCCAAAGGTTTCTTAAAATCCCGAAGTCATATCATAACTTACACAAAACTCGACCATTAAACAAGTGAAACTACACAATTTGAGAATTGTGAATCGATACACAGGCTATTCTGCATAAAAACGATTGTGTTACAATGTGAGATTGAAAGGATAGAAAAGATTGAAAAGAAAGGATTGATTCATTATGATTGAATGAATTACAAAATGATTACAAGATTGTTTATATACACAAGCTAAGGAGCATGCTAAGCTACTATATACTCTACTATACTTGATTCTAAACACTTAGAGTTAGTTACATGATGAGGTGGAAGTTGTTACACTCTCTACTATTTGATTACTTCCTTCACAAGTAATTCCATTAGTTAACATCCTCCCACAAGCTGATGCTTGATATATGTCGAGCAATCCAAGCTTGATCATGAACTGATGAAATTTGCTAGCTGACAGTGCCTTAGTGAAACAGTCTGCTAGCTGATCTTGAGTAGCTATTGGCAGCAATCTCAACATGCCTTTTTGAACCTTCTCTCTAACCAGATGGCAATCAATTTCAATGTGCTTTGTTCTTTCATGGAAAACAGGATTTGAAGCTATATGCAAAGCACTCTGGTTATCACAAAACAAAACTGGCAGTTTGGAACACTCTATGTCAAAATCTTTCAAGAGATATAGAAGCCATGTCAATTCACATGTTCCAGATGACAATGCTCTATACTCAGCCTCAGATGAAGACTTTGAAATGGTTGATTGCTTCTTAGATTTCCATGAAATCAATGAAGATCCTAAGAAAAAGCAATAACCAGTGGTTGATTTCCTTGTATCCAAGCAACCTGCCCAGTCAGCATCACTATACCCTAGAATTTGTATGTCTGTACTTCTTTGAAACAAGAGACCTCTACCAGGGTTATGCTTCAGGTATCTGATCACTCTACAAGCTGCCTTGTAATGAGTCATAGTTGGTTTATGCAGAAACTGACTTAATTGTTGAGTAGCATAGGTTATGTCAGGCCTTGTATTGGTCAAATACAATAGCTTGCCAATGAGTCTTCTATATAAACCAATATCTTCAAAAGGTTTGCTATCATCATTGTGCAATTTTACAGAAGGATCCAAAGGAGTGGATGCAGGTTTTGATGCAAGTAGACCAGAATCTTTCAATAAGTCTAGGCAATATTTTCTTTGTGAAATACTGATGCCAGCTTTAGAATATGCCACTTCAAGACCAAGGAAATATTTGACAATGCCCAAATCCTTGATTTTAAAATTACAATCTAGAATGGTTTTGATTCTTTCAATCTCAGTCATGCTAGTGCCAGACAATATGATGTCATCCACATAAATGAGTAAAGCAGTGAATTGACTATCTTTATTAAGAGTGAAGAGAGAATAATCTACAGTGGATTGTGTGTATCCCTCCCTGACTAGCAAGGTTGTAAGCTTCTCATACCATTTTCTACTTGCTTGCTTCAGCCCATATAAACTCTTGAGAAGTTTGCAAGCTTGGTTAGGCTTGACACAAGGAACACCTTCTGGTACAACCATATAAACATCCTCTTGTAAATCTCCATGCAAAAAGGCATTATTAACATCTAATTGATGTAAAAACCATCCTTTGATTGAGGCTAGAGCTAAGAGAAGTCTGACTGTAGTAAGCTTGGCAACAGGAGAGAAAGTATCAAAAAAATCAATTCCCTCTATCTGTGTGTAACCCTTAGCTACTAGTCTAGCTTTGTACCTTTCCACACTACCATCAGAGTTGTGCTTGATTTTATAAACCCACCTGCATCCTATAGGCCTGACATTGGATGGTAGATCCACAATTTTCCAAGTACTAGTTCTAGATAGAGCCTCTAATTCAGTATTCATAGCTTGGATCCAATGATCTGACTTGCATGCTTCTAGATAGGTTTTAGGTTCAGTGTGTTGTGTGATAGAGACAGTGTATGCAGTGTGTGAAGGAGACAAATGAGCCAAAGAATGAAAGGAAGTGATAGGATAAGGAATACCTGATGAAGATGATGATTCCAATGAACTTGATGAATTGCATACAAAATCTGCTAAATAAGATGGTTTGTGTTTCTCTCTATGAGGTCTATCAGAAGGTTGGCTAGAGGGAATATTGGGAATGGCATCATTTGTGACATCTGAAGTATCATTATTTATGACATCTATAGGAGGGGTTTCTGTAGAATTGTCAATAGAAGAATCAGTAGAGAGTGGATTTGAGGCAATGTCAGAAGGGTGATCACATTCAAAATCAGAATGGTAGTGCCAATGGATTTTAGAATTTATGGTCTGATAGGGAAATAAATGGTCATAATGTGCAACATTTCTAGAAACAAAAATCTCTTTAGTGTTGAGATCAAGGAGAATTGTGCCTTTGACACCTTGCTTGTAGCCTAAGAAAACACATTTTCTACCTCTTGGTGACAGTTTGGTTCTATGAACAGACAAACTTGATGCATAAGCAAGGGATCCAAACACTTTTAAATCATGCAAATCTGGTAATTGATCATACAACATTTCATGAGGAGATTTATCATTAAGAACAGGAATACACATTCTATTTATTATATATGTGGCATGTAAGACAGCATATGACCAGTAAGCCTTAGGCAAATTTGATTGATACAGTAAAGCTCTAGCAATGTTAAGCAAGTGTTGATGTTTCCTCTCCACCCTATCATTTTGCTGGGGAGATTCAACACAACTAGTCTGATGAATTATACCCTTTGAAGAATAAAAATCATGCATCATAAATTCTTGTCCATTATCTGTTCTGACAATTTTAACTTTATGATTATACTGAGTATCAATCATTTTTAAAAGATTAACTACATGTTGCCTAGTTTCAGCTTTACTTTTCATTAGAATCACCCATGTATATCTACTAAAATCATCAATAACAGTTAAGAAATAAGAATGGCCATGAACAGAATTAATTGAAATTGGTCCCCATATATCAAAATGAATTACATCATAAGCTTGTTTAGCTTTATTAAAACTATTTTGATAAGGAAGTTTCTTATGCCTAGCAAGGTGACAAACATCACAAACACCTCCTTGATCAACAACTACATATGGAAACTTAGATTTCAGGCTAACTAATCTACTATGTGAGGGATGTCCAAGTCTGAAATGCCATAAGGCTTTTGTAGGAATGGAAGGGTAGCTAGATCCATCAATAGCAGAAACACTAGCATTCTTATTTGTCAGATTGAGATAGTACAATCCTCCATGTTCATTAGCAAAACCAATCATCTTCATAGTCCTTTGATCCTGAATGACACATTTAGAATTGTTGAAAGTAAGCAAATAATTTGGTGTATGACACAATTTTGAAACAACTATCAAATTAATAGAAAAATTTGGCACATACAAAACATTTTCTAAGATGAATTCATTGGAAAATCTAACAGTACCAGAAGATTTTGCAATTGCAAAATTTCCATTTGGAAGTTTTATGTTTATAGGAGTGATTTCAGTGTATGACTGAAACCAACTAGGAGATATGCATATATGATGACTAGCTCCTGAATCAATGATCCAAGTGCTAAGGCTACATGCATTGATAGAAATATTGCTTATACATGTATGATTACCTGATGGAAGATCAGTCATCATGGATGAACCAACCTGATTAGAGCTTGCAGACTGATCATTGGAAGCAAGGTTTGAAGATTGAAGCAAAGACATCAATCTATCATACTGATCTTGAGAAATTGATGGTGAAGTAATGGCTGGAGAATCATCATTTCCTCCCTCAACAGCATTACTAGAAGCAAAAGATTTCTTCATCATGTGTGGAGGTGTACCATTCTTCTTGAAACAATTCTCCACAACATGATTGTCCTTTCCACAAAATGAACACACACGTTTAGCACCAGAAGCTTGCTTACCAGTTCTAGCAGCATGAACCAAGAACTTACTATCATCAAGAGAAGCAAGATTATTCTGGCGTTCATGTTGAAGCACCATTGAAAACACCTTATTCATTTGAGGAAGAGGATCAATTAGCAAAATCTGAGACTTAACGACAGAAAATTGATCATTCAAGCCAGTGAGAAAACGAATCGTATGCATGAGAGTGTGATTATTGCGAGCAGAACGCATAGCTTCACAAGTGCAACGATTACGACAAGTACACTGAGGAATTGGAAGATAAAGTTCAAGTTCTTCCCAAAGTTGTTTGAGTTCAGAGTAAAATTCACTTACAGAACGATGATCTTGGCGAAGAGAGTAGATTTCTTGCTGTAACTCAGAAATTCGAATCAAATCGCCTTGAGAAAAACGTTCACGAAGATCATTCCATATGTCAATGGCGTTTTCCAAGAACACCACAGATTGAGCAATGAATTCAGAAACAGAATTCAAAATCCAAGAAGAAACGAGCTGATTACAACGATTCCAAGCACGGAAGGACGGATCAAAAGCATCAACAGGAACGGGAAGAGTTCCATCAATGAAATCAAGCTTCATTTTGGCGCCAAGAGCACGCTTCATGGAGCGAGACCACGAGTGATAATTTGAACCAGTGAGAAGAGGAGTAACAGCGACGGAGGAAGGTCCATCACCAGGATGAACGTAAAACGGAGAGGAGTGATCAAGCTGAGGTTCCGGCGGAGCTACACGAGGAGGCATTGTCGTCGGAGAAGAAGAAGTGAAGAAACGGTTATGGCAGTTATGACGGTTATGGCAGCGGAAAAACAGTTAGATCTAAGGCGGTTGATACCATGTTACAATGTGAGATTGAAAGGATAGAAAAGATTGAAAAGAAAGGATTGATTCATTATGATTGAATGAATTACAAAATGATTACAAGATTGTTTATATACACAAGCTAAGGAGCATGCTAAGCTACTATATACTCTACTATACTTGATTCTAAACACTTAGAGTTAGTTACATGATGAGGTGGAAGTTGTTACACTCTCTACTATTTGATTACTTCCTTCACAAGTAATTCCATTAGTTAACAGATTGTATGCACTATGTTTTGGATATCGCATTCAATGCATATTCCATTCGAAGTGGAGTTAAAGGATGCATTTTTTGGTGGGAAATTAATTTAGTAAACAAATTTCTTGTTGCATTGGACAAAGTATTATTACTGGTGAATTGCAAAGATATAAAGAAATGGAGGGAAGATGCATCTATATTTACACACTTAACTCTGCATATTGAGTAATCACCAATCCATGTTAGCTGAGGTTAAGTTAAGGTTGTATTCATCAATCATAACAGTTCCTGAGTTCATTTATCCAATTTTCAATTTGGACCCAGAATCCAGTAAGTTGTTTAAATATTGATAGTTGCTCTTTCCCCTCCCCCCATAAATTGCTCAGAATCTCCCCATATCGTCCCATCTACCAGAAGATATCTCCCGGTAGTGTAAATTTTATCGGGAAATTTCTCGTAGTAGTACAAGTCTTACCGGGAGATATCTTCTGGTTGTGTAAACCGTACCGGAAGATATCACCCAGTAGTGTTTTTCTAGTGTGAGCAATCTAGGAGGGCGAAGAGCAACCATCTTAAATATTTTAGCGAATTTTTGCATTGCAGTAAGGTGAGGTAGGCCTATGGTTGAGTTGGCTGAGACTATATTAAGATTTGAAACTGTTGCAACTTTGTAGTTTGATGGAGCAATTGGTCTTTTTCTGTTATTACTGGTGCTAGTTGGTAATGTTCTTTGAGTTTGAGTCTTTTTTTAGTTTTGGAGATTCTTTGAAATTCAACTCGTGTAAACCGTTTTAGTATAGAACTAGCATAATACCCATGCGTACGCACAGGTTGCAGCGTTGCCGCAATATTTTTATATCATAGGACGAGTATTACATAATACGAAATTAGTCCTGTTATAAAATTATTTATCATTGTTAAAGATTGTTGTCTAGTGTATGATAGTTATAAAATTACTTGTAATAATATGATCAAAAACTATTTTTCTATCATTTTAAAACAGATGGTGTAGTAATATAAGTTCATACTGACTTGGAGTTATTTTAGGCATTGTTGATAAATATATATCTTGTTTTATTTATTTATTGCGCTTTTATTTGAATTATAAATATTACTAAATATTAAAGTTGGCAAATTAGATGAAAAAATATTTTTGTTTATAATTAAAAATTGATATATTTGTTATTTTAATTTTTTGTCAGGAACAACTTATTTTCTGTGTATAAGAGTTATTTAAAATTTTCATCGGCAAAACATGTTCTTCGTGTATAGTAGTTATTTAAAATTTTCATTAGCAGCAACTTGTTTTTCCGTGTATAATAGTTAATTTAAATTTTTATCAACAACATTTTATCTTGCTTATAACAATTATTTAAAAAAATTATTGATGACAACTTGTCACCTATATATAATAGTTATTTTAAAAAATATATGAGCGATATTTTTTTAGTGTATATTAGTTATTCGTAAAAATTCATATTTAATTCATTCCTTAATAAAAAAATTAACCCTTTACAAGAGCGATTTCTATTGATGTACTAAAGATGACTGCGAAAAAAATTTAAAATTTTGAAGCGCAAAAAATATAAAAATGCATATTTAATTTATACCTTTTTAAGATAAGTTAAAATGTTGATAGAGAGACTTGTGTAGTGTACTAAAGAATGGCTGGTTTTGGCGATAATCACTTCTGGGAGGGTGAATCCCAGGTTCCACCACAAGAAAGCTCATTATTTCAATTGAAATAATTTAAAATCATTTCGTCTTTTTAGTCGGTGTCTTATTTCTTTAACAAAAAGAAAGGCCAGTTCTTGCGTTCCTTTTTCTTCTTCCCTTCGAATCTGAAAATCGAAGAGTTAAGTGAATAAAAAAAAAACCAAAGGCGGTTCGCTCATTCAAAGTCAAATCAAGGGGAGGGGTACGATGAATACATTGATTATCTGCCATAAGAACTTGAAGTCCGTATCATGGTGAAGGTAAGGTAACGCTGTGATTCTAGCTCAAAAAACCAAACGCGTTCAGCCTTATAGATAGCATCGAGGTCACTCATCCATGCCATTGCCATTCCTTTCAATTGTCCATTTAATACTGTTATCATCAGAACTTAAGGGTTTACTTAAAAACGCATTTTGTTCCAACACAATCAACCTATTACCTAGTCCAACTTAGCAAGTCTCACCCAAATTGAGTCCATAAAACAGTAGGCTGTCAAAAATATCATTTCACGTGATCCAGAACTATATTGTTGGTATTAAAAATAAGTTCTTATGCATATGCAATTTCCGTATATGTAATTTCCGTATATGCATATTATATCATGTAAACAATAAAATAAATTAAAATTTTCTATGTTTATTTTCCAACAAGTTGATAATATTGACATATTTTTTATATCCTGATAAACTACACAAACCGAACCAACCTTAACCGCATTGATTTGGTTTGGTTTGGATGTCTTTTTAAAAACAAACCAAACCAAACCGAACCACATGCATTTTTATCTCGCGGTTAAAATGACTTTTATGCTCAAAATCAAACCAAACTGCAACGTGAACACCCCTACACGTTGCTACATAAAAGAAGAAAAATTGCGGAAATAAAAACAGAGAGGTAAAGACGCTTGGATGCAGCATTTTTAGAAGAATAAAAAACTGGATATGTATTGACCAAAGAAAACTTGGATATGTAATATTTTGGAGAATAGAAATAAGATTAGGCGTCCCACGAGCTTAACTCAGTTGATAGGGACGTTGTATTATATATGCAGGGAGTCAGGTTATCCCACTTATCCATCTTAAGAGTGAAATTTTTAGCCATTAGACTATTTGATAAAAAAAATGATTAGACATTGTAACAAAAAAAATAACGAAAGAAATGAAATTACACACTAATTATATAGGCACAAATAATACCCATAATTTCTTTGCTGTCATAATTAATAAATAATAAAATATTATGTTGAAGACTAATTTCAATCAAATTATTACCAATTTTATTACTATTCTTCATTTATTACTATTGCAGAAAATGGACTTATTCAAAGTTTTAAAATGAAAAAAAAATTATAAAAAAAAATATAATTGCAGAATTAAAGAATATGGACTTATTAATGCTCAAATTCAAAGTTATAATTTGAAAAGAAAGATAGAAAATTTATTAAATAAAAATTAAAATATAATTGCAGAATTGAAGAATATGAAATATTTTGAGAAGAAGAATATATACTATATTGAAAGCGTATTTGATAAGAGAAATGATATTACACCATTATGTAAGTGTAGTGTAAAAATATTGTGTCATAATATTATTGCTCATTCTATAAGTGCACACGTATTTTAAATTTTTAATAATGAACAATTGATATATTCTATGATCACTTCTTTTTTCCGAACAAGCAAAAATGGATTATATTAATAAAAACAAGTTCTGATTAGCATAAGGTGTGCCAAACAGAGCAATAAGAGCTTACAAATATTACGATAACATACACGTCAATTAATTGATGCCCAGACAAACAAAAGGGCTTGACCACCACATATGAGAATTTAAGCTGAGGTGCGTATTATAAGCTTTCATCCACCATAGTGAATGAACTTTGACTTTCTCTAGCATCTGGTGAACTGTGCTTTCCTTCGCTTTGAATATTCTGTTATTACGCTCGTGCCACACCACCCAAATGCTGCATAACCAAAGGAGCTGTAGAAATGAGTGGTCAGCTCGCGTGCCTCCGGAGGAATGAGAAAACTGAACAAAGTGGTCCTTTATTAAAAGCGGACCAGCCGAGGATATACCAACCTAAGCTCTAAGCAAGCTCCACAAAGGTGCGAAAACCGGGCAAGAGAGAAACAAATTATTGTTCCATTTCCACTCCCCCGCAACCCGTTACACATACTTGAGAATCTGGAGTTATAATATGTCGTATCACCAAGTTGTCTTTCGTCGGTAACCTATTTTGAAGTAGCCGTCAAGCCAAGACGGAAACCTTTATGGGAACCTATTTGTGCCAAATAAGATCTGTCGAGACGTCCTCTACCACAATATCCGTACGGGTGAGCAGAGTGTAGGCGCCCCGAACGGTATAACCACCACCAGGGTCGTGCCTCCACAACCATATATCTGCGACACTAGGCTGCAAGACAATGTTAGAAAGTAAACCCCTACACTCCGCTAACAACTCTTCCTCCCACACCCACAACCGGCGGCGCCGCAACCACGCCGCCCCGCCACTTTCCCACCCTAACTCTCGCATCTCTACCACCGTCCTAAGCTTGTCCAGTGACAAGTCAAACAGACGCCTATACTTCACACTCAAGGGTGCACCTCCCAGCCACTCCAGAACAAGGTATCCACACCATTCCCTACCCGCCGTTCTATACTCGCCGTAAACCACCCCCTCTCTCCTGCATCGCCCTCCTCGTCCCGATCTCACAATCTCCCTCCACCATGCCGACCCGTTTCGTCCTCCCTCCCTCAGCCTCCCTGCCTCCTCACCATACCGAGCCACCAAAACTCGGTACCACAATCCTGATTTGTCTACTAACATCCTACAACACCATTCTTCTAGTAACGCCATATTAAACTCCTTAAGTTGCCTAACCCCCAGCCCTCCAGCCTCCTCTCGCAAGCAAACATCTTTCCAGCTAATCCAAGACACTTTAATCGTATGATGTGTGATTAGGCCAATATTTCTACGTGCCTCATAAAAATGGAGTTGTTTTTTACACAACAAATTGGTCACATTTTTTTTTTCCAAGCTGTAAACCGTATTTTTTTTTAAAATTTTTCCTAATAAGTATATGATTCATACTACGTTTGTACCAAAAGAACAGTATATGATCGACCAAAATAAAAGTATATGATTCATATGCAAAGAACAACTGGGGAGTTTTATTTTAACGGCCGTATAAATATCATTGATTCTCCTATAAAAAATCATTGATTCTAAATTATTTGAAAATAAAAACCAAATGTATTTAATGCATTAATTATCAGATGAATGAGAGAAAAAAGTTGCTCACAAGCCAACATTTTTGGAAGTCTAGTGGAATTATTTATATTTATATTTATTATTTATAGATTATATATAACTAACATTTTTTTTCGTATTAAAATAAACTTTATGGTAACTTTTGATTTTGTTGACAATCATGGTAACTTTTGTTGTATGAGATTGACCATATAAATTAGTATTGCTCTCTCTATTCATATATATAAGAGAATTTTTACTTTTTAAATTCATTGCGTTAATGATTTATCTATAATATTGTCTAGATACATTAATTCTACAATGAATCTAGAAACTAAATTGTTTCTTATATATAGGACAAGAGGGAGTAGTATATAAAACTATTTACGTTTAATATAACCGCATATGGCGGACTAGGGGTCAGGCGGATGAGGGAATTCAATACCGCTTTGTTAGGGAAGTGGTGTTGGAGGTTGTTAGTTGATAAAAATGGATTGTGGTACCAAGTGTTGGTGGCTCGATATGGAGAGGAGGCGGGGAGGGTGTTAGTAGGGGGGCCACGTGGTTCCTCGTGGTGGAGGGAGATTGCTCGGATTTGGGATGGTAAGAATGAGGAGGGGGTGGAGGGGTGGTTTGTGAAGAGTATTGAGAGGCGGGTAGGTAGTGGGGAGGAAACTTTTTTTTGTTAGACCCATGGCTAGGTGGTGTGCCTCTGAGGGTGCAGTTTCCACGAATGTTTGACTTATCTCTTAATAGGTTGAGTACGGTTGCGGAAATGAGTGAATTAGGGTGGGGTGTTGGAGGAGCGGCGTGGTTGTGGCATCGACATTTGTGGGCTTGGGAGGAAGATATGCTAGAGGAGTGTAGGACTTTACTTTCTAACATTGTCTTGCAGGAAAATCACACAGATCAGTGGGTGTGGCGCCCGGACCCGGGGGTGGCTACTCTGTTCGGGGCGCATACGAGTTGCTCACATCTAGAGATGGTCAGACAGTAGAGGCCACTACAGAGTTAATTTGGCACAAATAGGTACCCTTGAAGGTTTCTGTGGTGGCTTGGCGGTTACTTCGAAACAGGTTGCCGACTAAAGATAACTTGGTCGGGCGGCATATCATCAATCAGGACTCTCACTTTTGCGTGGCTGGCTGCGGGGGAGTGGAAACTGCGCATCATTTGTTTTTTTCTTGCCCGGTTTTTGCTCCCTTGTGGGGTGTGCTTACGCACTCCGCAGGAGGCTCTCGTGCTCGTCGTTCTTTTTTGTAAGCATTACATGGACAGTAACAAGCCTGAGGTCATTGTGATTATGGAGACTAGAGTGGATCCTTCAAAGTTGCATAAGACTATCAAGTTGCTTGGTTTCGATGATATGTGCTACTCGAAATGTAGAGGCTTTGCTGGAGGAATTTTAGTAGCCTGGAAAAGTAATGCAGTTTTTGTAATGATTGAAGCTATAGAATTTCAATTCATTCATTTAAATATTTCCTTCTATAACAAAGCTAGCTGGCATTTCACAGCAATTTATGCGAGTCCAAGAGATGATCTTAGATAAGAATTATGGCAGAAGTTACTTAATATGAGTCTGAATATTCATGGTAGTTGGTTAGTGGCCGGTGATTTTAATGATATTTCTTTTCCTGGAGAGAAGAAAGGAGGAGCTATTGTGTCACTTCAAAAGTGCAATATATATCTCGATAACATTAATGCTTGTAAGTTAATGGATGTGGGTTTTGTTGGAGCTCAATTTACATGGAGGGGACCTATGTACCAGGACAATCCCGTATTTTTGAGATATTAGATCGAGTGTTGTGCAACGATGAATGGAGGTTGAAATTTCCTGATGCTATGGTTTGTGTATTACCTTGTATTGAATTTTCGGATCATCACCCTCTCTGCTGGTACAACTTTGTGGTGTAAAGCAACTTCCCAGAATGCGAAAATTTAGATTTGAGAGAGCCTGAACCTTGCATGACACGTACAAAGAAGTGGTAAAACAGGCTTGGTCGGAGTCTCATCCGTTACCGTCAAAAGTTAAGCAGGTTGAGGAAGAGCTTCTTCAATGGAAGGAACATGTTTTTGGGAGTATTGTGATTTAAAAAAAAGGAAATTATTGCACGCATAGGAGGTATACAACGAAGACAACATGCCAGTACTTCAAATAAATTCCTTAATAAACTTGAAAGGAAGTTACAAGACGAGCTTGATACTGTTTTGAAACAAGAAGAGATGGTGTGGTACCAGAAATCTAGAGCTCAATGGAACAAGGATGCGATCGTAATACTCGATATTACCATCTAAAGACCTTGAATAGACGGCGCAAGAATAAAATTATTATGCTTAGAGCAGAGGATGGTTCTTGGGTAGAGGACGAAGGTCAACTTCAATTCATGGTGAATAGTTTTTATAAAAATCTATTTACAGAAACGAGTAATAATAGTAGTTGGCATCAAATTGTGACTACATACACACCTTTGAGTGATGCTGAGAAGTATAGTCTAAGTGCTGATGTTAGTAATATTGAAGTCAAAGAAGCCTTGTTTGGGATGGAAGCTTGGAAGGCACCAGGACCTAATGGATTTCCGGCAGGATTTTATCAAGGAGATTGGCAAGTAGTGGGAGAGAGCCTGTGTTCTTTTGTTAGAGAAGCATGGCAGAATCCAATAGCAGTTGCATTAGTTAATATGACTGATATTTATCTTATTCCTAAAGGTACAAGGCCAAAATACGTGAATCAATTTAGACCGATTTCTTTGTGTAATGTAACATACAAAATTATGACTAAAGTAGTGGTGAACAGATTAAAGAGCATGATTTCCAACATCGTTTCTCCGTATCAAACTGGATTTATACTAGGGAGAAATATATCGCAGAACATTGTTGTGGCACAGGAAATGCTGCATAGTATGTCAAGAATACAAGGTAAAGTTGGTTTCTTTGTTATCAAAGTCGACCTTGCTAAGGCTTATGACCGAATCCGGTGGAGTTTCATTGAGAGAGTTTTACATGAAATTGGTATCCCTAATGTAATGGCCCAATTTATTATGACATGTGTTACTTCAGTTCAAACAAATGTGCTTTGGAATGGCAGTCGAGCCGAATTTTTTCAACCTCAATGAGGAATTAGGCAAGGGGATCCCATGTCCCCATACCTTTTTGTTCTTGGTATGGACAAGTTATCCCATATTATATCTGATGAAATTAATAGCGGCAAGTGGAAACCAATGAAGGCTGGCAGAAATGGGCCGAGTATATCTCATCTCATGTTCGCAGATGATCTTTTATTATTCGGACAGGCTACCGCAGAATCTATGGAATCTGTCATCAGAGCGCTGCAATTGTTTTGTTTGATGTCTAGGCAACATGTTAATCATGATAAATCATCCATCTTTTTCTCAAAAAATGTTAGCACAGAGACCCGCGTGCATTTGGTAGAGGCTTCAAAATTCACAGAAGTTTCCAATATTGGTAAGTACCTTGGAGTTCCGGCTTTAGGGCGTTCTCCTATAAGGAATGATTTCCAATATCTAGTGGAAAAGGTTAAAGCTAAGCTTGTTGGGTGGAAGGCTCAACAACTTTCTCTTGTAGGTCGCATAACGTTGCCGAAATCGGTAATTCAAGCGATTCCTATTTATCCAATGCTATCTATGAAAATTCTGATAGGATGTTTGATTGAGATCCACAAAATTTAACGTTCATTTATATGGGGAGACAACAATGAGCGTCGTCATGCTCATTTGATTGGATGGCAAACCATGACTCTGCCTAATAGTCAAGGTGGCATGGGATTCAAAGATCTTCATACTATGAATGATGCATGCTTGCTTAAGATGAATTGGGCTTTATTGAAAGGAGAAAATCATCTTTGGGGTCAAGTACTGTTAGGAAAATATGGTCGTGGAAGAAATGCTCATGATGGAGTATAATTGCACATCAATCTGATTCATCACTTTGGAAAGTTATTGTTAATCTTTGGCCATAGGTACAACAACATGTTTATTGGGCGGTGGGCGATGGTCACAAGATCAATGTTTGGAAGGACAAGTGGTTGGATGATAAGAGCATAATTTGTGACTTGGTCGAATCGGTGCCTGAGGATGTGCAAAGTTGGAAACCCCCAGCATTTTCAATTTTTTTTACTAGTAGTAGTATTATACATATCTAACTATTGGGCTTTGAATTTTTATGGTAAAAAAAAGCCTTTTAACAAAGTAAAGTACAAAAGAAATATAATAGAATAAAATAAAATAAGTTGAGAAATATTGGAGTAAAACCTAATTAATCTCCCACTCCCAATTTCAAACCGTATCTCTCATTTTAGAAGCTTGGACCACTTATTTTGTCTTCTTCTTCAATTTCATTCATCTCCAATTTCTTGGTAAGTGGTATTTAAATTTAATAATCTTATAGCTCTTTTTTCTTTGATGAATATTGTAGTGTTGTCTTGGTTTGGAGGGTTGTCAAACAAGTTGTTACTTTATTTTTCTATCCCTATTTGTGCAACAACTTTTATTTTTAGAAGACTTTTAAATGGTGAACTTGTATGAAAATATGAAATAAATATTGATTAGGAAGTAGTATATATTGATAAAAAATCTAATCTTTTGAAATTTGGGTGTGTAAGTTGTTGGGAACCAAAATTTGCATAGACAATAGTGCTTGTGTTGGTTCTTTGGTATAATGGTAGATTTATTATTTATGTTTAATTGCACTAGATTTTTAAAGCTTGAGTACGTTGCATCTTTTATTGCATTATTTCCATAAGATTGTGTTAGTCTTTGTTATATTGAATGGGTTTTGTTTCTTAAGTGTTTTACCTTTGTCTGAATTTGTTTGAAAATTTGTGTTTTTGTTAGGTTGAAAAATGGTTAGAGAAAAAAAATTCACTCATTTTTTAAGAGGAAAAATAGAGATAATGAAGAAGTAGAATCATTGCACACACCGGCAACAAACTCGCATACTAATGTTGAAAGTGTTGATAAAGATGTACAACAGATAGAGTCATCCAAGAAAGAATTAATATTGATACTTTGATTCGTTATCCTTGAAAACATCCACTTATATGGAATTATTGTGTGAATCAACAAGATGAAATTCGTAGGGCATATATAAAACATGGACCATACCACTTTCTGGTCAAGAAGATCGTCCTCGTCGATTTCAAGCTCATTGGTATAAAGCTTTTCCTTGGTTAGAGTACTCACCGGAAGAAGATGTTGTCTTTTGTTTTCCATGTTATTTATTTTCTAAAAAGTTAAGTCCTTTTACTTCAAAGGGATTTAGAAATTGGAAAAAAGTAAATAATGGAAAAGATTGTGCATTTTTATCTCATATGAGGAAAAGTCTCAATTTCTCACACAATGTTTCTCTTAGATGCTACGAAGATTTCAAGAACCACGTATGCCACATTGAAAATTTTTCTCTAAGCAAACTGAACAACAAATATTGAGTAACCGGTTGCAGCTTAAAACTTCTAATGATGATGTTAGATGGTTAACACTTGAAGCTTGCCCTTTTAGAGGGCACAATGAATCATGGAGATCTAGAAACCGAGGTAATTTCCTTCAAATGATTAAGATTTTGGCTGATTATAATAAGGATGTAAAAGAAGTTGTCTTGGAAAATGCCCCTAAGAATGCAAAATACACTTCACCAGATATCCAAAAAGACATTTTACGAATAATTGCTAAAGAAGGTACAAAAAGAAATCAGACAAGAGATTGGTAATTCAAAGTTTTGTTTACTTGTTGATGAAGCCCGTGATGAATCTAAAAAAGAACAAATGGCAGTAGTTATTAGATTTGTTGATAAGTCTGGATATGTCTGTTGGAACAAAATGAGTTTTAGTTATAAAACACCCTAAGTTTTGATGATAACAAGGTATTAAATGGACAATTGATATTACTAATTAATGATCTAGTGTGCAGGAACAAAGTAAAAATCTTATTCACTCAGATCATCAATTGAGCTTCTGAAGGACATAGTCTGAAGCGTTTAGACTCTGAGAAGCAAGAAGCTTCAGAGCCTCTGAAGAAGTCCTCAGATGCCAAAGAGAGAAACATGTCCTGAAGCTTGCGTACACTATTCAGAAGATCAATGAAATGTTATTACAAGATTCTGAATGACACTCTCTGAAGAAAGACAGCTCATAACTAATGGAATAGTACAACAATCTTATCATCAAATGGAGCGTGCAGTACTCTGTACTATTTTACCTAATTTACTGAAGCGCCATTTGACAAAGAGAAGTAGTGGAATTGATTTACTCCTTCTGGAAGAAATAATCAAATCCAGCTCAGCAAAAGAAGATTGTACTACCAACGGTCCTTTCTCAACGTCATTATACTTAGAGTATAAATAGAAGACATTCTACTTGAGAGAAGACTACTGAAAAATATTTAAAACTGAGAGAAAGACTTACTTTGTATTCAAGCTGAGAATTATTTCTTTCTTGTGTAATTTCTAAGTCAAATATCTTTTGATATTGTTAGGCTCTGAACTGTGTTTTAAGAGAGTCTAGCTTAGAACTTTCAGTCCTACTTAATCTGTGTATTAAGTTAGTGTGTGAAGTCTCTGTGTCTTGTGTGACTTAGAGCAAGGAAGTCTCTGTGTCTTGTGTAACTTAGAGCAAGGAAGTCTCTCTGTCTTGTGTGACTTAGAGCATTAAGAAAAGTCTCTTGCTTGTGTGCTTGAGCACTAGAATTGTAATCTTTTGTGATTATAGTGAAATCCCTTGGAAGTGCAAGGGGACTGGACTACTCTCGTTTTGTGAGAGGAGCCAGTATAAATTTTGTGTCTGCACTCTCTTCTCTCTCTCTCACTGTCTTATTTGTGTTTTGCATTCTGACTAGCTTCGTTTATCCGCTGCTTTACAATCTGATAGTTAGAAAAGAATTAATTTTTCAAAACACAATTCAACCCCCCTTCTTGTGTTTTTCACCTTCAATTGGTATCAAGAGCTGGGCAGAGGCTGTAAACACAACATGTTATGTTCAGAATAGAATCTATATTAGACCTATTTTGAATAAAACAGCATATGAACTATTTAAGGGAAAGAAACCTAGTGTATCCTATTTTCATCAATTTGGTTGTACATGTTACATTCTGAATACAAAAGTTCATCTAAAGAAATTTGATGCTAAAGCTTATAAGGTTATCTTTATTGGATACTCTGAACGCTCAAAAGCATACAGAGTGTATAATTCTGAAACTCGCTCAGTGGAAGAAAGTATGCACATAAAATTTGATGACAAGCAGTCTGACAAAGTGTCAGAGCTAGTTGAGAACTTTTCAGAACTACAACTATTAGATGATGAAGAATCAGAACCTGAAGGAACATCAGAACCTTCTCAACCAACTTCTGAAGAAATGAATTCAACTCCTGAAACTTTGGATTCTGAAGATCTCTCAGCACCAGAAATTATCAGAAGCAGTCCAAGCAGAGTTGAACAATCAAAGCACTCTTTCAAATACAAATCCTCACATCCTGAAGAGCTAATCTTGGGTAACAAGGACAGTCCAAGGAAAACTAGATCGAGCTTCATAAATGAAGACTCATTATTTGGATTAATCTCCTTAGTGGAACCAAGTTCAGTTGATGAGGCACTAGCTGATGATGCATGGATTGTAGCAATGCAAGAAGAGCTAAACCAATTTGAAAGGAATGAAGTATGGAGCTTAGTACCCAAACCTTCTCAGAAGAACATCATTGGAACAAAATGGGTCTACAGAAACAAGCTGAATGAACAAGGAGAAGTTTTTCGTAATAAGGCAAGACTAGTAGCTCAAGGGTATAGTCAACAAGAGGTGATTGACTACACTGAAACATTTGCTCCAGTTGCTAGACTTGAGGCTATTAGATTACTCCTTTCCTATGCTACACATCACAATATAATTTTATATCAAATGGATGTTAAAAGTGTATTCTTAAATGGTTACATTTCTGAAGAAGTATATGTCAAACAACCTCCCGGTTTTCAGGATGCTTCACATCCTGACCATGTTTTTAAGCTAAAGAAATCACTCTATGGTCTGAAACAAGCTCCCAGAGCTTGGTATGAAAGGCTGAGCAATTTCTTAGTTGAAAAAGGTTTTCAAAAAGGTCAAGTTGACAATACTCTCTTTAGTAAAACATTTAAGAATGACATTTTAATTATTCAAATTTATGTTGATGACATTATTTTTGGATCTGCTAATCCATCTTTGTGCAAGGAATTTTCTAAGATTATGCAAGAAGAATTTGAAATGAGCATGATGGGAGAGCTGAAATTCTTTCTGGGAATTCAAATCAACCAAAACAAAGATGGAACCTACATTCATCAGACCAAGTATAGAAAGGAGCTGCTGAAGAAATTCAACATGGAAGACAGCAAACCAATGTCAACACCAATGCATCCAACAAGCAGTCTCAGCAAGGATGAATCATAAAGCAAAGTAGATCAGAAGTTATATAGAGGTATGATAGGTTCTCTACTTTACCTAACTGCATCAAGGCCTGATATTTTATTCAGTGTCTGTTTGTGTGCTAGATTCCAATCAGATCCTAGAGAATCTCATTTTACTGTTGTAAAGAGAATCTTTAGATATCTGAAGGGAACCACAAATCTTGGTTTATTTTATAAGAAATCAAATGATTATAAGCTGGTAGGATTTTGTGATGCTGACACTGTTGGAGACAAGATAGAGAGGAAATCCACAAGTGGCAATTGTCAATTTGTTGGAGAGAATCTCATATCTTGGGCCAGCAAAAGACAAAGCAAAGTACTATAGCTTTGTCTACAACAGAAGCAGAATACATATCAGCAGCCAAGTGTTGTACACAACTACTCTGGATGAAATATCAGTTAGAGGATTACAAAGTTAATAGTCACAATATTCCACTTTTTTGTGATAACACTGCAGCTATTCAACTTTCTAAAAATCCAATTTTGCATTCAAGAGCTAAATACATTGAAATTAAACATCATTTTATAAGAGACCTTGTTCAGAAGGGTAGTGTAAATATTCAATACATTGAAATTGAAAGACAATGGGCTGATATATTTACAAAACCCTTAGCGGTTGAAAGACTAGATTTTATTAAAAAGCATCTGAACATGTCTTTAGTCTCTGAAGAAAACAAGCTCTGAAAAACAAAATTGTGAATGCAACCTCTGAACTTTTTATATTCTGAAAGGTTTTCAGAAGCTGAAAGTTTTTAAACTCTGAAGTGTTTCAGCCAAGTGGAGTACACGTGTCAATTACTTTGTCTTTACTCACAGTCTGTGATTGGTTACAGTAGAGGCAGTTTATGACGAAATTCTTTAATGCAACGACTGTACACCCTCTTCATTATTTCAATTAGAGTTTTTCAAAATCACTTTACTCAGTTTCACACAAGTTCACTCTCACATCCAACACTTTTCATTCTCTAAAACCCAGAACATATTCTTTCTCTCTCAAATTAGCAAAACCCAGTTCTTAAACCTCAGAAATGGCAAGTTCATCTTCTCAATTAAGGTTTCTAGAGGACTGTTGGAACAAAATGAGTTTTATTTATAAAACACCCTAAGTTTTGATGATAACAAGGTATTAAATGGACAATTGGTACTACTAATAAATGATCTAGTGTGCAAGAACAAAGTAAAAATATCATCCTCGTAGATCATCATTTGGGCATCTGAAGGACACAGTCTGAAGTGTTAAGGCTCTGATGATGCTGGAAGCATCAGAGCCTCTGAAGAAGTCCTCAGAGGCTAAAGAAAGAAACACAGTCTGAAGCGTGTGTAGATCTTCAAAAGATCAAATAAACGGTATCATCAGATCCTGAAGAACTCTCTCTGAAGAAAGACAGCTAATAACCAATGCAATAGTACAACGGTCCTATCAAAGAGTACAACCGTCTTGTCAACAAAAAGGAGAGTGTACAACCAACGGTTCTCTTCTCAACTTCTTTATACCTAGAGTATAAATAGAAGACATCCTCATAGAGAGAAGACTACTGGAAGATCATCTGAACTTAGAAAGATTCAAATCATATTCAAAGCTGTGTACTGTGTTATTCTTTCTAGTGTTATATTCTAAGTTAAATATCTTTTGATATTACAGACTCTGAGCTTAGTGTTTAGAGAGTCTTGCTTAGAACTTTCAATCCTACTTAATCTTTGTATTAAGTTAGTTTGTGAAGTCTTAAGTCTTGTGTGACTTGAGCAAGGGAGTCTTAAGCTTGTGTGCTTAAGCAAGGAAGTCTCTAATCTTGTGTGATTAGAGCAAGGAAGTCTCTTTGTCTTGTGTGACTTAGAGCAAGGAAGTCTCTTGCTTGTGTGCTTGAGCATTAGTTGTGTAATCTTTGTGATTATAGTGAAATCCCTTGGAAGTGCAAGGGGACTGGACTACTCTCGTTTTGTGAGAGGAACCAGTATAAAATTTCTGTGTGTTCTTTCTCTCTCTCTCTCACTGTTTTATTTGTGTTTTGTATTTAGTCTAGTTTATTATATCCGTTGCATTTTTATATTTCTTAAGACAAAAGAAACAATTTTTCAAAACACAATTCAACCCCCCTTCTTGTGTTTTTCACCTTCAATTGGTATCAAGAGCTCCGGTTCTGTCTTTTAATCACTTCACAGTGAGACAGTAAAAGATCTTTGAAAAACACTGTTTGTCTGGGGAAGAAACATCTACACCTGCACCTATTCCTACATCTTCTAATACAGATCTATCCAACGTTCAATACAAATACGACAACATGGACTCTACCTCTTCAGCGTCTAATCATGATTCAAGCAACAAAAAGGTTCCGATCTTTAGTGGTGATGCTCTAAGATTTGAATGGTGGAAAGATAGCAGTTATCACTATGTCAATGGAATTGATGATGAGCTTTGGGACCTGATAGAAGAAGGAGTACCTATTGATGGAATAGGCTCTGATGGTAAGATTACCATAGCTCAGAAAAGAGCTCTATCTTCTGAAAACAAGAAGATCTTTTCTAAACACAACAAGGTCAAACAAATCATGATGTCAGCAATATCTCATGATGAATATACCAAAATCATGGATAGATCTACAGCTAAAGTTATGTATGACTCTCTATGCTCAAACTATGATGGTAATAGGCAAGTTCAGAATGCCAAAGCAAGACTACTGGTTCAGCAGTATGAGCTTTTTACCATGAAACCTGATGAAGACATTGAGACCATGTTTTCTAGATTTCAGACTCTGGTGTCTAGCCTCAGGGTTCTGAAGAAAAGCTATACAACCTCTGATCATGTGTGGAAAATCTTAAATAGCTTGACTGACAAATGGAGACCTAAGGTCACAGCTATTGAGGAAGCTAAGGATCTTGAGAAAATCTCTCTTGAATCACTCATCAGCAATCTCAAGAGCCATGAGATGGTATTGAATGCTGATGCAGTGAAGAAGAAAGAAAGATCAGTAGCTTTAACTTCAATCAGGAAATCTTCAAAAGCTGTCAAAGCTAAAACTCTGGTGGTTGAAGAGGATTCTTCCTCAGATGATCAAGAAGAAGAAGAAGATGAAGAACTTGCCATGTTCACCAGAAACTTTCAAAAATGGGCAAGGATGAGCAAGAGTCGTAGAGGAAATAGTTCAAGGAGCACTTCCAGCAAAGAAGAGAAGAATTGCTTCAAGTGCAACAAACTAGGACACTTCATTGCTGAATGTCCTAAAGCTTCATCAAAAGACAAAGACAAGAAGTTCAGTAGCTACAAGAGGAGATTTCAGAAGAGCATAATGGCAACATTTGAAGACCTGGAAGCATCCTCAGATAGTGATGATGAAGAAGCAAATGTGGCTCTGATGGCTACAGCTAATGAAGACTCTAAAGGATCAGACTCTGATGAATCAGACTCTGATGAATCTGAACAGGTATTGTTAAATTATTCTAAAGAACAACTCTTAACCTACCTTGGTATGTCTTTAAGTAAGTTTGCTAAATCATCCTCTAAACTAAAACTTTTAAAAACACAAAAGGATGAGTTAGCAAAGAAAGCTGAACATTTTCAAGATCTATATAAAAATTCTTTAATCAAAATTGAAGAACTTGAAAATGGATGCACAAGATGCAACAAACCTACTGATGAGCATGAGGTTGCTCTTCAGGAATTTGTTCATCAGAACGTCAACAAAAGTAAAATGGCGTCTATGATTTATAATGTTTGTAAAAATGTAGGCGAAGGAATTGGTTACTCATATGGTAAATCATATGGGAAACAAAATCCTTACATTAGTTTAAATAATATTCCTGATAATCTTTATTCAACTTTTGTGCCTGAGAAAAACAAAGGAAAAGCTATGATTGTTTCAGACTCTGAAGGTATCTCTGGGGTCTGCAAGACAAGCTCTGAAGGTACTTCAGAGGCTGTCCTTCAGAACCTCAAAGAGAGCAACTCAGGACCTGAGCGTTCAAAATCTGAGACTATCAAGTCTAAGACTCTGAAAACTATGGGACTCAGAAGCTCATCCAATCAGACTCTAAAACAAACTATGCTGAGGATTAATAATCAACATAAGACTCTGGTAAGCAAAACTAATCCTAGATTAGAAAAGCAATCCAAGTCCTATAGTGATTATCAATCAAAGCCTAGATTTCAAAATCAATGGACTAAAAGGGTCAATTTTCAAAGACCAAATTTTCAAAGAAAATTCTTTAATAGTCCACAAAGTTCTTCACAAAGGCAAAGAAGAACTAAAGGATATAGAACTAACCAAACTGGACCCAGACAACAATGGGTACCAAGATGTAAAATTGTTTTCTATTCAGATTTTCATTGTAGGAAAAATTATTTCAAACCAGATGAATGGAAGCAAGTGATCAACTATGGAAGAAAAGCTTATGTTCCTAAACATTACTTTACTTCCAGAGCTGTTGAAGTGGACAAGGCAAATGGTTATTGGAGAGAATTTTACAATGAATATAGAGGATATTATTACAATGATTGACCTTATTTATTCTACTGCTATCCAGACTGAAAGAAAATAGTAATCAATCATGGTATCTGGATAGTGGATGTTCAAGGCACATGACTGGTAATAAGAAATTGTTCTCATCATTAAAACTTGAAGATGGTGGAAACAGTCGGCTTTGGAGGAAATCAGAAAGGCAAGATCAAAGGTACATGTATTGTAGGTAATTCCTCCATTTCTATTAATAATGTTTGGTTTGTGGATGAACTCAAACACAACCTATTTAGCATTAGTCAATTTTGTGACAATGGGTTTGTGGTTAACTTTGATAAAGGGTTATGTACTGTAATTAGAGAATCTGACAAGTCCATAGTGTTCAAAGGTAAGAGAATAGGCAATGTTTTTAAAGTAAACCTTTCTGACTTGGCAGACCAAGAGGTAAAATGCTTGCTAACTCTGAGTGAAGAAAAGTTGGTTTGGCATAAGAGGTTAGGTCATGCTAACTGGAGGTTAATCTCTAAGCTTAGCAAACTTGACCTTGTCAGAGGCCTACCTAAGCTACAATATCACTCAGATGCTCTTTGTGGTTCCTGCCAAATAGGAAAGAGTGTAAAGACCTCTTTTAAACCAAAGCATGTTGTCTCTACCTCCAATCCCTTAGAACTGCTTCACATTGATCTGTTTGGTCCTATGAGTACAACCTCAATCAATGGGAAGAAATATGGACTAGTCATTGTTGATGATTACAGTAGATGGACTTGGGTTAAATTTCTCAGAAATAAGGATGATGCATATGATGTCTTTAGCAATTTCTGCACACAGATACAAAAAGAAAAAGGTTTACACATTTTGAAAGTTAGAAGTGATCATGGTGGTGAATTTGAAAATGAAATGTTTGAAAATTTTTGTGAAAAATATAGCATCTTACATGAGTTCTCTTCTCCTAGAACTCCACAACAAAATGGAGTTGTAGAAAGAAAGAATAGAACTCTGCAAGAAATGGCCAGAACCATGATGCATGAGACTAACATTGCTAAGTATCTGTGGGCAGAGGCTCTAAACACAACATGTTATGTTCAAAATAGAATCTATATTAGACCTATTTTGAATAAGACAACATATGAACTATTCAAGGGAAAGAAACCCAGTGTATCCTACTTTCATCAATTTGGGTGTACTTGTTACCTTCTAAATACAAAAGTTCATCTGAAGAAATTTGATGCTAAAGCTTACAAGGGTATCTTTATTGGATACTCTGAACGCTCAAAAACATACAGGGTGTATAATTCTGAAACTCATACAGTGGAAGAAAGTATGCACATAAAATTTGATGACAAGCAGCCTGACCAAGTGTCAGAGCTAGTTGAGAATTTTGCAGATATTCAACTATCAGATGATGAAGACTCAGAACCTGAAGAGACATCAGGACCAACTCAACAAACACTCTGAAGAAACAAATTCAACTCCTGAAACCTTGGACTCTGAAGATCACCCAGCATCAGAACTTATCAGAAGTAGTCCAAGCAGAATTGAGCAACCAAAACAATGTTTCAAATACAAATCCTCTCATCCAGAAGAGCTAATCTTGGGAAACAAGGACAGTCCAAGAAAAACCAGATCAAGCTTCAGAAATGAAGATTCATTAATTGGATTAATCTCCCTAGTAGAACCAAGTTCAACTGATGAAGCACTAGCTGATGATGTATGGATTGTTGCAATGCAAGAAGAGCTCAAGCAGTTTGAAAGAAATGAAGTCTGGAGCTTAGTACCCAAGCCTTACAAGAAAAATATCATTGGAACAAAATGGGTCTACAGAAACAAATTAAATGAACAAGGAGAAGTTGTTCGTAATAAGGCAAGACTGGTAGCTCAAGGGTATAGTCAACAAGAGGGGATTGACTACACTAAAACATTTGCTCCTGTAGCCAGACTTGAGGCTATCAGACTACTTCTTTCCTATGCTACTTAACATAGTATTATTTTGTATCAAATGGATGTCAAAAGTGCATTCTTAAATGGCTACATTTCTGAAGAAGTATATGTCAAACAACCTCCTGGTTTTGAGGATACTTCACATCCTGATCATGTTTTTAAATTAAAGAAATCTCTTTATGGTCTGAAACAAGCACCCAGAGCTTGGTATGAAAGACTAAGCAATTTTTTAGTTGAAAAAGGTTTTCAAAAAGGTCATGTTGACAATACCCTCTTCAGCAAAACATTTAAGAATGACATTCTAATTATTCAAATTTATGTTGATGATATTATTTTTGGATCTGCTAATTCATCTTTGTGCAAGGAATTTTCTAAGATTATGTAGGAGGAATTTAAAATGAGCATGATGGGAGAGCTAAAATTCTTTCTGGGAATACAAATCAACCAGGACAAAGATGGCACCTACATTCATCAAACCAAGTATACAAAGGAGCTGCTGAAGAAGTTCAACATGGACGACTGCAAACCAATGACAACACAAATGCATCCAACAAGCAGTCTCAGCAAGGAGGATTCAGAAGGCAAAGTTGATCAGAAGCTCTACAGAGGTATGATAGGTTCTTTACTTTACCTAACTGCATCAAGGCCTGATATTTTGTTTAGTGTATGTTTGTGTGCTAGATTCCAATCAGATCCTAGAGAATCTCATCTTACTGCTGTAAAGAGAATCTTTAGATATCTGAAGGGAACCATAAATCTTGGATTATTTTATAAGAAAACAAATGATTATAAGCTGATAGGATTCTGTGATGCTGACTTTGCTGGAGATAAGGTATAGAGAAAATCCACAAGTGGCAATTGTCAATTTGTGGGTGAACTTCTTATATCGTGGGCTAGCAAAAGACAAACTACAATAGCTTTGTCAACAGTAGAAGCAGAGTATATATCAGCAGCCAAGTGCTGTACACAACTACTCTGGATGAGATATCAGTTAGAGGATTACAAAGTTAATAGTCATAATATTCCACTTTTCTGTGATAACACTGCAGCTATTCAACTTTCTAAAAAACCAATTTTGCATTCAAGAGCTAAACAAATTGAAATTAAACATCATTTTATCAGAGACCTTGTTCAGAAGGGTAATGTAAATATTCAATACATTGAAACTGAAAGACAATGGGCTGATATATTTACAAAACCCTTAGCAGTTGAAAGACTAGATTTTATCAAAAAGCATCTGAACATGACTTTAGTCTCTGAAGATATCAAGCTCTGACTTACAAAATTGTAAATTCAGCCTCTGAAGTATGGAAGGTCTTCAGACGCTGAAATTTTTTTTTAAGCTCTGAAGTGTTTACCCATGTGGAGTACACGTGTCAATTAATTTGTCTTTACTCTCAAGTCTGTGATTGGTTAGTGTAAAAGCAGTTTATGACGAAATTCTTTATTGCAACAAATGTACTCCCCCATCATTGTTTTCACTAAAGTTTTTCAAAAATCTTTTTATTCCCTTCTCGCACAAGTTCACTTTCCCTTCTAGCCCGTCTCTTCTAAAACCCAGAGCACTTTCTTTCTCCCTCATATTAGCAAAACCCTGTTCGCTAACCTCAACAATGGCAAGCTCATCATCTGTCTCAAGATTCCCAGAGGACATTCCAATCAACATCTACGCTCAGGACTCCCATCTTAAAGATGCCACTATGAATCTTAGGTTTGAAGAAAGTAAATTGGTTATGGAAAGACCAATAGACTTTGAGGCCTTGAAAGTCAATGGACACGACTACAAGGAATTCTTTACTGAACAAGGCTGGGGGCACTACTTGGATATGCTTAATGGACCTATCTATTCCAATTTAGTGTTTGATTTCTGGAGAAAGAGTGAAGTTGTAACTTTGGTAGATGCTAATGCTGAACTTCAACGTCAAATTAATCAAAACCCAAGTGCAAATAAAGGAAAATCAAGAGAAGAATTGGGTCTGAGAAAATTTACTGAAACAGAAATTCGTTCTAGTGTTGGAGGCTTTCAAGTCATTTTGACAAAAAGCAATTTGGCCAAAATGCTAAATCTTCCCAGCACTGGAATGATAAGACTCTATACTGCAGCTTCTGGGAGAAAGTCAGTGTATCTAGATGATATTGCCAGACTTTGTTTTAAGGATCAGAAGCTGTCCAACAAGGTTAGTCATCTGAATGATCGAGCAAAGGTTTTTGCCAAGATTTTGTTCTCATCTATTCTACCAAGGGATACTGGCACTACAAGAAATTTTCCATATACCAACGGCTGTTTATAGTGACGGCAACTAAAACCGTTGGTATAGGCTACATATACCCACATACACTTAAAAGACCATTGGTATAAGTGTCATATACCATCAGCATTCAACTTTTTCAATACCAACAGATTATTTCTATTAGTATAGGCATTTTTGCTACCAATGTTTTACTACAAATTGTGTTGCTAGCAAATCTGGATTAAAAATACCATTGAAATACCAAGCTACTTCCAAGTCCTAAACAATATTGTACGAAAGAGTATTACTTATTATTAATATTTTTATTTTTTGAACTTATATTATTTTTTTACAAACCACGTCATTAATACGTTTGATCAAAATACAGAAAAGAAAAAAAAGCCATATCCCAAGTCCATATTTTTTATCTCCCATATTTAAAAAAAAAAGCGATCGTTTGAAATTTAGTGGTTTTTTTTATCTCCCAGTATTACTTATTATGATCACTTTTCCAAAGGAGTTCCCAAATCCCAAACAGAAGTTTCATCTCCGATAACCACCATCTTCGATCAACGATTCACCATCTTCGGTTCAACGATTCACCATCTTCGATCTCCGATTCACCATCTTCGGTTCATCGATTCACTTCTCCGGTCTCTAATTCACCATTTTCTGATTCACTGATTCACCGTCTCCGATTCACAATCTCCTATCCATCGTTGATTAATCTGTTTCTCCGATTCATCGCCATCTTCGATTCATCCGCAATTTCTTCTTCATCAGCAAAGACTTCAATTGTAATTGATCAAATGTGCTTTCGAGCTTTTTTCGCCTAAAGGTATTAATTGATTAATTGATGATTTATGATTTTTCTTTTTGTTGCTGATCTATGATTGTGTGTCAGTGTTTATTGAAATTGATTTTATGCTGAAAATTAAGATGAAAATTGAGTTTCAGTTAGGGAAGCGCAAAAGAGTGAGCAGAACCAAGCTTGATAAGAAGGAGTTAACACAAGCTCATAGATATGTTTTATCTAATTGTGATGCAGTCGCTCCATTTATAATGTAAGACACTGATCATATTTCACTTTTACATTGGTTTTTTTTTTAACTCCTTTAATTATGTTATCATTTTGTTTAGAGAACACATTACACTTCTTAAGAGGCAGTCTCGGTCACGGCGATTGTCACAACTTGAAATTGATAAACAACATGGTCAAAAATTTAGTGACTGGTTTCGAGATAGGGTGCGTGCGGAAGAAATGAATTATTTACAATTTAGTGGTTTTTTTCTAGTGCATCTAACTTTTGTTGTTGAAATTTTAGATTCGTCTCTTGGATGAGCAAAGTAGCCAACAAGTCACTGATGAACTTAGATGGTTAGCTCGTGGACCAATTGATAATCACATTGATGATGAGGAGGAAGAGGGGGAGGGTATGTTTTAATTTGGAATGGTGTTAACAGTCCTTGTAGAATGAGGTGAAGAGGACTAGTATTTGTGTGTAGTGGGGCGGTGCCTTTTGTTAGTGAGGAGGCTGTAAGTTTGTTGAGCTTGTGGTAGATTTAGTTTCTATTCTTTTGCTGATATTTTGTTATAGGTACCATGGTACGAAGGCATCAATATGATTCACTATTGCTGCATGGATAGTTGTTGATGAATTTTCTGGAGGCAAAGGGTGGTTACAAAGTAGATTAGGATCAAATGGACAGTTGTTTATTTTTGTTTCTTGTGCTAATGTTTCCTCTAAGAAAGGTAGTCTGCAAGGAGCTATTCCTAATTTGAGTTCAATACCAAGACTTACATATCTGTAAGTATATTTTTGGGTTTTGCTTTGTAAGTATACCAAGACTATTTTTTGCTGGAGATTCTGTTCATTTTATCAGGTAAGACATATATTTCGTGAGTTGAAATTTCGTAAATTTTCCGAACCACAATTCTTAGCAATTTTTTGTTGATAACTTTTATAGATGAAAAACAGCAACTGCTTTTATGTTTGAAGTGTTCTAATAGACAGCAGCCAGTGTTTTCTTCATCAGCCAGCAGCCATCGCTCTCAACAATGCTTTACTCAAGCCCCATTTGGAGGCATTAAACGTACTGGTTTAGGCCGTGAACTTGGAGAGTGGTATGGCAATATTTTCTTTATTAGCAAACTTAAAAGTTTCCTTAAATGCTTTTCTTTTTATTTACTTTTGGATGAAGAGGTGATCACAACTTTTTAATATGCAAAAGAAACCCACAATTGCAAGGTGAAGCATATGGATTGTTGAATGCACTAGTATAATTCCCTGTTGACAGTGTATTGATTACCAGGTCCTGCACAACTAAATTCAATCTAATTTGTTTCTACACAAAGTAGAAATTAATTTATTGGTTCGTGTATTCTAACCATACTGTGTTATGAACTTTATTTATAGGGACATTCTTGGATTAGTAGAGCATCAAGATAGCGTAATTCGATTGGGAAAGTAAGCGAAAAACATTCAGGTAAAGCTTCTCAATTTTATGTTCAATTACTGAAATGTGTTTTAAATGCCCTCATTTTTTTTTTTTTTTTTTGACCAAAATAAAAACTCATATATATATAAAATTGATGTGAACTAGAGAACAAATCTACTCGTTGGTTTGCAAGTATGAAGGTAATGGATAGACTTAATCTATCTGCAGGTCAAGTTTCTTAAAGCTTGTGGTATGATTATTATATGACTACGATATGAATATTATACCTTATACTTGTTCTTTGGTAATCAGTGCTAAATTGCAAGTTACATTTATTTGAGGAGAGTTACACTTCCATGATATTTAAAGAATGCTTTTGCAGTTGCAATTTTGATACAATTTAGACTAGCTTGTTCCTATGATCAAATACACGACATTATTTAGTTAATTTTTGACTAGTTTGTTATTTTGGTTTGACACAACCTTGATTTACATCATTAATTTGTTGAATAAATGGGATTTCCTAGCTGTGGTTTTGGGGGGAGTGATTAAATAGGTGAAGAAATTAGTTCATTGATATGTGGAGAAATCAATCACATGTATGCTAGTATTTTAATTAATTTGGAGTCTTTTAATTAAATAAAAAATAAAAAATTTGGAGTCTTTTTGCATTATGTAGTATTAGCATCTATATAGTAAAGATGATGAATGATTTAAGCATTACAATCTAGCCTAATCAGTTTTGAATAGAGATTTATTGTGAAATTGTTGTGATAATATCCTAGCGATTTAGTTAAGAAACATAAATTGGAAATTAGCTAGGATTTTCTTTATATTAGTTGCAAATAAGCTAGGAAATACTTTGCTAGATAATTTGCCGCCCAATCCATGCTACAGCTAAGTCACAACAAATTAGTAGCTAACTCTGTTTTACTAGAGATTAGCTACGAATTAGCTAAGAATACCCTCGTAGCTAACCCCAGTTTTTCTTGTAGTCGACCGTGGGTATAGCCGTTGGTATAACCCCAATGTCTTTTCAAACAGTCAGGAAAACCATCACTATAGGCTATTGTGACGGTAAATATCCATTGGTATAGGAAATTAAAGGTGACGGCCGTACACTACCGTTGGAATAGGTTTTTTTGGGTATAGCAACGGATTTGTGCCCTTTACCTACGGCATTTTGCTGTCACTATAAGTCAATTTTCTTGTAGTGTGGAAGTGACTCTCTGAATTGGGATCAGAGACACTTTATCTACTTCCTCTCCACCAAAAGGAAAATGAACCTACCTGCCTACCTCTTTCAACATCTATGTGAGACAATCTGTGAGGCTCAAAAGTTTGATAATCCTTCCAAATTGATCTCTCATCCCAGGCTCCTAAGCTTCATCTTTGAGCAACTTGGTCTTCCTGATAGATTCATGCTTGCTGGAGTGTCTGACGACCTTGAACAAGTTAGAGCTCCAATTCTTGATGCTAAAGTTTAGTGAGTCTGCGTTTGAAGAGATCAGACCAGCTCATCTATCCCCAAAAACCTCTTCTGGTAAATAAGACCAAATTCAAGCCAATCAGTGATGCCTTCATTTTTTATAATGAACCTCCTGAAGTCATTTTGGAATACATGAGGTTAATGAAGGAAAGAGGAACCCCCATCACTCATAAGGACATTGGAAGAGGTGATGGCCCAACTTTTGCACAGATTATGAGAACAGTTAAGGAAGAGGTGTTCAGTGACTATGAAGAAGATGAAGTGGTTGAGGAACCCTCCATGCAAGAGGCTTCTATACATAGGTCAGAGGATGATCATCCAGAGGCTGACAACGAGCCAGTGGTTGCAGAACCTATTGTGAAAGACCTGCTAAGTGCGAAATTTCTCAGAAGACCTCGCACAAAGCATTGCACTTCTAGGGGACAAAAGAGACAAAGATCAGATACAGGTAATACTCATTCTTTTAATTATTGCAATCAAATATCTGAAGCATCTATTCTAGAACATGTCCAACCCCTAAATACCATCTATCCAACATCCTCTGAACCTGAATTTGTCAACATTTCAGACTCTGAGTCTGAGTCTTCTGACTCCTCGTTTGATGACCTTATGGATAGTTTTGCACAATTCTCTTCCAAAGCTAAGCATATTCCTGAGGAGGAAACAGCTGAGCCATCCAATTGTTCTATCCCTCAGTCATCACCCAAAATTCTCTCTGAAGAAGAGATTCTGAAAGAAACTTCTTTTAGAGTTTCTCCAATTCATGAAACCTCTGAACCACCCAATGCCATATCATCTGACCCATCTCCATCAATTCCATCAGACTCTACCAACTCCTCCTCACCTCTGATGCTTTTAGATACTGTAATTGCAATAAATGATAGAATTGATGTACCAACTGATCATGTGACTCACTTACCTAGTGGTCCAAGTCAACCAGTATCTGCACCACCTGTGGCACAGCCAGAAGCAGATAATTCAGACCTCATAGCAATGGCTCTACACATAATACGAGATACACTTGCTGAACAAGAAAATAAGCTGCTAGAGCTGGTAGCATACTCAGGGGCATCTGCAAGACTGGCTCAACAACTTCGCACTCTTCGTTTTCCTAAACACCCTTAGGATTCTTTTTTCTTTCACCTTTTGTTTTTAGCCTATTGATTCTTCATTCTTTGTTTAAATTTTTTTTTTGCTGATGACAAAAGGGGGAGTATTATTTAGTTGTAGTTGTACAATTGTCAGTAGTTTTTATTTCTACTCACATAATAATATCTGAAACTGTCTGAAATAAGAATCTCATTTTTTTTATCTTGCAAAATGTTTATGAACTTAAGTGATAAGGGGAACAAATTAATAAATATAATTGTGTTTGCATAGATGAAGGTAGTTAAGATTGTGCTCTTAATTATTTTCATCAGATTCAAGAGTTGAGCTTGCAAACCTCACACTCTGAGAGTCAAGTATGTAGATACAATCAAGTTTATCAAATTGTTCTTATACTGATTCAACTTAATTATGGATAAAACTTAGGGGGAGCTTGCAAAGCTAACCCTAATGGTTTATCAGACTCGGGGGGAGCTTACAAACCTCAACAACCTGATGTTGACATAATTAAACTAATCAACAAACAATTGTATTTAATACCTATGTTTGTCATCATCAAAAAGGGGGAGATTGTTGGAACAAAATGATTTTTATTTATAAAACACCCTAAGTTTTGATGATAACAAGGTATTAAATGGACAATTGGTACTAATAATAAATGATCTAGTGTGCAGGAACAAAGTAAAAATATCATCCTCGTAGATCATCATTTGGGCATCTGAAGGACACAGTCTGAAGTGTTAAGGCTCTGATGATGCTGGAAGCATCAGAGCCTCTGAAGAAGTCCTCAGAGGCCAAAGAAAGAAACACAGTCTGAAGCGTGTGTACATCTTCAGAAGATCAAATAAACGGTATCATCAGATCCTGAAGAACTCTCTCTGAAGAAAGACAACTAATAACCAATGCAATAGTACAACGGTCCTGTCAAAGAGTACAACCGTCTTGTCAACAAAAAGGAGAGTGTACAACCAACGGTTCTCTTCTCAACGTCTTTATACCTAGAGTATAAATAGAAGACATCCTCATAGAGAGAAGACTACTGGAAGATCATCTGACCTTAGAAAGATTCAAATCATATTCAAAGCTGTGTACTGTGTTATTCTTTCTAGTGTTATATTCTAAGTTAAATATCTTTTGATATTACAGACTCTGAGCTTAGTGTTTAGAGAGTCTTGCTTAGAACTTTCAGTCCTACTTAATCTTTGTATTAAGTTAGTTTGTGAAGTCTTAAGTCTTGTGTGACTTGAGCAAGGGAGTCTTAAGCTTGTGTGCTTAAGCAAGGAAGTCTCTAATCTTGTGTGATTAGAGCAAGGAAGTCTCTTTGTCTTGTATGACTTAGAGCAAGGAAGTCTCTTGCTTGTGTGCTTGAGCATTAGTTGTGTAATCTTTGTGATTATAGTGAAATCCCTTGGAAGTTCAAGGGGACTGGACTACTCTCGTTTTGTGAGAGGAACCAGTATAAAATTTCTGTGTGTTCTTTCTCTCTCTCTCTCTCACTGTTTTATTTGTGTTTTGTATTTAGTCTAGTTTACTATATCCGTTGCTTTTTTATATTTCTTAAGACAAAAGAAACAATTTTTCAAAACACAATTCAACCCCCCTTCTTGTGTTTTTCACCTTCAAGGACATCCCAATTGATATCTACGCTGAAGATTCTTATCTCAAGGATGCTACAATGGATCTTCGCTTTGAAGACATTAAATTAAGAGTCAATGGGCATGACTATAAAAAGTTTTTTGTTGAACAAGGCTGGGAGCACTACTTTGATATGCTAAATGGTCCTATCTATTCAAACTTAGTGTATGATTTCTGGAGAAAAAGTGAAGTAGTTACTTTGGTGGATGCAAATGCAGAACTTCAACGTGTAATTGATCAGAATCCAATGGAGAATAAGGGAAAATCAAGAGTTGAATTAGGTCTGAGAAAATTCACAGAAACAGAAATACGTTCTAGTATTGGTGGGTTTCCAGTTATCGTAACAAGAAGCAATCTGGCTAAGATGATGGAACTTCCCAACTCTGGAATAGTCAGACTCTACACTGCAGCATCTGGAAGAAAGTCAGTATTCCTCAATGACATGGCCAGACTCTGCTTCAAGAGTCAGACGATGTCAAATAGAGTTGGTCAACTGAATGATAGAGAAAAATTTCTTGCAAAGATTGTTTTCTCTTCAATTCTTCCTAGGGATACTGGTAATGACTCTCTGAATTGGGATCAGAGACACTTCATCTATTTCCTTTCTGCAAAAAGGCAAATGAATCTACCTGCCTGTATCTTTCAACACCTTTGTGAAGCTCAAAAGTTTGAAAATTCTTCCAAATTAATTTCACATCCAAGGCTCTTAAGCTACATTTTTTAGCAGCTTGGTCTTCCAGATAGATTCATGGTGGCTGGGGTCACTGAAGATCTTGAACAAGTTAGAGCACCAATACTTGATGCTAGAGTCTTGGTGAGTCTACGTTTGAAGAGGTCAGAAAAGCTAATTTATCCTCAACAGCCTCTCTTGAAAAATAGGGCTAAATTTCAACCAATGAGTGAAGCTTTTATCTTTGACAATGAACCTCCTGAAGTCCACATAGAATACATGAGGTTAATGAAGGAAACAGGAATTAGAGTCACTCATAAGGATATTGGAAGAGGTACTGGTCCTACGTTTGCACAAATTATGAAAGCTGTTAAGGAAGAGGTTTTCAGTGATTATGAAGAGGATATCATGGTTGATGAGCCAACAATCGAAGAACCTACAGTTGATAAGCCAGGGGATGAACAACAAGAGGTTGAAGACACTGTGGCTGAAGAACAAGTTGGTGAAGATCATGTGGATTCAGAACCTGTTATTGAAGACTTGCTGCGTGCAAAAGTTATCAGAAGAACTCGTACAAAGCAATGCACCACTAGGGGAAAGAAGAGACAATGGTCAGATGCAGGTATTGACAATTATTTTGATTATTGCAATAAAATATCTGAAGCATCAATCCTAGAAAATGTCCAACCCCTCAATACCATCTATCCCACAACCTCTGAACCTGAATATATCAATGTTTCATCATCATCATCATCATCATCTGATTCAGACTCTTCTGAGTATAATGAAATCATGGCTGGTTTTGAACGATATAAACCCAAAGCTAAGCATATTCCTGAGGAGGAAATAGCTCAGCCATCCAATGTTGCAACCCCTCAACCATCACCCAAAATTCTCACTGAGGAAGAGATTCTGAAGGAGACATCTTTCAGAGTTTCTCCTATCCATCGAACCTCTGAACCACAAAATGTCACATCATCTGAACCACCCATATCAATTCCATCAGATTCTCCAAAACCTTCATCACCTATAACACCACCTGAGATGCTTATAGATAATGATATTACAATAAATGATAGAATTGATACTACAAATGATCTTTTGACTCATTCACCTAGTGGTCCAAGTCATCCAGACTCTGCACCACATGTGGAAAAGAAAGAGGAAGGGAATTCAGACAAGAAGACAAGGATTCTTAACTTACTAGACCATTCGCTTGATCAACAAGATGATAAGCTTCTGGAGCTTGTGGCATATTCAAGAGCATCTAAATCCAAGCTTCAACAGCTCCTCACTCTTTTCTTGTCCAAACACCCTTAGGATTCTTGATAATTACTTATCCTTTTTTGCACCTTCTGTTAATTACTTATCCTTTTGCTTTGTTTTCTAACTTTTTGATATTGACAAAAGGGGGAGTAATATGTTGTACAATTGTCAGTAGTATATTTTTTATTAACTACTCAATAAGAATCTGAAACTGTCATAAAAATAAGAATCTAATCTCTTTCATATCTATGCTTAATGTTTATGAACTTAATTGATAAGGAGAGCAAATTAATAAACATAATTGTGTTTGCATAGATGAAGGTAGTTAAGATTGTGCTCTTAATTATTTTTATCAGACTCAGGAGTTGAGCTTGCAAACCTCACATTCTGAGAGTTAAGTATGTAGATACAATCAAGTTTATCAAATTGTTTCATATACTGATTCAACTTAATTATGGATAAAACTTATGGGGAGCTTGCAAACCTAACCCTAATGGTTTATCAGACTCAGGGGGAGCTTACAAACCTCAACAACCTGATGTTGACATAATTAAATTAATCAACAACAATTGTATTTAATACTTTATATTTGTCATCATCAAAAAGGGGGAGATTGTTGGAACAAAATGAGTTTTAGTTATAAAACACCCTAAGTTTTGATGATAACAAGGTATTAAATGGACAATTGGTATTACTAATTAATGATCTAGTGTGCAGGAACAAAGTAAAAATCTTATTCACTCAGATCATCAATTGAGCTTCTGAAGGACACAGTTTGAAGCGTTTAGACTCTGAGAAGCAAGAAGCTTCAGAGCCTCTGAAGAAGTCCTCAGATGCCAAAGAGAGAAACATGTCCTGAAGCTTGCGTACACTATTCAGAAGATCAATGAAATGTTATTACAAGATTCTGAATGACACTCTCTGAAGAAAGACAGCTCATAACTAATGGAATAGTACAACAATCTTATCATCAAATGGAGCGTGCAGTACTCAGTACTATTTTACCTAATTTACTGAAGCGCCTTTTGACAAAGAGAAGTAGTGGAATTGATTTACTCCTTCTGGAAGAAATAATCAAATCCAGCTCAGTAAAAGAAGATTGTAATACCAACGGTCCTTTCTCAATGTCATTATACTTAGAGTATAAATAGAAGACATTTTACTTGAGAGAAGACTACTGGAAGACTACTGAAAAATATTTAAAACTCAGAGAAAGATTTACTTTGTATTCAAACTGAGAATTATTTCTTTCTTGTGTAATTTTTAAGTCAAATATCTTTTGATATTGTTAGGCTCTGAACTGTGTGTTAAGAGAGTCTAGCTTAGAACTTTCAGTCCTACTTAATCTGTGTATTAAGTTAGTGTGTGAAGTCTCTTTGTCTTGTGTGACTTAGAGCAATGAAGTCTCTTTGTCTTGTGTGACTTAGAGCAAGGAAGTCTCTCTGTCTTGTGTGACATAGAGCATTAAGAAAAGTCTCTTGCTTGTGTGCTTGAGCACTAGAATTGTAATCTTTTGTGATTATAGTGAAATCTCTTGGAAGTGCAAGGGGACTGGACTACTCTCGTTTTGTGAGAGGAACCGGTATAAATTTTGTGTGTGCACTCTCTTCTCTCTCTCTCACTGTCTTATTTGTGTTTTGCATTCTGACTAGCTTCTTTTATCCGCTGCTTTACAATCTGATAGCTAGAAAAGAAATAATTTTTCAAAACACAATTCAACCTCCCTTCTTGTGTTTTTCACCTTCAATGTCAAGGAGCATTTCTTTGATATCATACATGTGGATGATACCACATCATCCACTCTTAAGCAAGGGATTTGTTCAATATTGTCTCGTCACAATCTTGACATTCAAAATGTTCGAGGCAGTACTCAGTACTATTTTACCTAATTTACTGAAGCGCCATTTGACAAAGAGATGTAGTGGAATTGATTTACTCCTTCTGGAAGAAATAATCAAATCCAGCTCAGTAAAAGAAGATTGTAATACCAACGGTCCTTTCTCAACGTCATTATACTTAGAGTATAAATAGAAGACATTCTACTTGAGAGAAAACTACTGGAAGACTATTGAAAAATATTTAAAACTCATAGAAAGATTTATTTTGTATTCAAGCTGAGAATTATTTCTTTCTTGTGTAATTTCTAAGTCAAATATCTTTTGATATTGTTAGGCTCTGAACTGTGTGTTAAGAGAGTCTAGCTTAGAACTTTCAGTCCTACTTAATCTGTGTATTAAGTTAGTGTGTGAAGTCTCTTTGTCTTGTGTGTCTTAGAGCAAGGAAGTCTCTTTGTCTTGTGTGACTTAGAGCAAGGAAGTCTCTCTGTCTTGTGTGACTTAGAGCATTAAGAAAAGTCTTTTGCTTGTGTGCTTGAGCACTAGAATTGTAATCTTTTGTGATTATAGTGAAATCCCTCTGAAGTGCAAGGGGACTGGACTACTCTCGTTTTGTGAGAGGAACCAGTATAAATTTTGTGTGTGCACTCTCTTCTCTCTCTCACACTGTCTTATTTGTGTTTTGCATTCTGACTAGCTTCTTTTATCCGCTGCTTTACAATCTGATAGCTAGAAAAGAATTAATTTTTTAAAACACAATTCAACCTCCCTTCTTGTGTTTTTCACCTTCAATGTCAAGGAGCGTTTCTTTGATATCATACATGTGGATGATACCACATTATCCACTCTTAAGCAAGGGATTTGTTCAATATTGTCTCGTCACAATCTTGACAATCAAAATGTTCGAGGCCAAGGATATGATGGTGCTAGTAATATGCGCGGAGGGTTGAATGGCTTACATGCTTTGATTCTTCAAGAATGTCCTTATGCATATTATGTACATTGTTTGGCTCATCAATTACAACTTGTTCTTGTTGCGTCCGCTAAAGAAGTAGCTGAAGTACATACTTTTTTTCAAACTTTGAATAAGATTGTCAATGTTGTGTGTTCTTCTTGTAAACGAAATGATGAGTTGCAAACTGCATATGAAAATGAAATTATTCATTTTGTTGAGAATGATGAGATTGCAACTGGAAGAGGGGCTAATCAAACCGGAACGTTACAAAGACCTGCATATACTAGATGAAGTTCTCATTTTAATTCAATATGTAGTATTTTACACATGTATAATGCAACTGTTTTAGTTCTTGAAAATTACGCGGTTAAAGGATCTAGTTATGCTCAGAGAGGTGATGCTAAATATTCTTTTAAAGTTGTGATGTCATTTGAATTTGCTTCTATTCTACATGTGATGAAAGAAATAATGCGAATCACTGATAATCTTTGTCAAGCTCTGCAGAAAAAATCTCAAGACATTTTGAATGCTATGTGTTTGGTCTTTAGCACAAAAGCACAAATTCAAAAGCTAAGGGACTTTGGTTGGGATTCCGTTTTAGAAAAAGTCAAATCTTTTTGCAATATTCGTCGCATTTCAATTCCTGATATGAGGGATTCTTTCGCCGATTTAATTCGGTCTCATTATCGGGTAGACTTATTTAATGCCATCATAGATTTTCAGTTAAATGAGTTGAATAGTAGATTCATTGAGCAATCAACTGAGCTTATTACATTGAGTACATCTTTAAATCCCAACAATGCATTCAAGTCATTTAATGCACGTGACATTTGCAGCCTTGTTGAGAAGTTTTATCCTTCAGATTTTTCTATTCAAGAAAGGATTCAATTGGAATATGGGTTGCAACATTATGAGTTTGAGGTGCTTAAAGATGTTAACTTTCAAAATCTATCCACTATTGGTGAATTGTGTTAAAAATTAGTTGAGACAAGCAAATCAAATTTGTACCCATTGATTGATCGGGTGCTACGACTTGTTTTGACTCTTCCTGTGTCAACAGCAACCACTGAACGTGCCTTTTCAGCAATGAAAATTATGAAAACAAGGCTACGTAGCGAGATGGGAGATGATTTTCTCAAAAGTTACATGATTGTTTATATTGAAGCTGAGATTGCTGAAAAATTCACCTCCGGTATGATAGTTGACGAGTTTGACATTGTGAAACCAAGACGACTAGATCATCAAAAGTGAAGGTTAGTTTCATTTCATTTTATATTTGTACGACTATATTGACTTTGAATAATACTTATATGTTCTTAAATTTCTTATATATGCATTAGTGCATTTAAAAATTTACTTTTTCTATATACTAAATTATACCTTTTAGACTCGGTCCCCCCTATGTTTAAATCCTGGCTCCGCCCCTGGGCTTTGGCGTTGGAGGAATCAGCGAGTACATGATCCTCATTTTGTTAGTCCTATGCAGCCGTGGATTAATATTTTGCAGTGGGTGCAGACTTGCCAAATACAACAAAGCATGCATATTCGAGCTAATAGCACTATGACTAATATTTCTTGGAAAGCACCGACACATGGTTGGTATTGTTTGAATATAGATGGAGCGGCTTAAGGCATAGATGGATTGACGGGTTGTGGTGGCTTAGTGCATGACGAAAACGGTCGTTGGATAAGGGGTTTCTCGAAGAACCTTGGCATTGCAACAACTGATATGGCAGAATTATGGGGACTTCATGAAGGCTTATGTCTAGCTAGAGAGTATGGTGTGAGTCACTTGGAGGTTCAATTAGATTCTAAAGTAGTTGTGAGTAGTTTACAAGAAGGAAACTTAGGCAGCGCTGCTGGTTGGAGCCTAATTAAGAAGATCAAAGAACTGTTAAATTACTCGTGGAATGTTAAGATCATACATGTATATCGAGAAGCAAATCGGTGTGCGGATATATTAGCAAATATAGGTTGTATGTCCACTATGGACTCTATAGTTTATGAGCATCATCCTCTAGAGTTGATTCATGTTCTTGCTGATGATTGTAGAGTTGTATCCTTCCCCCGTTTAATCACTCTGTAATTTTCTTTTAGTTGGGCTTAGGCCCCTTTTTTTCAATATCATTGTATCTGTTGAGTGAAAAAAAAAAACAACTATCATTGTATCAGCTAGGGAAGAAAGATGGTTACCATCTCCGAATTTATGTTATTTATTTCTATGTTCCTAACAATTTTCGTCGCGTTGCAATTCAAAGAGAGTAAGAGCACGCTACCGAGATTTCACAGAGTAACCGTGAGCATCACTAACAACATGACCGATTACCAGCTCAATGTTAAATGTAAAGACAAACATTCTGATTTTGGATTTCGAGTGATATAGTTTGGCGAGAGTTACACTTTTATCTTTTTACCTACGTTAATTATAGGAAAATCCTTATATTTTGTCATTTTGATTGGTATAATATGGAGCACACTATTTCAAAATTTATGTTCAAAATCAAGATCAAGATTGCGGAAATACATGTCATTGGGTAGCAAATGAATCAGGACCATGCAAGATTAAAAGTGGATCTATAGACTGCTTTGCTTGGAATCCTGATGTTGTTGCAACAGAGATTGAGCGTGGTCATACTCATAATTTGTAACATGCTCAATATATTTATGTAGATTGAAGAATAATTTGTTGCAGCAGAGACTGCTTTTTTGAATCATATTATGAATTGTTGTTTAATCTTCCTTTTTTTCCTCGAAATTTTGATTTTTTTTTTCTTTTATATATTTAACGTTCTTTTTATGCAGCCTCATTATTCTACAACACCTTTGAGTTCTGATTTTTCTATTGTTTCAGTTTTTCTTCTGTATTTAAATCCTATTGTATCTATACTATTATTATTCAATAATACCACATTAAACTCCTTAACCTCCCTAACATCAAGACCCCCTCATAATAGGAAGAAACACAGAGCTGCCAACACTACTTACTCAATAATGACATAATGCATTGATCTTTCACAATTTATTTTTTTAACCAATTATTATTAAAGTTTGTAAAATGTCAAAATGGCCTTTTAAGGACACATTAATATTCTTAAACCTGCCTAATTGAACAACATATGATGTGTTCTGGACTGGGCCAAGGACTGGCCCGAATCCGCTTCTGCTCGAGTTACGGGGCAGGCCCAACAAGGACCTACCCCTGCTCGACAGACTAGCACGTCACGGGCACTCCACGTGCTCCTCGACATGAATTCGTTGAGCTCATCCATTCCTCCTAGGATCGTGGAACCGCTCCACCAAGATAACAGTTGGCAACAACTTCTCCCCATATTCTGGAAGTTATCTTGGCAGTCTACCTTATTGGGCTGCTCATCACGGTCCACTAAGGAGACCTTTGGCCTAGCGCTGGGGGCAACTATATAAGCTCTCCTTGACAGGAGAGCAAGGTACACAATTCTCATTCTCTACTCTCACTCTCTCTCTTTCTCCGTACTCTTGCATTCTCTAACTTTGGCATCGGAGCGCCTGCAGGCACAACTCCCCCCTCCGGTGGACGTTTGCTTCTTTACGCTACTTGATGACGGATCTCTAGCCATCACCTACTTATGATCAACAGGTTAGATCTTTCGTTCTTTCCTTCAAGAACGAAAGATCAAAACCGAAATTTCCAACCACAATCATGGTCAGTGGATCAAACGCCACCAACGACGGTACCAACAACAACAACGTTGACGTCATTCCTCCGTTCACCTTGAACACCGACGATCCCATCCACATGCCGGTTGACAACACCAATCAACCCATTCCGGAAATCGATCCCAGGGACAGGCGAGAGACATCTCTCGATTCTGATTATGACGATGCGGTTCAGTTTCTCTCAGAGCGAAAAAAGGGGAAATAATCGCAAGCCACGCCGGTAAAATCGGCTGCAAATCCTCAACCGAACTCCCCGCGAGCTTCGGAAACAAATGCTCTGGTCAACGCCTTGCGCGAGACCATCAGGACTGTCAACGAGCAGAACACTCGCATTCGGGCCCTAGAAGATGGTCAGCGACAAATACTAGGGTACTTCAAACCCTCTCCTCCCCCGCAGAGGCTTGAAGGCTCGGAATCTCCTCCTGCTCGATGAGCAGAAACGAGCAACCGAAGACCTGCCGTCGAGCGCGTGCAGTTACCACTGCAGCCTCAGAAAAGGAATCGCACTCCTCCCCGCGAGGATGCTGCTGCCCGAGCAGCCAAGAAAGGAAAAGCGGTTGTTGTTTACGAGAATAGACCCAGATCTCCTCCTCGAAAGAAGCAGCTCCTGCTCGGTGGTATGACGCAGGGAAGTCGCGGAGACGACTATTGCTACCGATGAGAGGATTCCCCTCGTCGAGCAGATACTCCTACCCACTCGCCTGGATGGAGTGATGACGAAGTTTACAGGGGTCCCCTCTCTAAGCAGATCATGGACCTGGAACTTCCTCGCGCACTGTAGAAGCCACCCCAACTAGGGAAGTATGACGGGCTCACTGACCCCGACATACACATCTAGAACATCGATGCTATCCTCAATTACCAAGCGGTAAAGGGAGGTATCAAATGCAGAATTTTCCCGACCACACTGGTTGAAGGTGCCATGGCATGGTATAGAAGCTTGCCCCAGGGGTCTACCACCTCATGGAAAGACTTGTGCAAGCAATTTACAAGCCACTTTACTACTTCCCGGAAACATCCGAAGACAGAAGTGAACTTGGAAGTTGTGGTCCAAGGACCAAACGAAACTCTTCGATCCTACATCGAGAGATTCAACAAAGAAGCTGTGCAGGTTGATGTCACTGATGACATGTAAAAGTATCTGATGCGGAAGAACCTTCGCGATGGAACCAAGTTCAAGGAAATGGTTACCATCGAGAAACCTGCCACCTGGGATGAGATCCTGTACAAAGCCCAGACCTACATGCAGTTCGAGGAGGAGACATTGGCCGACGCCATGCGATACTCCCGAACAGAGGACAATCGCCCTCCCCGCGAGCAGGGCAACAGAAACGGGGACAAGCGCAAAGGGGACAAACGCGAGCGTGATAAGTCACGTGAACCCAGGGGTCCTCCTAGCCAATTCACCAATTACACTCCCCCTACTCGTACCACGAGAGATTGTCCTCACCGAGTGTGCTAGCTCGGACTTCAAGAATGCTAGGATTAGGTTTCCAAAATCTACCCCCTATAAGCCCGGCCAAGATAGGAGTAGATATTGAGCCTATCACAAGAGCTACGGACACTTGACTGAAGATTGCATCCAGCAGAAGGATGATATCGAAATACTGATAAGAAATGGTAAGTTGAAAGACTATGTCAAAAAGAAGGAAAACCCTCGCTAAGAGAAGCGCAAGGACAGCCCCGACGAGGGGACAGAGCCCGAACCTCCCAGGGCCAAGAGTGTCGCGTATTCTGTCACGCGACCTGAAGATTTTTACGTCCCCGAACGTCTCGAGGACACTTACACACCTCCCATACTCAACGAATGGGAGAATTTTCTTGAAACCATGGTCATCTCTGGTGGTGTCTTAGACAAACACACCATTGGCTCGGTGAACAGAAAGTTCGAGTAGCTCATCACTGCCTCCTCAGGCATGGCTGTTACCCTCGGCAAGTCGAAGACATCATCACAGCCTCTCTCCTTCTATCTCTAGGAGCTCCCCGGAGGATCTGTTAACTCTCAGATCCCCCTCCTCGTCCGAGCCGATATGGCAAACTTTGACGTTCGAAGCATCTTGGTCGACTCTGGTAGCTCGTGCGACATTATGTACGCACACCTGTTCAGAACACTGCAGCTGAATGAGTCCCATCTTACACCATATGTGGGCTTAGACCTTCAAGGATTCAACGGGGCAACTACAAAGCCCTGGGGTTATGTCGTCACCTTTGGCCACGAAGAAACAACCAAATCTATCAAGGTCAAGTTCTTGGTGGTAGATTGCCCATCTCCCTACCAATGCATCATCGGCAGAACTGCAATTGCAGACTTTCCCGCCGTAGCCTCCACTGCCCATCTGAAAATGAAGTACTACACCAACAAGGGGCATGTAGCTACTCTCCATGGAGACATTGAGGCTGCGAGGAGGTGCTTCGAAGCAGTCTACAAAGGGCAGAGCTACGTAGACCCTGCTCCCAATGCTAAGAAGCCCAAGACTTCCTCCGAACAGGCAGAGGTGAGCACATAAGCTCCTCCTCAACAATCTCCTCAGATGTGAGTACGGTGGACCTCGACAGCCGCCATTCCAAGCAGGAGCACAAAGAGGAGAAAAAGTTGTGCAAGGAGAAAAAGGAGGAGGACCCGGCGAGCAAGGAAAATCTTCGTCCCATTCCTGATGGAGATTTCGAGCTGATTCCCCTCGGAGAAGATCCGAGCAGGAACTTGAAAATTGGAAAGGACATAACAGATTTGGCGAGGAAACAGTTGGTGGCCTGCTTGAGAGACAATGCCGACTTGTTCGCCTGGAGTACCACTGGCATGCCAGGCCTGGACCCCCTGGACCCCAAGGCCGCATGTCACAAGTTGACCGTCAATAAAGCTGCTAGTGTTGTAGTACAACGTAGGCGTAGGCAATCTCCTGAAAAAATGGAGGCTGCAGAAAAAGCTGTAAGAGACCTCTTAGAGGCAAATTTTATTTCTGAAGCCAAGTACACAACTTGGTTGTCAAACGTTGTACTCGTTAAAAAATCTAATTGAAAATTGAGAATGTGTGTTGACTATACCAATCTCAATAGGGCATGCCGTAAAGATGCTTACCCTTTACCTTGCATTGATAGATTAGTAGATAATTCTTCTGGTTTTAAATTACTCTCTTTTTTAGATGCATATTCAGGGTACAATCAAATCCCAATGGTGGTGGCCGATAGGGGTGAAAACGGCTTTCATTACTGAGTCGGGCAACAATTACTACAACGTAATGCCCTTCGGCTTGAAAAATGTCGGCGCTACTTATCAGCGGATGATGAACAAAGTGTTCCGAGGAGAAATTGGGGACATGCTCAAAGTATACATGGACGACATGATCGTCAAATCCCACGAGGAGGTGGATCATGTCATCCACCTTCAAAAGGTCTTCGAGCAGGCCAGAAAGGTCAACATGAGGTTCAACCCAGAGAAATGCACATTTGGCATCCGAGCAGGAAAGTTCCTCGATTTCTACCTCACCAAGCGGGGAATCGAGGCTAACCCTGACAAATGTCGAGCATTTACGGAGTTCCCAACTCCCAACGACAAAAAATTCATACAACACGCACTTCCCCTTTTCAAGCTACTTAGAAAAGAATCTGCCTTCGAGTGGAATGAGGAGTGCGAGCAGACCCTTCAACACCTCTAGAAGGCGATATCCGAACCCCCAGTTTTGTCACGCCCGGATGAAGGGGAGGTGTTATACCTCTACCTCGTTGTCGCATCTGAGGCCGTTAGCGCAACTCTCATACGTGAGACGTTCGAAGGACAGAAACCAGTATACTTTACAAGCAAAGCATTGCAAGGCCCCGAGCTCAGATATCAACGAATCGAAAAAGTGGCCCCAGCCCTCATCAACACGGCGAGGAGACTGCGACACTACTTCCTAGCACACACGATCGTCGTGTGAACAGATCAACCTATCAAATCACTACTCGTCCGACCAGACATGGCGGGCAGAATGCTGAAATGGTCACTAGAGCTCTCCAAATTCGACATTCGCTATGAAAGCAGAAAGGCTCTCAAAGTCCAAGTGTTGTCCAACTTCGTCGCCGAAATGACCTGTTCTTCATCCTCGACTAATGGGGCGAACAAGTGGACCATCTTCGTCGACGAAGCCTCAAATGCAACAGAGGCGGGCGCAGGAATCATCCTCGAAAACGAAGAAGGAATCCTGATTGAAGTCTCACTAGCACTGTCATTTCCGACCTCCAACAACCAAGCAGAATACGAGGCCTTCCTCGCAGTGATGCGTCTCGCTGAGGACGTGGGCGCGAAGGAAATAAAAAATTACACAGATTCATAACTCGTTGCATCACAGGTCCTAAGGGAATACCGAGCTAAAAATGACAATTTATCTGAATACTTGGCCTTAGTAAAAGAAAGAATCACAAAGTTTGACTCCGCTGAAATACCGCATGTTCCACGAGAACACAACAAACGGGCAGACATCCTGTCTAAACTGGCGAGCACAAAAACAAAGAACGGAAACAAGTCCGTAATCCAGGAAATCCTCTCCCAGCCAAGCATAAAAAAGCCAACAAGGATCCTCGACATAAACGCCATCGGGGACGCCAATTAATGGAAAGACCACCAAGGTCGACAATTGTCATAAATAAAAAGGGGACAAAGCCCATTTGTTCAAAGATTACAAAGATATGGCTCGCAGGCTCCAAAAAATTAGTTCAACAAAAGCTAAAATTAATACAAGAGAATGGCGTGCAGGCCCAAATAAAATCGGGGACAACTAATGATCACTTTCGTCCTGACCTTCTTTGTCTCCGGGCACCTCCTCCCCATGTTCCTCCTCACCATCTTCATCCTCTTCTTCCTGCTCCATCTGCCGGTATTCTTCGGGGATAACAATCTGTCCGTTCTCAACTTTACGAAGCAGTCCAGTCCCCTCAGTGATCATCCCGGGATTGACAATTGCGAGTTGGGCAAGTGCATTGTTAAAACCATACTTAGCACTCTCAAAGAGCTTCCCCATCTGGGCCCGAATATCGCTCACGAGCTCTGCTCGAGTAGTCAAACCCCGGGCACGCTCGGGCTCATCCTCGGCAGGGGTCATCACTTGTCGAAGAGACTTCATCTCTTCCTCGGCTTTCTCTCTTCCCTTCTTCTCCCCGACAAAGCTAACCTCCACTTCAGCCAACTCCTTCTCGAACTTCGTACGCTTCTCCTCGGATTTACGAAAATCAGCGGCCAGGTTGACATAAGTTTCCTACTTCCCCCGCAGGTCAGTCACGGTATTCCCGAGCTGAAGGACCTCGGCCTCTAACTGCTCATTCCTCTTCGTCAGCTTCTCCACCTCCTTGCTCGGCCCCCTCCCATTGAGCACCATTGATGTCTCCGCCAAGCGAAGAGTGGCTGCCAAATCTCTGGTGAGCTGAGCCGCCAGCTCCTCGGAACTCTGCTTTTAAAATGAGCTCCTTCTCTGACCTTATCACTGTCTCGGGATGTTGTTCCATGTAGTTCCTCACGCCGAAGATAGGAGGGAAGATGAATCTTTTTTCCTCCTCGACGGCGTCGAGGTCAAGCACAAAATCATCCCTTTGCCTCTTAGGAGGAGGAGGCTTCACCACCGAGGGACTTCCTTTGGCTTCGACGGGAGAGGAAGAGCTGGCCGGAGTAGTCTGGCTTGACGATATCACATGAGAAACAGCAGATCGAGTAGGTTTCTTCTTGGTCACCCTTTTCTTGCCAGCGACAATTTTGAAGAGCTTATCAGAAAAATCAGACATCTTATCTGCGAGGACAACGAAATGAGCAGGATTAACAACGAGGAGAACAAAAAATAAACATGACATAAAATAAATACAAGATAAAGGCCGAGCAGGAAGGACATGACAATACCCAACAAAGATTTCCTAGCTTCTCTGATCGTACACTCGAGCAGAGACTTTGTGTTCACGAAACGAGTTTCTACCCTTGGGTTTCCAAATGCATCCTTCGCGGGCACACCCGCCTTCGTCATAAATTTCACGGGTTGGAAACCCGCAACATAAACTCTGATTTTTTCATACCCAGCACGCTCTGCCGGGGAGAGTAACTCATCCCTAACCAAGTAGGCATCCGTGGGCAAGGCGAAGTGCCTGTCCGTCCAGCAAAGGGGAAACCGGGAACCTCTAGGGGAACCGGAACTCCCTTCTCGCCCAACGTCGAGATGGTCTTATAAACAGACTTTTTTGCCTCCGGGGACGCTGGCTTCACCACATAATATCTCTCCTTGAAACCCCGAACAGAGTCCACGAACATTCTGAATATTTTGGCCTGGTGATGCTTCAGGGACACCCAGCCTTGCCTTCCCCGTATCGTCTGCCTCTAGATCTTAAAAATATGAAAGAAAAGGGGAAGGGTAGGCTCGACGTCCAGATAGTAGCAGAGAAGCTCGAAGGCCCGGATAAATGCCAACGAGTTCGGATGCAACTGGGAGGGGGCCAACCTCAGCCTGTCGAACACACCCATGGCGAAGTCGCTGAAGGGCAGCCTGAATTTGAAGTCTTTGAAGGCGAATTTGTACATAGCAAATCTGAGACGTCCCGACGTCTCGGTGAAACCAACACAACTATTCTAAACCGTTTATATATATTCTCTCTCAGCAGAAATACAGAGAAATTTAAAATTAAATATATCATCAATAAATAATAGATATAAGTCAAAACTTATTTTATTTATCTCATAAAGACAAAGGTGTTTGCGGATCTATCTGATACCGCTATCTACACATGAAAACATATATGGAAATTACATCATCTTTCAAAAGACTCAAACGATAAGACTACAAAAGACACACTGGCTATCCAAACAAGACTTCGATTATTGTTCGGCGATACTGGCATCTACATCGCCATTCGTATAAAGAGAAGAAAGAACTGCACCATCTTTATCCTTGAACTCCTCTTCGTCGGGGTCTAAATACATGGATAAAAATACAAGACAAAGAGAACACAGGGCTAAGACTACGTACAAGTTTAGAAAGTGGGGATGGGGTGTAAAATAGGAATATATATGTCAAACACAAACACAAGTAATCAATCAAACGTCTTATCCCTATAATGTTTTTCTCCAGATTCTCCATGGATAGATTCTATCTATCTTAATGCATCCTTGAACTATATGCTGACTCAGGCCACTAGACGCTGTCAAGGATATCCTCCCAATTACCGAGATCAGATATCACGAGACCACTTGCCACCAACGTCCTCCCATTTACCAAGAGCTACGCCACTTGACTTCACGTGGAGTCCAAGTGTTATAAGTCGATTGCCCCTAGGAAAACAGGCCAAGATCTCACTATCTTGCCAAACGCGTAGAAATAATCCTCGTCAGGATTCTGGCAGCTGATCAACCTCGTACGTCCCATACCGTACGGCAGTGGACTTACACATTCCTAAATGCAATTCTATATGCACTCTCAATCAACTTATGGCAACTCAAACCCTAAGCACTAATTCAACCCTCAAGAATTCATCACATCAATCAATCTAGTTATAACATACTCTAGTCACCTAGGTTGAGTGCCAATTACCATCAATAACCTCAAAGTATCTTTATCATTCTTTCCTCACACAAACCTCACTCCTACACAATAAGTTCAATTCATACAATGAATAGTGTATGGTTGACTTCCCAGGAAAGAGAGGTAACCGTAAGAGACATAGTCTACCAAGTCTTTCCTTAGCCAGAACCCAACCGAATACATCTACTCAGAGTAACAAACTGCCCTTATGTTATTGGGGACCTTGCACTTAATATCTACTGATGTTTCTCACTCTAAAGAGTAATGGATCATTTTCTTAATCTAACAATCACAATCAATCATATATTCACAAATAAACATTTAGACAATTAATCAAGTAATGCAAGCACAATACAAACACAATTCATAGATCATTGCTATGATGAATAATTAAGGCCGGCGTACACTCGTCTAGCGATTCGTGAAAATCACTAAAAGAGAATAAGCTCTCCTTATTTATTTATCGTTTGTAGTGGCTGTCGACACCACTACACATATATATTAAGCTATTTTACGCTAACCGTCCCAACGTGTACGAAATCTTGTCCGACCTTAGTTGTTTATAACGGTCTTGAAGAACGGCACCTCCGGTGGTAATCCTGCTCACGACGTAATTACCGATAATTTTATAATAGTTAAAATATGTAATTAAATTTAGAATAAAAGCTTATAATATCTTTAAAATAAAATCATAGTAGAAGCCTAGTAACGGCGTAAAAAATTTTATTATAAAAACCTTTATAAACTTTACTATATTATATAATATAATTGAAAGTAAATGAGTTAATTTGGGCATAATCCCGACATCATAATAATATTAAGAAAAGTATTTAAATTAAGTGGAAAATACCTTTGCAAATCTTCGGAAGAAAACTCAATGCTCTAAATATATCAGCAGCACGACAATACACTCAAACTTACTCGAAAGAAACTGAACAGAAATAACCTCGCTATAACTCACTCATCTAAAGAGCCCTTGATCTCTTTGTTACTTACAAAGAGCGTATGAACTATGGATGAATGAACGGAAAGAAGTGAAGCCTATTTATAGTAAAATTTTCCTTAACTAACAAGCCTAAGGTGTAAATCCTTGATTTAATTACTTAACAATGAAGTAGTTTGATGTATGTATTCCACGTCTAATGTCATATGGTTTGCAATCTTATAAGTTCAAAGGATACTTAAAATCTAGCTTAAAATGAAACAGGTGTAGGTTAAAACTCATAGTAAAACGTGAACTAACATAACATAGGCAATATATCTATATACTATAAACTTAGCTTATTTAGACACACATAAAATTAACGTACGTGTATATGTACACTAATAATAATTATCAATTTTTTATATTTAAATAAAACAAATGAAAATATCATGATAAATATTTAGCATATCAAATTAAATAAAGATCAATATCATTTATTTAAAACACCAAGTTCAATTATTTTAATTAAGATAGTGATTCATAAAATAGTATAAATATTTTGGGTAAACATTTCTTCTAATTTCATGATAAATTATTTCTTCAAACTATGAGATAAAATAAATATTATTTTCTTATAAATAATCATCTCTTTTAAAACTCTTCAAAAATTTAAATGAAAACTTTCAAAACCAAAAATAGATTAAACACCGGAAAAACAACCAAGTTATGAAGAAATAAAATATCGAGATTTTAAGTAAAGTAAAATATACCGAGATACGAAAATCGGGATGTTACAAAATCCGCCCTCAGAATACGCCGAACAAACCCTCTTTCCCTCCTCGGGCACTTGAACCTCCCAGTTCTCCGGGTCGCCTTCACCTCTCTCCTCGACGATCGTGTGTACGCTCGGATCCCCTTGAACGATCGAAGAGGCCACTCCCCGCGGTTCAGGCGCAACCCAAGCCAGATTTGGATCTGTTATTGTGTCGACCAGCCGGTGGCTTTCCACTGGCTCCTCGATATCCCCCATGATGTACCTGAAAAGCAGCGAAAGAAAGTGAATTCGACAATTCAATCAAATTCACCCTTCCACCGCAGTTCAAGTGAAAGGGCATTAAACAGGGAGAGGATGCTGTCCCCGACCAAAGCCCTCATCAAATGGCAAATTAAAACAAGTTAAGAAACGAGGAGACATGGGATTTCGAGGACACAAAACGGGGAGAAGATTCTCTAAAAATAGTTCCCCGCAAACACAAACAAACTTCGTAAAGTTCAAAATTGGGAGAAGGCCCCCGACACATATTCCCAGGGAATACAAACTTCGTAAAGTTCAAAAACGGGGAGAAGGTCCCTGACAAATGTTTACAGTAAACGCAAAGTTCGCTAAGCTCGTAAAACGGGGAAAAATTCTAGTTCACGAGGAGAAGCTACTTAACTCTCCTCGACGCGAACGAGGAGAAGCTACGAAGCTCTCCTCGACGCAAAACACAAAATTCCCAGAAATTCCACTATTCATCTTCTTCATACATTAATCATTGTTCTTCACCATATTCATCAAGTTTCAAACCCAGAAGCACCCTTTTGATTCAAAAATCTGGAATCAACACTCAAAATGGCGTTTGACAGTGATAAAACCACCAACAAACACCAAAACATACACACTAACTGACAAAAATAGTGGCTTTTGTTAAACACAAAACCACCAGAAACCACTAAAACTGTGGTGAAAACAACCCATATCAAAACCTCAAAGCAAAATCAAAACTTTCACCCAAATTTAAAACGAAACAAAGCAAATAAGAACAGCAAATGGAGCATTGGGTAAGCACATGACCTTGTAATGAAGAAAAATGGAAACTTTTGGGTAAGTAAAGCTTCAAACTTGATGGAGGCTGGAATTTGTAAACTCTAAGAAGGGGAAGCAGCAGCAGCAGCAACAACGAAAGAAGCAAATGGAGTGAAAGTGCAAAATGATCCCACTTCACTCCTATTTATAGCCTTCAAGAATAATGGCGTGTGGGAAACGAAGAGGTGCGTCCATACCATCACAACCATCGATCAAATCCAAAGGCTGTTATTGAAACACATCAAAGGGCCCTGATTTAATCTCCCAGAAAATGAAAAGGCGTGATGATCCAACGATCCATAACCCTCCTCGTAAAACCTAGAAATCATGACCTATAAACCTAGGTCATTATGACGCCTCTTCATAGCCCACACACGTGGCAGAAGCAGGCGAAACGCTGGTCTTTTCACATCCCATCCAACAGACCACGCGTCACGAGCAGGTCGTTGGCGCAAATTTCCATCCACATGCTGCAAATTCTTCCTCGGATTATGAGCAAGAAATCACGTTTAACGAATGAAAGCTCGTTTCGAGCACGTGCTCGCAACGAGGGGAAATTTTCAAAGCTCCTCCTCGACCGTGGAAGAAAAGCTTCCTCGTAACACGTCCTCGACACAAGCTTTCTTGCGAGCAAAACTAGCAAGAATTACGAGCACGAATTTACAATAAACTCCTCGTCGTAATCACTATTCCTTGAAGCTCCCCGCGAGCGTCTCCTCGTAAAAAGGGGAGGATAAATAAAACATTTTGTCCTCGACACGTGAGCTTGAACCTAAAGCCAATACTCCTATGACTATGAGCAATGGCTTGGGGGCTCCTGTTTTGGACTGGGCCAAGGACTGGCCTGAATCCGCTTCTGCTCGGGTTACGGGGCAGGTCCAACAAGGACCTACCCCTGCTCGACAGACTAGCATGTCACGGGCACTCCACGTTCTCCTCAACATGAATTCGTTGAGCTCATCCATTCCTCCTAGGATCATGAAACTGCTCCACCAAGATAACAGCTGGCAACAGATTCTCCCCATGTTCTGGGAGTTATCTTGGCATTCTACCTTATTGGGCTGCTCATCACGGCCCACTAAGGAGACCTTTGGCCCAGCGCTGGGGGCAACTATATAAGCTCTCCTTGACAGGAGAGCAAAGTACACAATTCTCATTCTCTACTCTCACTCTCTCTCTCTTTCTCTGTACTCTTGCATTCTCTGACTTTGCCATCGGAGCGCCTGTAGGTACAATCCCCCCTCCGGTGGACGTTTGCTGCTTGACGACGGATCTCTGACCATCACCTACTTCTGATCAACAGGTTAGATCATCATGTGTGAAATAGTATTCATGAACCAATTGTTGTAAACAAAAAAATTGAGAATACGGATTTCAATTTCAATGTCTCCAAAAGCTATGTCAAGAAACGGCGTTTTTGTACCTTTTTGGATTTTTCTCCAATTTCTCAATTTGATAGATAGACCTGTATTTTGATATTAGGAGTTTTTTTAGGTAATGTATTTTAATATTAATTAGTAACTTATTGAATAAAAAATAGGACAAAACTTCCATGCATTTCCATACATGCATTTCTTATTTTTCCACTCACAAAGAGGTGATTATTTGTGTTTTTTCATTTTGAAAAAATAAAAGAAAATTATTTTTTAATAAAAAAAAACTACCTCTTTGTGAAAGGAAAAGTAAGAAATGCAAGTATGGAAAATGCATGTAAGTTTTGTCCTAAAAAATATTACTCCCTCCGGTCCTTTTTACAAGGAAACACGTTCTACATAGTTATTTTCATTTAATACTCTTCTAAGTTTCAATTTATTCCATGCATACCCTTATTTAATTACTCTCAATTCAACTAACTTATTTATTTTTAATATCCTCTCTCATAATAAATAAGGTCATAAGTGAAATTAAATATTTAAAACATTTGAAAATTGGTCAAAGTTTCTTATAAAATGGACAAAAATTTTTTCTCAAGTTGTTCCGTATAAAAAAGGACCGGAGGAGGAGTTGTAACTTATGCCATGGTTGCATTACATTCATAAAATATAATTTACTATATTTGAGGAGGAATCCTAATATGATGAGTCAATATATAGTTAATTTAATGTTTAAAATTATAGTTTATAAAAAAAGTTAAAATTTATGATGCTCGGATATTTCATTTGAGGAAAAATTTGAAGAAAAGTATCTGGTATCGGGTATGTACCCGTATCAGTATCGGGTACATATATATATGTACCTTAATTTATGTGCATACATGTATATTAGTTTTTCTAAAAATATCATACCCTGTACCGATACACATATCGGGTACTGGTACGGTACCCGCTCCTAGACAACGGAGGTTAAAATTATAAGTGTTGGATAAATTAACAAAATTTGAAAAGGATGTCCAAAATTGAATAATCAAAAGAATTTTGCTAATAACTTGTTTCCAACGAAAGGATGTACAAACACTCCAAATAGTAAGCTTCGCAATTACTACATGTTCAAACATGTATCCACCGCAAAAACAAAGAGACGTTATCATAGTATTATTATGTTAGACACTTTTATTCGGATTTGAACATAACATATATAGGACATCACAATTATACATGTGTATATAAATTTTAGTGGTATTTGTTGTCGGTTCGTCAAAAATAGAGAAATGTTATTTAAACATCAAAAGGGGACATCTCAACAACATCAAGAGGAGTTACGTGTATATAATCGGGAGTTCTTCAACACATTTGGTTAACTGACATTAACCAAATTTGATCTCCAACTCCTCAACTATTTGTTTACGATAAATTGCATATGGGACGAGACACATTTTGATTGTTTGCGGATGATAAAGTTAAAACAAAGTTAAAAGTAAATATTTTTTCAAGTTTGAAAGATTTTATGCCTACAACATCAAGCGGAGTAACGTGTATATAACCAAATGTGTTGAAGAATTCCCCAGTTATATACACGTGACTCCCACTTGATATTGTAGAGATGTCTCTTTTTTGATGTTTAAATAACATTTCACAAAAAAATAATAGAAATTCATCTTTATGATTGATCGAGTAGTGAAGATGATCTTGTTTTGACCATTATGTCACTATATGATAGCCAATATAATGACCATAAATATTCTAATTAATTCCCATTCATATAATTAATAATTCAAATAATCAAATTGTGTTCATTCCACCTAGCATGAACTAGTTAATCTGACAATGGAATCAATAACAATTATGTACCCTACGCTTAATGAACTACGTACTGCATTTAGATCTTACGCCACACCAAGCATATGTAAGACTCTAACATATATATATATATATATATATATATATATATATATATATATATATCCTTTTAAGCCAAAAATATTAATGTTATCCATTGTTCGTAAAGGTAACGGCACCAACACTAGCAAGCAAAGATGCATGTGTATATATACTATATTATAGTAGTAGTACAATTAATATGCACATATATATCTAATTATTTGAAGCATCAAATTGGTACGTAGGGATATAAAGATGGTGTCACAATAATGAGCATATAAAAAGCTATATATATAATGTGTGATTTTTGAGTCATTCATTACTACATTCATCTACGTGATTGACCAGCTAAGTATAGGTACGTAGCTAGCACAAATAATGTAAGTCATTAACATTTCTCATGTCATGTGAAATATTTAGAGGTTGCGTGGGAATCCATTTGGTGAATTATGTGTGTGTATATAGAGATAGAGTCATATATATTGAATTGAAACAACGCCATTCAGATCACGGTTTTGCAGCTATTTTGTTATTTGAATTTATATAACCGAGACATTGAATTGTGTATTTTGTGTTGGATTGGCACGTGTATAAGCCATGGACTTTAAGGAAATTTCTTTTTCCTTTTATACCCTCATTCGTACTACTATAGTGTACTATTCTCAAGTTTTTTGTAGTTACAATGTGAGAAAGGAGAAATCTAATCTGCCCATAATTTGGATCCACATTTTGGGCTTAACAACTTGATCCACGTATTTTTTTTGTAAGAAGTTGCTATTACATTTTTATAAGCTCCTATTATTAAGAAAAACTTTCGGTGTGCGTTTGATCTTGCTAAAAAATAGGAGATTGGACATGACAACTTTAATTGTACTGTGTTTGATTGTAAAACAGTTTCAGGAATTGGACAAACTGAGAGACAAAGGACAGGACAGAAACAGAAATTTGTGTGTCTCACAACTTTTTGTTCCAAGTACAAGTTGTCTAAAATACCATTTTGATCATCAAACATCGTACAAGACAAAAAATTGTTCAATATCATAAAAGTTTGTTCTGTGTTGTTCTGCCATGTGTTGTGATGTCTTGTCTTGTGTTGTTCTGTACAGTACTTATGTTTTAACAGATCAAACGCACGCTCGTAGTCATTTGATATGTTATAGATTTGAACGTAATTTAAGGAATTGGCTCTCCGGATAAATGTTTTAGGAATTTATAGTAATTTTTTTGTCAAGTTGTCTAATGACATAATCTATAATTCAACAACAAATCAACAATGGATCGAACCATATATGTCAAATATTTTATTTGTCAAGTAACCAAGTAACTAAAATTTCACTTTTAAAGTGAATAAGTAGAGTATCAGGTTCCAACTCCGATCCTTGTATATTCTATGCAATGTTTTTACCAACTGAACAAACGGAAACTATATATACCAAATATTAAGTGGTTTAAGTATTTATTTATAATTTGTTTTACACTATGGTACGTAGTGATAACAACATAGTTAACAAACTTCATAAATACTAGGAGTATATGAATTGTGCCGGACACAAATAGTTTGGTGCCTTTCATTTGGCATAATAATTTAAGATATACATACTAATTAACGTGTAGTGTATGGTTGAAATTCTATCTATTTATTCCTTGGATGCTGTTTACAAGTATGACAAAAGTTTATTTTACATCTTTGGATTAGATGAGTTATAAGACAATGTGGTCAAGGACAAGTTGATTTTATCCTTGTATCATGTACTATCAAACAAATTCGGTCTCAAGTAATCACCATATGTGAGTCAAAAAAAGTAATCACCATATGTTTCAATCTCTTTCCAAGGAACATAATGAAAAAATATATATTTTCTCTTAATGAAATCATAAGGAAAAATCCAAGAATGGTACAAATGAGCCAGAAAACAAGCAAAATGACAATTAGAGATTAAAAGAGCAATAATCACGAAAAATTACACAAACAAGAAATGAATAAAACCCGGCCCGTTAACAATTATCAATAGTTGGTTCAGTGGTGATTGACGCTGAATTTGATAGGAAGGACCACGGTTCGATCCCCGCAACTATGGTCAGGAGGGAGCTGAAATCATTTGATACCAGAACTGACCCCCAAACCACATTAAACTGCCCTTGAAAGGGAAAAAAAATGTAAAACTTGTGGGTTTTAAATGGTAATTTTGATTTGATTAATTAATTATTTGATTGATTTTTATCACCACCTAGGATCCGGAATCATGGTGCATAATCCATAGGCAGCCATCATCGAAGGAACCCAAAATATTTAAAATTAAGTAATCAATGAACTAATATTGCGTACGTTTCATAGGATCATAGAATTAGAACCCCTAGGTTTGACACTTACACTGAATTTGATGCAAATTCTTCACTTTTATGAGCATGATTCATGGTTAACCGTAGGATTTCATATTTTGATTAGTGGAATTCAGCTTTATAAACGCTTAATTAACGTGCTCATAATAGATTAGTTAACTAAGTGGTTGAGCTTGAAGTAATAAATGAGTCTTAAGAGTCTCACTTTTGTTGAGAGAAAACATAAAAATATTTTCATCTTATAAATCGATTTTATGAGATTAAATTAAAAAAAAAAAAATTAAAATGATATCAGAGTTTCTACAAAATGTATTGGACTAACTATTCCAATGTTTATATCCATGCATCAACCTTAATTTTGGGGGTGAAAATGTGTGTTAAGAGTCTTACTAGTACAAACTACTTTTGTACTTATATTCATTTGTTTTTTGTCGTTTAATATAATAAAAATTTCACCCTTAAAATGAATAAGTGGGATGACCGGAGTTCGAACTTCGGTCTCCTGCATATATAATGTAATATCCCTGCCAACTGAGCTAAATTCGTAGGTATATTCAACTATCGCTTTATTAGTAGGAGAAAACTTAGGTCAAGTACCATACATCATTTTGGTCATGTTCTCCACTTAAAATTTGACACATCAACATCTTATTTAAGTGGAGAATAATTTGTTAAAAGTTGACACGGAAAAAATCATCGATGCGTCAAATTTTAAGTGAAGAATATAACAAAAAGGATATGTGGTATACTTGACCTAAATTTTCTCGTAAGTTACACTCTTAGTTGAAGTTATATTTCATGGGGATTTTTATTTTTTTTTTATGAATAAATGGAGCTTAAGCCTATATTATTTTATCATAATTTATTTAATTATCTCTCGATTTGATATTAAATTATTTTCCAGTGTACATCCTTTTTTTTTATAATGGTCTATATCCATTTTTGTTTTACAATATCGAACTGAGGACCTATAGGGTATTACTCAAACCCCTCACTATTAGACCAAATCTAATGACCTGTCTATATCCAATTTTAAATTATTGAAGCTTGTCGTTCTAAATATTGGTGTGTTAACAAAGAATTTTTTTTTGACAAAACAAAGAAAATCTTTTAATTATTGATTAGCTTATTGGTTTGTACCAAGCCGAAAAATAGGACAGGCCGCCCTCTTTAACATATTTCAAATTCAAATATAAATTTGGAATTGTGAATCATGTGAAAATACTTGAAATAATATAGCAACTTTTTATAATAAATAATGACCTATAAAAAAAATTATATTAATTATTTTTTATTTCAATTACTAGGAAACCATATCTATCTACATCTATAGTTGTAATAATGTTGATATTATAATAGTTTTTTTTTTTTAACGGAGTGATATTATAATAGCTATAAGTGCATGTATTGAGAATATTGGAATGAACAGAAAATGCCATTATCATTCTTTTTTGACTTTGACTAGTCCACATGGGATTGATTGAAGACATACATATTTTCATATTATAATTAAATGGAAAATGAAATAAACAAAAACAACAAAACAAAATCCACATTTTGTTCTATTACCATTTACATGTAAAATGAGAGAGAAAAAAACAAAACAAGTTACTGTACCTACCTATGACAGTTAAGCTCTAATTTTCTTCATTGTAATGAGGCGAAAATTTGGTGTAAGGTCTCCCATTCAACGGACATTTACCAAAGACTCAATTTAATAAACTATTATTATAAACATTTTATATATGTCCATCTATTATATAAGATCTATATGAGTTATGTCAAAAATAAAATCTATATTAGTTAAATATTAATAAAATGTATCACGTGAGCGTAACTCAGTTGACAGGATATTACATTATATATGTAAGGAGTTGAGGTTCGAACTCAAGTCATCTCATTTATCCATCTTAAGAGTAAAAATTTTAACCACTAAATTACATGGCAAAAAAAAAATTAGTAAAATGTGAACCAAATGCTTGGACAAAAAAAAAGTGTACCAAATGATAGTCGGAAGTGTTTTCACATTAGATGTAAAGACAATGTTGAACAACATATAAATAAAAGTGAAGGAAGGTATATACATTAACAATTTGAATTAAAATGTAGTGTCAAAACCACATTTGTAGTTATGACATTAAAGTTAAACATATTTAATAATTTGACGATTACAATTGAATAGTGTAAAATACAGTATCGTGTAAGAGTATTTTACACGATGATTCAAATTTGTTCTCACATTTTTTATTATAAGTTCCTCCACTTGAAATAATTCTATCTAAGACACTTTCATATACGAAATGTGAGTCTTTTTCAAATTGAAATTCAAACATTAATTCGCCACGTTATGATAAACTAGCTAGTTCCTTCCGCCAGATTCAAGCTCACAATACATCATTACATCTGTTTTAAATTATTTTTTGGTTTTTTTTTTTAAATTACCCTTTCTTAATTTGAGGATATTTATCCATTGACCAATGAGAACAAGTCATATGCATGTAAAATAGAAGTTAGTCACAAGTTAGTTGTGGGTACCACAAATCTACTATTTTTTAATCGACAAATATATTATTAATAACACTCCAACATAAGTATAAGACATACTAATGAAGAAAAAAAATACCAAAAATACCGCAACAAAGTGCAATAGAACACCAACACCAAAAACAACACCAGCACAGACACACCAACACCTAAAGCGATCCTACCACAGACTAAACTCAAAAGACACTCCTCAGCCTCCAAACCACCAAGGAATACATCAACTCGACCTACAAAGATGCCACTAGATTTTAACTCCCGATCTCAAATGAAAATTAATCGGCCCATTGGAATCCAAGAAGCAGCTCCACGAGCCAAAATTAATGGGTCAACGGTAGCATGAAAACCAAGGAAGACAAGTCCTGACTCGTAGCCCACCACCAAAATAGTCAATACCGACATGGAAATGGCCAAATCAGATACAAAGAGACCAGCAAATCTCAACATATTTGGGAACCAACAAAGACTCAAAAAAGAATCCAGTAAATCTCAACAAAATTAAAAGTGGTCAGATAATCTCGTATCGTCAAAAGTCAATCGCACACAGCATCAACCACACCACTCCAACACCAATCACTGAGCCAGATCCATGCCAATCACTGAAACCAGCCACCAACGTACCACCAGAAGCTCACCACCACCACGTAACCACACCAACGGATCTCACCACCATGGAGACAACACCAACACACAAAACCTCTGGATCACCACCACCCCAACACCTCACCACCACTGTACCACAAATCTATTTATGTAGTTTGTTCTCATTAATTGATGGATGAATCCTAAGTTATGAAATAATAGAGTATGTCTCACCTATTTTTTTGGTCGAGCCAATTAAAATATTTTTGCACTAACACAATTATATTATATTAAGAAAATAAATCACTCAATTAAAAGATTACAACAATAAAAAGGGTGAAAAGCAAGGTCTATATAGCCCTCTAATTCCTAATTAGTCTACCTTAGTGATATCATCATAATCATGATCATAACACAGCTATTTAGCAACTCATAATATATTCAATATTTTAATCTTTCAATTTATGATCTTCTTCTTCATCTTGTGTAACAGAAATATATACATGAATAAAATATAATTAGCATATATTTCTGTGCCCATTCCTGGTTGTCAGTCCTTGTATGAGAAGCTAGCAAGCATTTGCACTAATCCACAAATCTCTCTCTCTCTCTCTCTCTAATCTCTTTCTTAAAACCCACGTCCGTGCCCTTCAAGCTAAGAAACAGTGTAACCTAAGCTTGTTTTCTTCTTTGTCTTCTTTCCATCCTCTAAGGATTCATCTTGCTTATCTCATAAGGTTTGTTTTCTTTCTTCATTTTCTCATCAAACCTTAACCATATTTCATATATAGTTTCTTTTATTTTTCCTACCTTCTTTCATTTGTGTTGTACCTTTTTTTTGCATCATTTCATAACCTTTTTCATCTTCTCTTGCTTTGTTATGAGTTATAACTATGAAGCCTTTTCTTAAATTAAATCATAAGCTTTAACTTTCATAGTTATTAGTCTTCAAATTCACTTATATGTTTTGTTACTTTAAAATAAAAAGTATTAAGAGAGAATTAAGCATCAAGGGTTTTCATTGTTTTTTCCTTTTGGTTCTTCATTTAGTTAATTTCATTAAACTAAATTAATTTTTTTTCTAGAAGAAAAAGCATGCTTTTGACATAAATAGTTGCATAAAAAACTATATCAAGATTATTTTTCTTCTATTTTTTCTCACTCATTTTTTCTTATATATATTTTTTATGATGTTCAATTCACTTGATTGATCCATTCCATGCACGTATCAACTTAAAGAATGAAAATGAAACAATTCAACATAGCATTTATGTTTGTTGTTCTTTGTTCAAACAAATCCATGAATATAAGGCATACATATTCCTGTTTTTCTGCTGTTTATAAGGTTTTGTGTTCTAAATATTTACATAGTGATGATGTAAAAGGAAGCATGGTTAAAAGTACTTATTCATGTTCTTGTAAGTTGTTCCTAGATAAAGTCAAATATCTGGATCAGTTCAAAATATCATGCATGGAATAAAAGGTCTAGATTTTCTCAAATTGATCAACTAGTGAGAAAAAGTTATCTACTACCTTTTATAGGATCTTCCTAGGGTTAGCTATCATATTCATATTCCACATGTCATTTGAATTCTCCAATGATGAAGATCATAGTTTTAATTCCTAAATTCTTGTTAATTTCAATTGTTAACATTAACTAATGATATGCCGAATAATATTCTTCTACTTTTTTCTGAATTCTATTTTACTGAACTTTGTTTGAAGTTTGCTAGACCTTATAAATTGTATGATATGGTTCTAAATTACCGTCCATAATTACAATATAACAAATTTAGAAGTCTTTTCAACAATAGTGTAACAATTGTAGCCATATAAGCTGCACATTTTCTCTATTTGACTGCAATATAAAAATTTGCAACGTAACTGGAACACGGTAATTTAAAACCATATATAGTGTATGGTCTTGGAGAATTATATATAATTTTGTAAGTTCATCTCAATTTTATAAACACAAAGTACAAGTTTGACAGTGAAAATGAAGACCATATATAATCTCGAGATTATCAATCTTTGGCCACTATTTTTGAATTTCTACATCAAGGACTAATAGTATAGTTCAGATTCACACCTGATATAATACCCTACAATATTCATTTATGAGAATAAAACTGTTTCATTAACAATTAATTATACATGAAATCAAATAGTTTATCATTTTAATCCAAACAGATCCTTCTTATTCTCTGTTCTTCCAGGTTACAGAATAAAATACCTATAAGCAAGACAAAATGATGCAAGGAAGTGGAGAATTAACAGTTCCTCCAGGGTTTAGGTTCCATCCTACTGATGAAGAGCTTCTTTACTATTATCTAAGGAAGAAAGTTTCTTATGAAGCCATTGATCTTGATGTTATCAGAGAAGTTGATCTCAACAGACTTGAACCTTGGGACCTCAAAGGTACTACAATACATCTAAACTTTATTACTTCAAATCATTTGTCTCATAATTTTTGTTTCTTCTATTGCTTCTCATAATCACTTCTTTAGTATAAATACTAATAAAATCAAAGGGTTGTCTAATGTCTAGTAAGTATATATATAGTACACTTTATATAATATGCTTAGATTCAGACAAAATCATGCATAATTTCTTTATTTCATTCTATATATATGATTTTATGATCATAAGAAAAATAAAAACTAAAAGAGTTTATTGGATATGCACTAACTATTGTGGTCTCACACTCTCACTGTCATCCAAACATATCTCACTATTGCGCCATCAGCTTATTATATTACTTCACAGTTCTCATAATATCTCAACGAAGATATACATGGTGTTAGATATGATTGAATGACGGTGTAAATTTTTTTGACATCGTCAATACATATCCATTAACTCAAACTAACGTTAACTACTCTTGTAAGTTGTAAGTAATATTACCTGTGAATAATTAACACGAACACCAGACATAAAACTGACATCTCAATATTGATAATAATTTTAAAAAATATATGTAATTAAACGTAACTACATGTGCAACTGGATAAGTCTTCAATCCGAAGAGTCTGTATTATATATTACTTGAGTTTTTGTTGTAAGATGAACTAGTTAAACACCATAGTAAATTTCTTTTGTGTTGAATGATTTGTTGCAGATAAGTGTAGGATTGGATCAGGGCCACAAAATGAATGGTATTTCTTCAGCCACAAGGACAAGAAATACCCAACAGGAACAAGAACAAATAGAGCAACTACAGCTGGATTCTGGAAAGCAACAGGAAGGGACAAAGCCATATATCACACCAATTCCAAAAGGATTGGAATGAGGAAAACCTTAGTCTTTTACACTGGACGTGCTCCTCATGGCCATAAAACTGATTGGATCATGCATGAGTATCGTCTTGATGATGATGATACTGCTGAAGTTCAGGTCAAAATTCACCACACTCACACTTTATATGTGTTCATGTAATTCTTTTAATCTATATTTTAATGTAGCCTTTGGTAATTGGTACATTAATTAATATAACAAAATAAAACAAGTTGTTCACATTCATTTTAATTTTTAGAATTTAAAATATTTATATCACCAAATTACATTGTTTTGTCCACGAAGTTTCAACTTATTTAGCAGTAAAAGTTTGATCTTGTATAACCTCTAGACACAGGGTTCACAAGTGAATGTAGTAATTAAAATTGCTATATTAACGACGCTTTAATTAATGATAACTTTATCCTTTTTGTCATGATGGTGAAAGCTTAAGACCTTAGAATGTGTTCCTCTCAAAATCTCTAGTGTGAATTCTCCTAAAATCACTTTCTATATTAGGTGAGTGCATACATAACAAAAACTTTGGCTTCAATTAGGCAAATGCATCGAAGCATATCTCAATATGATGTCCTTTTTTATATTATAAGTTTTAAAATTATGTTCAATTAAATATTTATGTGATATGATATCTGATTGGATTCATGTATATAATTTTTTTTTAAACTATTAATACATGAATAATATTCATGAAACTCATTTTAGTTTTTTGTCCAAACTTTGTTTATATTTTTAAAATGTATTAAATATTTCATCTATCAAAATGGTACTAAGTTAATTATTTTTTGGGTACTAAGTTAATTATTAAGCAGCTCATTATTATTTATTTTTCAGGAAGATGGATGGGTTGTATGCAGGGTATTCAAAAAGAAAAACACAAACAGAGGTTACCAACAAGAAATTGAAGAAGAAGATCACATAATTAACCACATGAGATCAACAAATACTCAAAGCCATTTTCTAGAACCAAAACATAATCATCACCACATGCAACAATTAGGACTATATGATTACAACAATAACAACACCACCTTTGATGGCACAATTCATCTACCACAGTTATTCAGTCCAGAATCATCAGCACTAGCACCACCACCACCGCCAACTTCTTTTCATAATTCATCAATGGATATCCTTGAATGTTCTCAAAACTTGTTGAGACTCACAACAACTACTCCTAATCTCATGCAACAACATCATGGTGGTGATTGGTCATTTTTGGATAAACTACTTGCATCTCACAATGGAATGGATCAAAATCTAAGAAACAAATTATGTAACAGTTCTAATAATCATCAAGTTGCAGTTGCTTCTGCTGTTGGATCAACTTCTGCTCAGAAATTTCCATTTCATTACCTTGGTTGTGAGTCTCATGATATTATGAAATTTTCAAAGTAATTAATTAAGGTTATTATGATGGCCTTAATTATTATTTATATGTATTATACATAAGTGAAGAGGAGAGAAATTTGGTTTCTGGTATAAGTTTTTTTCTTCTGTTAGATACTACTATTTGAAATTCCACGCATTAATTAATTTAGTCAATTATTATTTCTTTTGAGTATGAATTGCATATTCTTATTCAAGTTGCTTGACTAATCATTGTTGTTATATTTGATTGAAATGAACTCAATTACATAAAATTTAAGGAGTGGTCACACTTATCCATACACAAATGGTTTCAAATTGCAGATAGACAATGCGGTATTGCAGATGCAGTAGCCTCTACAACAACATTGCACCACAATTGCAATGTAATCTTCATTAATCATGTGTACAGTCTCATTGTAACCCACATCAGATGACTTTAATCATGTTCGTTCAAGAATGCAGACCCTCATATCTCAATCATCTTTAAATCTAATGAACATGAGATATTGTGTACTGTCTTTATTTTTTGAACGAACAAAATATAAAATTGCAGAACCTCAAATCTCAATCTATGTGAAAATGCAAGCTCTGTGACATTGCTTAGGCGCTGATTGAGCCTAAGGGAAAGAATGAAAAACAAAGAAAGCTAGAAAAGAGAATAGATTTCATTGATCACAAATCTGATTACAAATTAGGCATGAGTCTCTTATTTATACAATGTAGAACTCTAACAAACTTGTAACTAACGAGTAACTAACTTGTAACTTCCTCCAAAGAGCTCTAACTAATTGTTACTTGTGTCATAAGTAACTGACTTATCAGTAGCTTTAACACCCTCCCTCAAGCTGGAGTGTATATCCAACAATCCAAGCTTGGTCTGAAGACTATTGAACGGGCCTGGATGAAGGGATTTGGTGAGAATGTCTGCAACTTGATCTTTGGAACCAACTGGCAGTAAATGGAGAATCCCATCTTGAACATTGTCTCGAACAACATGGCAATCAATCTCTATATGCTTAGTGCGCTCGTGGAACACTGGATTAGCTGCTATATGAAGGGCTGACTGATTATCACAATAGAGAATGAAAGGACCTTGATGTTGAATACTGAAGTCTTGAAGTAAGTAGAGGAACCATTGTCCCTCACATGTAGCTTGGGCAAAAGCTCGATATTCAGCTTCTGAAGAGGAACGAGAGACAACATTTTGTTTCTTACTCTTCCAGCTAACAAGGGAATTACCAATAAAAAAACAATAACCAGTGGTAGACCTCTTTGTGTCTGGGCAAGCACCCCAATCAGAGTCAGAAAAACCCTTGAGACTGACATTGGAAGAAGAGCTAAAGAATAGTCCTTTGCCAGGGTTGTTCTTAAGGTATTTGAGAACATGAAGCCCTGCTAACATATGATCAGTAGTTGGAGTAGATAAGAATTGACTGAGTTTGCTTACTGCATAAGCAATCTCTAGTCTAGAGTGAGTGAGATAGAGTAATCTGCCAACTAATCTTCTATATGCAGTGGGATCTGACAAGAGGGTTCCAGAGTCTTTGCTAAGTTGTAAATGAGGTTGCATGGGAGTAGACTAAGGTTTAGCTCCAAGTAAACCTTTTACTTTCTCTGACAAAGGGAAATACCAGTTTTGCTTCTAGCCACTTCAAAACCTAGGAAATACTTGAGACAACCCAAATACTTTATGCTAATTTTGGTGTCTAGTAAGTGTTTGATATTTTGGATCTCTGCCATATCAGTACCTCCCAGAACAAGGTCATCTACATACACCAAAATAACAATAAAACCAACTGAAGAATGCTTGGTGAAGAGTGAATAATCTGCTTTGGATTGAGTAAAACCAGTTTGAATTAAGGTTTCTGAGAGTTTTGTATTCCATTGGCGACTAGCTTGCTTAAGGCCATATAAAGATCTTTGAAGTTTACACACCATGCCAGGATGTGGAAGTGAGAGACCTGGTGGAGGTTTCATATAAACTTCTTCATTAAGATCTCCATGTAAGAATGATGTGTTGACATCCAATTGGAACAATGGCCAATTATTGATAGCAGCAAGGGCCAAAAGCACTCTTATAGTAGTCATCTTTACCACTGGACTGAATGTGTCTAAATAATCAAGACCCTCAGTATGTGTGAATCCTTTTGCAACAAGTCGAGCATTGTACCTCTCTATAGTCCCATTGGCACGTAGTTTGAGTTTAAAAACCCATTTACAACCAATGGCCCTCTTGTGTGGTTGAAGATGAACAAGAGTCCATGTATTAGTTTTCTTCAGAGCAGACAACTCAGCATTAATGGCATTAACCCAATTCTCATTAGTCAGTGCTTCTTCATAAGTGTGGGGTTCAGTGATGGTAGATAGGTTCATGATATAGTGTGTGTGTGTGTGTGTGTGTGTGTGTGTGTGAAATAGGATACTTACTATTGTTGGAACAAAATATGTGTTAATACACACCGTTAAGTTTTGATGATAACAAAGTATTAAATGGACAATTGATGGTACTAATGTTTAAATTAAGTGCAGGAGAATTCAACGTTTAATCAAGAGCACACTTAATTTAAACTCTGATGAAACCAATGGAAGTCTGAATATTTAGACTCTGAAAGAGTTCAGATGCTACAACGTGGTCAGAAGCTATACAAAGTTCAGAAGCTCAAAGTAGATCAGAACGTCTGAAGCTGTTCAGGAACTCAGAGGAGTTTAGAAGCTCAAGGATGTTCAGAGGCCTACAAGAGTTCAAAGGCTGTCTGCTAGTCATAAGTCATTCAGAGGATGAAGACGTTCAGAAGCTGAATTACGAAGGACTATCAGAGGTCAACCATTCAAAGACCAATCAGACTCCAAGTTATCAAAGGTTCATCAGAAGCAAAGGAATTCCCAGTCATCAGAGGGCTACATCAACTACAACTTATCAAGCCTGATGACTTGTTGTAAGGTCAACTAAAATGCAACGGTCACAAAGGATGTGATCCCTCTCTCTAGGAGCTAGTTGTACCTTATAACTGTACCATTGGACAGACAGCAAAGGTGAAGCTTCTCTGCAAAGGAAGACGTGGCTTTACTCAACGGATCTTCAATGTCTACAGCTGTCCAAGTTGCAACGGGAATTTCTCCAACGTCTCAATGTCTTTCTCAACTCATATAAATATGCCAAAGAAAGAATTGATGACTAGCGCTCACCATTAGATAAAATCTCTCAGAAGAAAGTGAGAATTTGAATTGTAATAGATAATATCTCTCAAATGAAGTGAGAATAGAAACTAGCTTAGAGCCTCTGAAGTTATTATGTATGTAATAAGTCTTAAGCTCTTAAGTTAGTAGTAAGTCTTCTGCTTAGTGTAGAAGCACGTAAGTCTCAATCTTAGTGATTAGAGCAGTGAAGTCTTGAGCCTGAGTGCTTGAGCAAGGAAGCCTCTGATCTTGTGTGATCAGAGCAAGGAAGTCTCTTTGTCTTGTGTGACTTAGAGCAGGAAGTCTCAAGCTTGTGTGCTTGAGCAAGGAAGTCTTTGATCTTGTGTGATCAGAGCAAGGAAGTCTCTATGTCTTGTGTGACTGAGAGCAGGAAGTCTTGAGCTGTGTGCTTGAGCAACTATTGTAATCCTAGTGATTATAGTGAAACTCTCTTGGAAACAAGGGGACTGGAGTACTCTCAATTTGTGAGGGGAACCAGTATAAATTGTTGTTTGTTCTTCTCTCTCTCACTCTCTCATTTACTCCTTCATCATTCATAACGCCATAAGTTAATTGTGTGAATAATCCGCTGTGCTTTAAAGACTCTGAAAAGATTTTAAATATCTTGGAAAGTTTTTAAATATCCAAAACACAATTCAACCCCCCTTCTTGTGTTTTCTCCACGCACCTTCAATTGGTATCAGAGCTCCAGTTCTGTTGGTAAATCACTTAACCGTGAGACAGTCAAGATCCAAAGGAGAAAACCTCCATGGCTCAAAACATGGATGAGTGGAAGCAGAAGCTACATCAACAAGTTGCTGATCTTAGCAAGAAATTTGAAGATGAACTGAGCTTAAATGAAGATCTGAGCAACAATCAAAATCCTTCACATCAGGGGCTAATCAAACTTCTAGAATTGTTTCCACAGCTACTACTCTTTGCCTCATTAGTGATGATAATGAAAGCATTCAGTGGGCAACAGTAAATGGCTTGTTAGATCAATATGAGGAGTTTAGGATGGAGGAAAATGAGAGCATTGAGAAAATGAACATAAGGTTTCAAGCTATAACAAGCAAGCTTGAAGAGCACAACAACAAACTCAGCAACAAAGAGCTTGTAAGCAAGTTGCTGAGAAGTTTGCCTCTGGATTGGAATGAAATTCCACATACTATAGAGGAAACTAAAGACATCAATTCAATGAGTCCTGAATCATTGATTGATTTTCTCAGAGTCCATGAATTGGCTCTGAAAGATATGCAAGAGTAAGGAAGTCTCTGTGTCTTGTGTGACTGAGAGCAGGAAGTCTTGAGCTTGTGTGCTTGAGCAACTATTGTAATCCTAGTGATTATAGTGAAACTCTCTTGGAAACAAGGGGACTGGAGTACTCTCAATTTGTGAGGGGAACCAGTATAAATTGTTGTGTGTTCTCTCTCTCTCACTCTCTCATTTACTCCTTCATCATTCATAACGCCATAAGTTAATTGTGTGAATAATCTGCTGTGCTTTAAAGACTCTGAAAAGATTTTAAATATCTTGGAAAGTTTTTAAATATCCAAAACACAATTCAACCCCCCTTCTTGTGTTTTCTCCACGCACCTTCAACTATCAGTAGATGATGTGGTGGAAGCAGCATTTGAGTCAGGAGCAGTAGCATTAACTAGGGAACATTAATAGTCTTTTAGATAACCAGGAGTGTCGCGGTGATTTTTGGATGTCGAGTTATTAATTAACTTCGAATCACAATTTAATATTCCACCACCGATCTTTAATTTATCCGAGGCAAAGGGAAAAAGTTCGAAAAAAACCCTATTTTTAGAGAACAAGGTTCGGGGGTTGGTTATAGGAAGGGAAGGTACTAGCACCCTAAGTATCTATAGTACTATATAGGAACCTCTTGTTTTTATTCTAACTCTGCGCTTAATTTTAAATGCTTGAAAAAATATATAAGTATGGGAACTAAAGTAGTGATCGAGAAAAGAAATAAAAAAAAGTTTTTGTTGATTTTATTGATTGGAGAGACAAGTCTCATGCCTACGTACCCGAGGGATCAAACCACCGTAGTTCGGGGTAAAAGTTACGAGTAAATTTGTTTGTTTGATTTTAAAGTTTTGAAAATGGTTTTAATGACCAAAAGCCAAAAGTGGTAAAATGTGAGTTTGATTGATGTTAATTTGTGAAGAAAGTCTATATGGTTAAATTGATCGAGATTTGATTATGAAATAAGACGCGAACGCTTGGTTTAAAATCCAAGGTTTATTGATAAAAATGATTTGAGTGATAAAAGACACTTGGTTTAAAATCCAAGGTTTATGCATGATTAAAAATGTATGAATGAAGAAAATGCACTTGGTTTAAAATCCAAGGTTTTTGGCGAGAAAAAGGAACACTTGGGTTAAAGTCCAAGGTTTTAGCGATAAAAGAAGTCATTGGTTTAAAGTCCAAGGCACTTGGTTTAAAATCCAAGTTTGGTGATAAAAAGACTCTTGAGTTAAAATCCAAGGTTTTCACGATAAAAGACGTCGTTGGTTTAAAGTTCAAGGCACTTGGTTTGAAGCAGCTAATGATGGTTTATATTCTCGATTAATTTAATGTATTGTGTGCCTTAATGTGTTTTACTGAGTTAAACAAAATCATTTAAATACTTGCATACTTTACTCTATTTTCATTCTATTTTGTTGTCTTCAAACATCTCCTTAACAAAACTCTCTCTAGTTTTTAAGCAAACTCTTCACCCTAACTTTCTGTAATGGCATCTACGTCTACATCAGTCTCAGACTCTTCGTTCACTTTTCCTAAAGATTTTCCGATCAACACCATCGCTTGCAAAGAAATGTTTTCTACAGATTTGTCTCTTAAGATGGAGGGAAAATCTTTGAACCTGGTTATGGAACAACCAGTGGACTTTGATAGTTTGGAAAAGAATCAGTTTGATGTTCTAAAGTTCTTTTCTCATCATAAAGGGAGCTTTAGATACATGAATCTATTAAATGGTCCAATCTATCCTACTCTGGTAAAAGATTTATGGATAAGAAGCAAGGTGAAGACAGTTGAAGATTTTGATAAGGAGCTAGCTGCAAGAAGAGAAGAAAGGGCTGAAAATGAAGAAAAAACTCCTGAAGAGTTAGGTTTAAGAATCATTGAGGAAGATGAGGTGCATTCTGTTGTGTGTGGTTTTGAAGTAATTCTCACTGCTTCAAACTTAGCTAAAGTGCTATCCATTCCAAATGAAGGATTCCACTACACATGTGGTCACAATAAAGCAATGAAGTCTGAGTTTCAAAAGATCATAACAAGACTGAGTTACATCAAAGGAAAAAGCTGTGAAAGTGACAAGTTAGAAGATCTGAAGCCCACTCAGAGAGTATTAGCCAAAATAATGTTAAGTTCCATATTTCCTAACAATGATAACTCTGACAAATTGTCATGGGATCATAGGCATTTTGCCTATTTTCTCTCTAGGAAATATAACTTAAATTGGGCTGAATATATCTTCAAACACCTTTGCAAAGCAGTATTAAGTACTCAGAATCAGGACAAGCCCATTGTGAATGTCATCTACCCTAGGATACTTAGTGAGATCTTCTATCAATGTGGGGTGATTGACATAATCAAAGTTGCGGGTCATGACTGCTTGTTAAGGGAAATCAGAGCCTCCACAGTATCTGTTCATACCTTTTCTCACATGAACTTGCTGTCAGGACATGAAGTTCAACCCTCAGATCCCATGGTACCTCAGTCTCACTTAGGACCTTCCTTGATGAAGAAATACAACATTGATATACCTACTATCTCTAGTAGTATTGTCAATCAGTACATTCAACTACTAGAAAGCTTAGGAGAAGGGTTTGAAATTGAAGAAGAAAAAGTGAAGAGAAAGAGAAAAAGGACAGATGAAGCTGCAAATGAAGAAAGACATTCAGACTCAAAAGGACACAGTGAGGGATCATCCTGAATCCTCTGCTGCAAGATAAAATATTGGGCAAAAACCTTAGGGAAAGGTTAGCCTCAATATTGGATAATCTGAATGTACCTCTTAAAACGGTCTGAGGAATGATCAAGGATATAAACAACATTTGAAGAATCCGGTCTATGGAAGTGTTATTAGAAGGTTTGAAGGCAAAGTGGACAAGCTTATGAGAATGGTGAAAAAGTAGATGGTAATCAGAAAAATATCATGATAATCCTAACTGCCATCTTTAGACAACCTCAACATTAGGATTATCCTGATTTTGTCTATGATTTCATCCACTGATCAATATTGTAATATGACAGAGTGTATATGGCCATATAATTTTCAAATCTGGGATAAATCTATTCTAATCATTCACCATGCTTATATAAATGTTTTGATTAACATTAGCTGAATGATTTTTTTTTTTTCTTTCAAACAAATGCATATTGCTTTATTTTTATTGATTGATAAACAAACATATCTTGGACATTCAATACTTCAAACTCTTGAGCTCTTATAATTTTTGTTTTTCAATAAGTACAATATAAAGTAGTCCTAAAAGAGTAAATTACATAACAAGAGAAGAATTCTTAACAAGAAATCAAAAATAAACAAGCCTAAGTAATGAACTTTGTTTCTTTAAGAACATAAGTTCTGGATTACATATAATGTTTTCCCAAGGATGATCTTCTGATTGCTTCAAAGGTCATATTTGAAGGTTGCACGCCTAAAAATATGACCTTTTGCCGAGGGGAAAAGTTGAGGCCTTTTGGCTTTTGGCTGAAAACCATCTAATCAACTAGCAGTCTTTCTTGAAGAAACCGAATCAGATGCATCAGTTTGGTTTTCTTCAAGAAAAGACTCTAGCCCCTCTAGAGCCTTGGATATCAGTTTGATTTTCTTCAGGAAGATATGTCTTCAGAACTTAAAACAGTCAGAGTCCAAAGATTTCTCTTCAGACTCTGAACTGAGTTCTTCTGTAAAGGACACTGGCTTTGTTTCCATTGGTTTCTTCTTATGTTTTCTCCAATCTTGACTGACTCTCACTGAAACTACTTTCTTCTTCTCTGAGCGTTTCATTTTTTCTCTCAAGAGATCAATCAATAACCTAAGATTATTCTGTGTGAGTAAAATGACTAGGTATCTCTCTCCTTTTATAAGCAAAATTCAATGGCCGAGTATTAAATGTGTTCAACCACTCCTGATTTGACGACATTGAAAGTTGAATTTCTATTAATTGCTTATATTACCTTTTTGATAATGACAAAAGGGGGAGAAAAAATATTGGTAAATCAATTGTTGGAAGAAGCGAAATTACTTGGCTTTTTAGGGCCTTGTAGTGCTTCAGAGAAAGAATGTAGGAGAGTGGTCAAAATAGTAGCATGAGGTACATGCTGTGTTATGACAATCTGATCTTTGAGGATTTCAAAATATTGTACTAAAAGAGCTCTGAACTGTTTTCAAATTTTTGTTCAGACTCTGAGCTATTTTCTTTGAAAAGATTTTTTAAAAAAAGTTCTGAACTGTTTGAAAATATTTTAAACTCTGAAGCTGTTAATGATAACCATCAGAACCAAGTGTGTATGTAGAAGTCTTTAAGCGCCTCTGATCCTATTTTGTCATTCAATTTAAATATTGCTTCAATTTAAATATTGCTTCATCTTGCATCTGCATTAAGGGCTTAATTTCAAGGAGAATGCATTTATTAATTGAAGTTTATTATTCATAGTTAGTTCTTGAGTAAGGGTGCAACTTTACTCAAAGATTATCACACTATGGAAAGAAGAAGCTTGCAAACCTTGTTCTTTACATAGTGAAATATGAATAATTTAAGTCATATAATAAAGTATTTCTGAAACTAATTAAAATTAACTATGGATACAAAATAGGGGGAGCTTACAAACCTAACCCTATGGGTTAACAGACTTAGGGGGAGCTTGCAAAACTCAGAAGCCTAATGTCAACATAGCTGATTTTTATCAACAACAATTGTATTTAATACTTGTGTTTGTCATCATCAAAAAGGGGGAGATTGTTGGAACAAAATATGTGTTAATACACACCCTTAAGTTTTGATGATAACAAAGTATTAAATGGACAATTGATGGTACTAATGTTTAAATTAAGTGCAGGAGAATTCAACGTTTAATCAAGAGCACACTTAATTTAAACTCTGATGAAACCAATGGAAGTCTGAATATTTAGACTCTGAAAGAGTTCAGATGCTACAACGTGGTCAGAAGCTATACAAAGTTCAGAAGCTCAAAGTAGATCAGAACGTCTGAAGCTGTTCAGGAACTCAGAGGAGTATAGAAGCTCAAGGATGTTCAGAGGCCTACAAGAGTTCAGAGGCTGTCTGCTAGTCATAAGTCATTCAGAGGATGACGACGTTCAGAAGCTGAACTACGAAGGACTATCAGAGGTCAACCATTCAAAGACCAATCAGACTCCAAGTTATCAAAGGTTCATCAGAAGCAAAGGAATTCCCAGTCATCAGAGGGCTACATCAACTACAACTTATCAAGCCTGATGACTTGTTGTAAGATCAACTAAAATGCAACGGTCACAAAGGATGTGATCCCTCTCTCTAGGAGTTAGTTGTACCTTATAACTGTACCATTGGACAGACAGCAAAGGAAGACGTGGTTTTACTCAACGGATCTTCAATGTCTACAGCTGTCCAAGTTGCAACGGGAATTTCTCCAACGTCTCAATGTCTTTCTCAACTCATATAAATATGCCAAAGAAAGAATTGATGACTAGCGTTCACCATTAGATAAAATCTCTCAGAAGAAAGTGAGAATTTGAATTGTAATAGATAATATCTCTCAAATAAAGTGAGCATAGAAACTAGCTTAGAGCCTCTGAAGTTATTATGTATGTAATAAGTCTTAAGCTCTTAAGTTAGTAGTAAGTCTTCTGCTTAGTGTAGAAGCAAGAAAGTCTTCTGCTTAGTGTAGAAGCACGTAAGTCTCAATCTTAGTGATTAGAGCAGTGAAGTCTTGAGCCTGAGTGCTTGAGCAAGGAAGCCTCTGATCTTGTGTGATCAGAGCAAGGAAGTCTCTTTGTCTTGTGTGACTTAGAGCAGGAAGTCTCAAGCTTGTGTGCTTGAGCAAGGAAGTCTTTGATCTTGTGTGATCAGAGCAAGGAAGTCTCTATGTCTTGTGTGACTGAGAGCAGGAAGTCTTGAGCTTGTGTGCTTGAGCAACTATTGTAATCCTAGTGATTATAGTGAAACTCTCTTGGAAACAAGGGGACTGGAGTACTCTCAATTTGTGAGGGGAACCAGTATAAATTGTTGTTTGTTCTTCTCTCTCTCACTCTCTCATTTACTCCTTCATCATTCATAACGCCATAAGTTAATTGTGTGAATAATCCGCTGTGCTTTAAAGACTCTGAAAAGATTTTAAATATCTTGGAAAGTTTTTAAATATCCAAAACACAATTCAACCCCCCTTCTTGTGTTTTCTCCACGCACCTTCAATTGGTATCAGAGCTCCAGTTCTGTTGGTAAATCACTTAACCGTGAGACAGTCAAGATCCAAAGGAGAAAACCTCCATGGCTCAAAACATGGATGAGTGGAAGCAGAAGCTACATCAACAAGTTGCTGATCTTAGCAAGAAATTTGAAGATGAACTGAGCTTAAATGAAGATCTGAGCAACAATCAAAATCCTTCACATCAGGGGCTAATCAAACTTCTAGAATTGTTTCCACAGCTACTACTCTTTGCCTCATTAGTGATGATAATGAAAGCATTCAGTGGGCAACAGTAAATGGCTTGTTAGATCAATATGAGGAGTTTAGGATGGAGGAAAATGAGAGCATTGAGAAAATGAACATAAGGTTTCAAGCTATAACAAGCAAGCTTGAAGAGCACAACAACAAACTCAGCAACAAAGAGCTTGTAAGCAAGTTGCTGAGAAGTTTGCCTCTGGATTGGAATGAAATTCCACATACTATAGAGGAAACTAAAGACATCAATTCAATGAGTCCTGAATCATTGATTGATTTTCTCAGAGTCCATGAATTGGCTCTGAAAGATATGCAAGAGTAAGGAAGTCTCTATGTCTTGTGTGACTGAGAGCAGGAAGTCTTGAGCTTGTGTGCTTGAGCAACTATTGTAATCCTAGTGATTATAGTGAAACTCTCTTGGAAACAAGGGGACTGGAGTACTCTCAATTTGTGAGGGGAACCAGTATAAATTGTTGTGTGTTCTCTCTCTCTCACTCTCTCATTTACTCCTTCATCATTCATAACGCCATAAGTTAATTGTGTGAATAATCTGCTGTGCTTTAAAGACTCTGAAAAGATTTTAAATATCTTGGAAAGTTTTTAAATATCCAAAACACAATTCAACCCCCCTTCTTGTGTTTTCTCCACGCACCTTCAACTATCAGTAGATGATGTGGTGGAAGCAGCATTTGAGTCAGGAGCAGTAGCATTAACTAGGGAACATTAATAGTCTTTTAGATAACCAGGAGTGTCGCGGTGATTTTTGGATGTCGAGTTATTAATTAACTTCGAATCACAATTTAATATTCCACCACCGATCTTTAATTTATCCGAGGCAAAGGGAAAAAGTTCGAAAAAAACCCTATTTTTAGAGAACAAGGTTCGGGGGTTGGTTATAGGAAGGGAAGGTACTAGCACCCTAAGTATCTATAGTACTATATAGGAACCTCTTGTTTTTATTCTAACTCTGCGCTTAATTTTAAATGCTTGAAAAAATATATAAGTATGGGAACTAAAGTAGTGATCGAGAAAAGAAATAAAAAAAGTTTTTGTTGATTTTATTGATTGGAGAGACAAGTCTCATGCCTACGTACCCGAGGGATCAAACCACCGTAGTTCGGGGTAAAAGTTACGAGTAAATTTGTTTGTTTGATTTTAAAGTTTTGAAAATGGTTTTAATGACCAAAAGCCAAAAGTGGTAAAATGTGAGTTTGATTGATGTTAATTTGTGAAGAAAGTCTATATGGTTAAATTGATCGAGATTTGATTATGAAATAAGACGCGAACGCTTGGTTTAAAATCCAAGGTTTATTGATAAAAATGATTTGAGTGATAAAAGACACTTGGTTTAAAATCCAAGGTTTATGCATGATTAAAAATGTATGAATGAAGAAAATGCACTTGGTTTAAAATCCAAGGTTTTTGGCGAGAAAAAGGAACACTTGGGTTAAAGTCCAAGGTTTTAGCGATAAAAGAAGTCATTGGTTTAAAGTCCAAGGCACTTGGTTTAAAATCCAAGTTTGGTGATAAAAAGACTCTTGAGTTAAAATCCAAGGTTTTCACGATAAAAGACGTCGTTGGTTTAAAGTTCAAGGCACTTGGTTTAAAATCCAAGTTTGCGGTAAAAAAGACTCTTGAGTTAAAATCCAAGGTTTTCGCGATAAAAAGAAAACGTTTAGTTTAAAGTCCAAAGTTTTGAAAAAATGTTTGATGACAAAATATTTTGATGCTTGATGATGTTGAAAACAAATTGTGTTGATATTTTTTGAAAGAGGTGTTGACCTCATTTTTGAGAATAAAATGACTAATTATTTCAATTGGAATGTTGGGTTCCAAATTAATAAAAAGGTAGCGCTAAAAATAATACTAACGTCGCAATAATCAAATTAAGCGCGAAGACAATCCGTAATGACATTTTGATCAAAACGGTGTCTTTTCCCTCGAAATTAATATTCTAACGTTTTGCGGAAAACGATAAATAAATATTCATGAGATGCAATTTTTCATTTATAGTGTACATTTGTTCCTAATTACATTCTAAGGTATTTGCAAGAAAAATAAATATGAGATAAATGCAAGGTGATGCTATGCAATTTTTATTTAAATTTACATTAAATCCTAAAAATACAATCTAATGTCCTTGCAATAAAATAAATAATTAATTAATAAGGCAATGAATAATTATTTGATTAACAAGCAATAATAATAATGAGTTAGTAAGTTAGTAATGATAAAGAATAAAACATGAATAATAAAAGTTAAGTTAGTGAGCAAGATTAAGCACAAATAATCATGAAATAAATAGTAAAAAAAAAACAAGAACCTCAAATAAGTGCTTATTTTGGATTTAATAGCTTATTGAAGCACATTCCATAAGCACTTTTATCATAGGCAGAAATAAAATAAAAAAACAGAAGGGGGTGCAAATATCATTAAAAACAGAAAGGGGGTGCAAAAAGCAACTCTGGGGTTCTGGCCCAACTGGGGGGCGCAGCCCAGAGGGGGGTGTTTGAAGTAAAATGAAAAATCAGATCAGAGCCGTTTGATTGATCAGACAGCTCTGATCTGATCACAGGCAAAAGGAATCAGAGGCATAGGATCATGATCAGAAGGACATAGGCGCGCAGGTGCACCATAAGGCCGTGCACCTGCACGCACAGGATTGTGAAGAGGTATATATAGGCAAAACCCTAAAAAACAAACCAAATTTCTCAAACTTCTCTCTCTCTTCTTCTTAACCCGCCGCCGGCGATCCCTATCTCTCACGGCCATTCCCTTTCTTCTTCTCAAAACTCATTTTTTCCAAAACATTCCAACTTCAAATATTCATACAAACATCTCAACAACTCAAATCAAAACTCAAAAAAAACCCAAACGAAACCTTATAAACTAGATCGAGCCCAAAAAAACGAACGGAAATAAAAGGATATTCAACCTTTGTTTTTGATCCTGCTTCGAATCTCCTCTTCTTCTTTCGTTTTGTTTCGATTTTGTTTCGATTTTGATTCTGGTTTGGATGTGGTTTTGGGTTTGGATCCGTTTCGGTTTGGGGTTTTTGATTATGGACGATGGTGATGATTTTGATTTCGTGTTGGATCTGGTACTTGGTTTTCTGGATTTGTGTTTGATGATGATGGACGGATGATATGGTTCTGGATTTGAGAAAGGACGATGGGGATGATGATGAATGTTTTGATTAATTTCTGGTTTTTTATTTGTTTTTTTTCTTTTCTGTTTTTTGGTTTTGATTTTTCAATGAAGAAGATGAATCTTCTTTTTTTCCTGCGGCTGATCTCTTTTTTCCTCTTAGGGAAATGTGCAATTAATACAGTATAAATACTGTGTCAGAGACTAGGGTTAGGACAGATGAAAATTACCCCATTTGGACAAAATTGCCCCTTTGGGCTTGGATTGGACAAAAACCAGATATGGATCCTAAAAAAAACTGGCAAAAACACCAAAAAGGAAAATACACAAATAACGATTAAAATAATAATAATAATAATAATAATAATAAAAATGAAAATGAATAATAATAATAATAATAATAATAATAATAATAATAAAAATAAAAAATAAAGAAAATAAAAATAATAAATAATAATAAAAGGAAAATAAAATGAAACCAAATAAATGAGGTATTTTAAAATACCTCTCTGCCAAAATTTCGTCAGAAATGACAAAGAGGAAAAAAAAGGTTTAAACGCCGAACAAAATCGATCGGTCAAAAAATGGGGTATGACAAGGAGGTTTAGAGATTCTATTGGATTTCCTAATGGGAAGGTTAGTATTTGGATGGTGAGTAGAAGTAGGGAGTGAGTCAGTAGTGACCGGTGGTGAAGTAGTTGTAGAGGGTTGAAATTGGAGTAGATGTGGATGGATTAGCTAAGATAGGTGTGTTATCTGAGTTAGAAGTGGAATGGGATTCTAGATGTTGGCTATGTCTGGAACTAGTGTGAGATGGAGATGATGAATTGTTGAAGAAAGAATCAGACATGGGTAAAGGACAAGGAAATAAGTCATCTAAAGATGCATAATTGAAATGACGTGACACAATAAGAGATGGAGAAGTGACATGCTCAGAAGAAATATATGGAAAAAAGGATTCATAAAAAATGACTTCTCTAGATAAAAACAATTCCTTGGACTGCAAGTCAAACAAAATGTGTCCTTTAACTCCATGTTTGAAACCCAAATAGATACATTTTTTGGACCTAGGATCTAATTTTTGTCTATTTGTTTTTAAAGTGGTGGCAAAACACAAGCTTCCAAAAACCTTAAGAGAAGACAAATCAGGTAACCATTTATGTAAAATCTGATATGGTGGCTTGTGTTGCAAGAAAGGACTAGGTAATCTATTGATGATATGGACTGCTTGACTAACAGCATGAGCCCAGAAAATTTTAGGTAAATGTGCTTGAAATAAGAGGGCTCAAGTGACAGCCAAAATGTGTTGGTGCTTTCTCTCAACAATGCCATTTTGTTGAGGAGTACTAACACATGATGTCTGATGCACTATGTTAGTTTGTTGATAAAAATCTCTAAGAAGAAATTCATTTCCATTATCAAACCTTATGCATTTTATAGTAATATTGAACTGTGTTTGAATCATTTTAACAAAAGCTTTGACAAGTTGGGATGTCTCAGATTTAAGTTTCATAAAATATATCCAAGTTTATCTACTTTTGTCATCTACAACAGTGAGAAAATACCTATATCCTAGCATAGATGGCATGGAAACTGGACCCCAAATGTCCATATGTATTAAATCAAAAACATCCTTAGAAATATGAGTGCTATGTGGAGATGGTAATCTTTTCCGTTTCGCATAAAAACACACATCACAAGGAACTTTAGAAGACACAAAATGCAAAGAAGAAAACATTTTATTCAGAGTAAGTAATTTGAAGCATGACCAAATCTTAAATGCCAGATATTACAATCAACATCTTTATTATTAGATGACTTTTGAATGGTATTGATACAATGATGAGGTGCCTTAGGGACTAAGCTACCTAAGGGTGCCTTAGGGGCTAAGCTAACTAATGGTGGCTTGAGGGTGTACAATCCATGACTCAAATCAGCTGCACCAATCATCTTCTGCAAGTTCATATCCTGTATCATACATTTAGAATCATCAAACAACAATTTGAAATTAAGTGTATTTGTAAGTCTAGGTACATGTCGCGGTGATTTTTGGATATCAAGCTATTGGTTAGCGTTGAATCGCAAATTCTTAGATTCACCACCGATCTTTAATTTTTTCCGAGGGAAGAGGGGAAAAGTTCGAAATAACCCTATTTTAAGAGATTTAAAGGTTCGGGGGTTGGTTATACGAAGGAAAGGTACTAGCACCCTAAGTATTTATAGTATCCTATAGGAACCTCTTGTTTCTATTCTAACTTTGCGTTTGATTTTATTTGCTTGTAAAAATGTTTAAAATGATGATCAAGAGAAAAAAAGTTTAAAGTGACGAAAAAGAAGAAAAGGAAAATGTTTTTGTTATTTTTATTCATTCGCCGAGACAAGTCTCATGCCTACGTACCCGAAGGATCAAAATCTCGTAGTTCGGGGTAAAAATTACGAGTAAATTTATTTATTTGATTTTAAGGTTTTGTAAATGGTTTTAAGGATAAAAGCCAAAAGTGGCAAAAATGTGTGGTTGATTGGTGTTAATTTGTTAAGAAAGTCTAAATGGTTAAATTGATTGAAGTTTGATTATGAAAGGAGACGCGAACACTTGGTTTGAAATCCAAGGTATTTTGAGAAAAAAAGGTTTAGGCGAAAAAATCACTTGGTTTAAAATCCAAGGTTTTTGCATGATTAAAAATGTTTGATTGAAGAAAATGCACTTGTTTTAAATTCCAAGGATTTTAGCGAGGAAAAGAACACTTGGTTTAAAGTCCAAGGTTTTTGCGATAAAAAGGGCACTTGGTTTAAAGTCCAAGTTATTTGCGATAAAAAAATGGCGCTTGGTTTAAAGTCCAAGTTATTTTTGCGATAAAAAAGAACACTTGGTTTAAAGTCCAAGGTTTTCATGCGATAAAAAGAACACTTGGTTTAAAGTCCAAAGTTTTTGCGATAAAAAGAATACTTGATTTAAACCAAGGTTTTTGATAGAAAAGAACACGTGGTTTAAAGTCCAAGGTTTTTGCGATAAAAAGTACACTTGGTTTAAAGTCCAAGGATTTTGATAGAAAAGAACACCTGATTTAAAGTCCAAGGTTTTTGCGATAAAAAGAAACACTTGGTTTAAAGTCCAAGTTTATTGTGATAAAAAGAACACTTGGTTTAAAGTCCAAGGGTTTTGCGATAAAAAGAACATTTGGTTTAAAGTCCAAGGTTTTTTTGCGATAAAAAGAACACTTGGTTTAAAGTCCAAGGGTTTTGTGATAAAAAGAACACTTGATTTAAAGTCCAAGGTTTTTGTGGTCTAAAGTCCAAGGTTTTTGTGATAAAAAGAACATTTGGTTTAAAGTCCAAAGTTTTTGCGATAAAAAGAACACTTGGTTTAAAGTCCAAGGTTTTTGCGATAAAAAGTACATTTGGTTTAAAGTCCAAGGTTTTGCGATAAAAAGAACACTTGGTTTAAAGTCCAAGTTTTTTGTGATAGAAAGAACACTTGGTTTAAAGTCCAAGGTTTTTTATAGGAATGCTTGATGAAATTTTTTATGTTTCCACGATATTTTTGAAGAAGAGAAAATACTTATGTACTTTGAAAGAGGTTTTGACCTCATTTTTGAAAAAAAAGAAATTAGTAGCGTTGCGCGCAAAAAAAGATACTGACCTAAAAAGTCATAACGAATAAATTAAACGCGAAGACAATTCGCAATGATATTTTGATCAAAGCGACGCCTTTTCCCTCGGAATTTAATATTACGCATATTGGCGGAATGCGATAAAAAATAAATATGCATGAGATGCAATTTTTCATTTATGAGTACATTGGTCCCTAATTACACTCTAAAATCTTTGCAAGAAAATAAACATGAAATGATGCAAGAAAGGGAGTATGCTATGCACTTTTATTTAGAGTTTACATTTGGCCTATTTACATCCTAAATTCAAGAGCAAAAATAAATGGCAATTAATAAAGCGATAAACACTCAATATTGTGATAATAATGATATTACAAAAATAAAGGTAAAAATGACAAATAGATGGATGTAATGAAATAATATGATATGCATGGATAAATAACATAAATAAATAAATAAATACGAAACTAAAAAGATGAAAATAAACCTCGACATCGTGCTTTACAAGGCTGAAAAAATAGCTAAAATAGCTTATGCCAAAAGCACTTATCTCATAAGCTCATACACAAAAATTAGAGCAATTAATTAATAACATAGGATATTAACGATTTAAAATCGAATTAAATCCCACTATAAATTTCAGTAGCTTAATTTTGTTCAAAATGACTTAGAGAAGTCATTGAAATGAAAAGCTACTTTCACAATAAGCTAAAAAAATAAATTTAAGTTTAAACAGGGGGTGTCAAAATTAAAACGAAATAAAAAGGGGGTGCGAAAAGCAGTACTGAGGTTCAAGCCCAGACTGGGGGGTGCAGCCCAAGGGGGGCGCGTGAAGAAGATGAGCAGATTGAATCAGGGACGTCTGATTCAGATCTGAAAGGTTTAGGCACGCTGGTGCACCGTATGGCCATGCACCAGCGCACACAGGATTGGGTCAGGTATATATACCCCAAAACCCTAAAAAATTTCACTTTACACATTCTCCTACTCTCTCTCTGGCCGCCGCTGCTCTCTCTCTCGGTTCTCTCTCTCTGTTCACTCTCTCTATGTTCTTCATGTTCTTGACCCATGAAGAACAAAATGATGAATATTCATCGTTGCCGGCGAGAGCCCGCCGTGCCGGAGCGATTCCGGAAGCGGCTCCGCCGGCCAAACCAAAAAAAAATTCCCAAAATTAAAACTTTTTAAAACGAAACCCTTTGTTTTACCTTCCTAAACCCGAATCCGAACCCACAATTCCCTAAATCCTAACCGTATGTTCCAGATCGGAAAGAAAAAAATAAAAGGAAAAAAGTTTCAAACTTTGTTCTTTGGTTTCTGCTGTTCTACTATTCTTCTCCTTTTTTTTTGTTTCTGTATGTTTGTTCTGTTTCGGAAAAAAAATGAAAGTTGGTATTCTAATTCTTAGGAATGGAAAGGTTGTTTTGATTTTTTGATGTTCTGATGATTTATTTATTTTTGTTCTGGTTTTGTGGAAAGAATAAAAACGATGAAGGATTTTTTATTGGTGTTGTTTGGTATTCTGTGATTAAAAAAAAAGGGTGAAGGTTTGTGTTTGATCTCTTGTGATTGAAGAAAAAAATGAGGTTTAGGGTTTGAGGATTGCATGGTGCGGCTAGGCCAAAAAAATTTCTTCTTTTTTCATCTAATTTATGTTTACTATATACCCAAAGATCAGGGTTTTGATTGTTCAATGGATTTTGCCTTGAATCTGTATAAACCTATTGTCTGGAAAACAAAGAAAAAAACTGATTGATTTTATGCAAAGGACACTGATGGTGCAGAAATATGTCCTTGTAACGTGTGGAAGAAAGTTGACCTTTTGCATTTTTTTGATTTTTTAATTAATTAAAAAAGACAGAATAAAATAAAAAAAAAATAACATAATAATAATAATCATAAAAAAAAATTAAAAGAAAAAACGAAATAAAAAAAAGGATAAAAGAAATAGAAAAATTTAAAATTATCATCATCATCATAATAATAATAATAATAATAGAAAAATAAATGAATAAATATATAAAAGAACAAAAAAATGAGGTATTTTAAAATACCTCTGCCGAAATTTTTCTCGAATCTCCAAACGAAGCATTTTATGAAAAATACTTACATGTTGAAATTTCTTGAAAAAGTGGCGATTATTCGGAACTAAAAATATGAGTTGATAAAAATGCAAAAATAATATGGGTCAAAAAATGGGGTATGACAGTACATATATCAAATTGAAAGAAAATTTTGGGATATAGAGCATATCTGTCAAATAAAAATCTATAGTAAACACTATAGACCCTGCAAAGCAAGTGGTGATGACAGAACCATTGGGTAATTTTATGGTTATGGGGGATATATTTCTGATGCATTGAAAAAAAGACTAACAAAAGCAAACATGGTCTGTTGCACTAGAATCTAGTATGAAGGCTTTAGTTTTATGATTAGGCAAAGTACAAATGATACATGTATCCTTCTGTGGTTTGGTGATAATTTGGTTCACATTATGAGAAGTAGGTTTGGTGATAATTTGGTTCACATTATGAGAAGTAGCTGATGATGAGCCTTGTAATAATGCCAATATTGCCTTGTGCATAAGAACTTGCAGAAGATATTAACTTGCAGGAGATGATTGGTTGCTTGCATAATTGTTGATTGCTCGATTGTGTTGCCAGTGTGGAGGAAAACCATACTTCTTAAAACAGTCATCAACCACATGGTTAGTCATGCCACAATAAGTACACACTTTATTGTTATTACCTCTACCTCTACCAGCAGTAGATCTTCCACCTCTTTGACCTCTTCCTCTAGAACTAGAACTGCCTCTACCCTGTGGATTATATGAAGGACTAGGACCATTCTTACTTTGTGAATTATTTGCAGGAGTAAACAATAATTTGGATTCATCAATTTTTAACACTGCTTGTCTTTCTTGCTGTACAAGTAAAGAGTATACCTTGGTAATATCTGGAAGTGGATCCATAAGCATGATTTGAGCCCGAACTGCAGTATATTGTTCATTAAGTCCTTTCAAAAAATGAATTACTTGATCACCATCCTTATATTGGCGAATCTTGGTGATTGCAGCACAAGTAATGTCGCATTCACAAACAGGAATAGGGCGAAAATTGTCTAACTCTTGCTATAGCTTCTTGAGTTTAGTGTAATAAGAAGAAATTGAGGAATCACCTTGCTTGAGAGTGCAAATCTCTTCTTGAATATCTGAAATGTGAAACACATCGCCTTGGTAGAAACGATCCTATAATTCTTTCCATATCTTAGATACATTATCCATCCATAAAATGCTTTGAGCAATTTCTGCTTCCACTGAATTAAGAATCCATGACATAACCATCGTATTGCATATGTCCCATGCAAAAGAGTCATGATCATCATCACTAGGTCGAGGAAGTGAACCATTGATGAAATAGAGTTTGTTCTTCGATATTAAAGATACTGTCATCGATCTAGACCAAGAATGGTAGTTATTACCCGAAAGCAATGGTGTGACCAGAATCAGAGAGGGATTCTCATTAGGATGCATGAAATATGGATTAAGGATATCATTTTGATAACCTTTATTGATGTTGCGCGCAGCACCACCATGAACACTACTCGCTGAACTTTCAGCGTCCATGATCAATCAAAAACTTTGAAAGATCAGAATCAAAACAGAGAGAAAAAGAATCATTCAAACGAATTGAATCAAGAAAGAAAAAAAATGAGATTTGTGAATGAAGCAGCGGAATTAAGAAGAAGAAGAAGAAGACCCTATGCACAGGTCGATGATACCATGTGAAAATGCAAGCTCTATGACATTGCTTAGGCGCTGATTGAGCCTAAGGGAAAGAATGAAAAACACAGAAAGCTAGAAAAGATAATAGATTTCATTGATCACAAATCTGATTACAAATGAGGCATGAGTCTCTTATTTATACAATGTAGAACACTAACAAACTTGAAACTAACTAGTAACTAACTTGTAACTAACGAGTAACTAACTTGTAACTTCCTCCAAAGAGCTCTAACTAACTGTTACTTGTGTCATAAGTAACTGACTTATCAGTAGCTTTAACAATCTACTTAAATCTAATAAAAAATATTACTTTTAACAAGATCTCATTTGTGTATTACCTCTCTATCGGTATTTACATAGCAGTTAGCAAACTAGGACTCTGCTATGGTAGGTAAATTGTGCAATGACATCATGGATGACTTTATATACTTGTGAAAATTTAAAATAATTTATCGTGCCATAATAGCTTCAATGTACATCACAACAATGACAATGGCCTTAATCTCAACAACTAGAGTTTAAAACCATGACTAAAACAAACTACATAATAAATATCTGTTTGAAGATTTTAGATTTATATATAGAGTTTGCTATCTTAAACCCACTTGAAAACATAAAGTTATAAGTTAGCAGGTGCACTTTTTCACTTTGGACAAAAGTATCCTTTCTTCAACTGTTTTAAATAAATTTAGAATAAGGGTAATTTTGTAGTTTCCAACAAAAGGTATATACAGTAACCGTTTTATCTCCTTAATTTTCTCAAAATGTTTGTTTCAATTCCAATGTAAATAGTTTCCCATTTGTTTCAATTTCAATGTAAACATCAATTAAGTTTTTTTTTTTTACGGAAACATCAATTAAGTTTTTGTACCATACTAAACTTATCTTATTTATTAAAGAAAAGCACACGATCAATTGATCATATAATTGCCTCAAACAATAGCTTAATTTTTTTCTTTGGTTACAATAATAGCTTAGTCTTATTATAAAAAAATACCTTAATCTTAGTATCGATACAAGTCTTGTATTATGTTTCTTCATTTTCTTTTTATAAGAACATGAAAAATTGTCTTTTGTTACGGCAACAATAAATTCCAAAAGAAAACTCAATGAAAAATTTATACGAAACGTCGAAACACAGCAATTTTTTGGATTAATATAAAGTGCAGTGATTTATTTTTTTTGTTTTGATCAAAGAGAGAAAAAAACCAAATTGAAATTTGGATTGAAGATGTTTTTTTAGGTTGTAATTTTTGTTTTATAAGGTTGTCCTTTATGTTTTACTAGTGGGCCTGCCTGTGTCTAACTTACGCGCCTAAAAAGATAGATAGTTAGTGGGGAAAGTAAATTGTGCGCGGTTACTAGTGTGTTATTTTGAGTAGAAGTTAAGGGCGATTTTGGAAACTCATGTATCCTCTTTATCTATTAGTGAAGGGTAATATTGTCATTATGAAAAAAGTCACCCCAAACTCATCTATCCTCTTTGTATATAGTATAGATAATTAAGTGGGTCTAAATTAACAAATGGGTGCACAACACTTCATGAAATTTACTTAACTAACCCTCAATTTTCTATTGTAAAATAACTGAATGTTAAGGTTTATTTGTCCAAAGTGAAAAGGTGCATTTGCTAACTTACACCTTCATGTTTTTAGGTGGGTTTAAGTTAGCAAATATATATATATATATATATATATATATATATATATATATATATATGATTAGGATTTATAATTTATATTTTTGTTTATGATACTTTTATGAGTTATTTCTTATTTTAAGAATATGATTTAAATAAAATTTTAATAAGAAACTTATCTACGTAAATAAAATCTATAACAATAATAAAGGGAAGACATTGGTTTGGTGTAGCCTTTTTTGGAAATCCTAAAATACCCTTCACACTCTTCTTTAATAACTTCCAAAAATAAACTACTCTCCTTTAACTTCCAAAACCAACTACTCTTTTTTAGTTTACACATTTCTCTTTATTTGTTCCATTTTTTTTGTTTACTATTATTTAATCCATTTTTGACAACAGCTTATAAACAAAAGAGCCTGGTATCTAATCTGTCGCTGGAGAAACATAAAAGGATTAACTAATTCTTTTTATATCTAATCTCTTTTGTTTTGTTTTAGATTTGTCTCTATTCACTCCTAAATTTGTTACACATTTTGGCAACAACACAAACGGTGCAAGGATCAAAGCATTAAGCGGTGATGTCAAAAACTAAATAATCAATAGAGTTTTTTATTTAATTGATCTTTTTTACTTACATATTCAATTCAGTTTTTATTTATTGATTAATGTTTTTGTTATTTTTAGTTCTGTTTAGTTGTGTGCAATTTATTGGTTAAATTGTGTCCAGTTTACATTTATGTGTGGTTTTATTATTGTTGTTGATGCATGTGTTTGCTGTGTGGGAGATAACAGTGTAATGCAAGTGAATTCACTATATATGACGAGGATATGTTTGAAAATATATTTAAGATGTAAATGTTCTTATATTGATATTCAACAATATTTAGGATTAATGCAGATTTGGTATCCTTCTTTTTTCTACAATACACAACAACAAGGGTTTCATGCTCTTATGTTTCACTCTCAAAATAAATTTCTGGTATGTACTACTATGATTATTGTATTTATTTTTTAAATATTTTCTTCAGTAATCACTTCAATCACAAATGCAATGACGCATCACAATGAGAACAATTTTTAAAAAAACCAAAATCAATTCATAATCGGTGGGAGCAGGAAATCAATTTTTTTAATTCAAAATCATTTTTTTTCTCCTTCTCCTTCAAATTTGTTAATTTATCTTGGGTTTTAATATATCGTTTTTTCAATTCTCTTATGCGGGAAATGCAACTTTGAAAGATGCACACATTAACCACAACAAATAAGGTTTCAATCCTATTTGATTTTATTTTATTGTTTTATAATTGTTTCCGTATTATTATTATTATTATTATTATTATTATTATTATTATTATTATTAGCCAAATGTACCTATTTGATTTTTTTTTTAGGAATTAATGGCCGGGAAGGTTGGTTAATTTGAAGAATTTTGTAGAATTTGAAGGAAATTACAAAACGTGCTGACTTTTGATAATTGCCTCCCAGAATTTTTCAATGTAGGAATAATTTGGTATTCCTTAATTAGTTTCTTTTTCTCTCATTGTAGTGTCTATCTATCTCCATTTTCATCTATTTCTTTTATCACATTTGTTAGTAGTGTCTATCTTTGTTTTTTTTTTTAACAAAATAAGATAAGGAGATATTTTAATTGCCATTTCCAATTTGCAATGACATTTTTTTTCCTATTCTTTGTCTATATATATCCTGTCAAAAACACTAATTATGAGAATTTTATTTATATCTATATCAATATCTATCTATATCTATACTAATAATCTATAATCTATAACAATAATAAAGGGAAGACATTGGTTTGGTGTAGCCTTTTTTTAGAAATCCTAAAATACCCTTAATATTTTTTTTTTATTCACACTCTTCTTTAATAACTTATAAAAATAAACTACTCTTCTTTAACTTCTAAAATCAACTACTTTTTTTTGCAATACTTGAAATTTGGTGTAGCCTTTTTTTAAAAATCTCAAAATACCCTTCATGCTCTTTTTAACTTTTCAAAACCAGACCCTATCAGATTTTATTCATTTGTTCCATTCTTTTAGTTTATTAATCTTTTCCATATTTTTCTTCAACAATATTTGTATCCATTCATTTTTGCATGGTGGGTAGTTTTCTTCGTGAAAGTGGAGTATTGGAAAACAACTATATTGCACATTTTAACAACTTTCAAATATGATAAATGACCATGAATGACTCTCAAACTGCAGTGAGTGCATGCGATTCGAACGACACTTGAGAATATTTTAAGGTATGACATGGTAATTCAAGTTTCTTTGTTTTTTTGAACAACTATAGAAGAAGTTACGATGCTAATCACAAACAAGAAACTATTTCTACTCTGAAAGTGAGATCTCTATATAATTTTTGGTGCATGTTTTCAAATTTTACCACTTAGAATATTGATGGTAATTTTAATATATTGAATTCGCATAGAAAATCATGGATGATGGAGAAGAGGATGTTGAAATGATTTATTATACAATTTTATACTCAGTTTCTCCTCATTACAAGATGCTTGAAGATTAATCGGTTGAAATATTGTTTATGTCCCACTTTTAATTGTGATCTTAAATTAAGCATTAAGTTATTTTTAAAGGTATCAAAATCCATTGGAAAAACACATAATAATGAATAATTATGGTATTTGTGCAAAAGGGAGGAAGAAAAGGCAACGACATCATTTTTCAGCGAGGACAATAACATTGAAACTATGAGAGAGAGACCATCGCGGCCGACTCCGGAAGGACACACTAACGGTGGTTGGACGGTATAAACTCGATTTCTATTTTATTAATTTTCTCACGCACTATATTCTTCTATTTTATTGCACACATTTTTTGGTATATAATGTTTGAACGTTGAACTTCAATACTTAATCTTTTCTAATTTTAGAGTTTTCACTTTGATTTTAACCATTTTTTCCTTCTCATATTGTTCAATTTCTAAGACTAAATTGATTTAATATTACTCTGACAATAAAAAGAAAAAAACTAAGCATTAATGGTTGTCAAACGTTTCTGGTATTTCATCATCCTCTTTTCTCTTTTGATTTGAGATGCAGGGCAACAATTAATTGTTTTGGTGATTTTAATTTATTGATCAATTGTTTGTTCTATTAAATAATTTTTTACTATCGTCATCAATTTCTTACTTCAATTTTAGCAATTGATTCTGGTGAAGTCTTAGTAAATGTTACATGCTTCTCATGTAGTAGCAATTAGGAATTATTAAGGGAAGACAAGGACATAAGACAAAATTGATTTCTACAAAGGATAAATATTTTCCAATCTAAGTTGCACAGTGTGGATGCACAAAACATCTTAAAAATTAAATTGAATCTTTGTTGTGAATCTCATGTATGTATACTATATTTTTTCTAAACTGAACACATAGTTTATATTGTTTGAATTCTATTCGGATGGATTTCATTTTGTTTTGAACCTTTTGAATATATTTTTAGATTTTGGAAAGAATGCAACAAGAGGACCGTGAATATGCTTTTAAATATAGATACAATGTTTGATTCATAATTATAATTTTCATTGTGTTCAAAGGCATTTCAATTATTATTATTTTTTTTTAACATTTTGCAATTTTATTTGGAACATATTTGTTTAAATGTTGTAATGAACTCATTTCATGAGTTTCACTTGGTTGTATCACCTCACTCAAGTGATAAAATGAAGAGAGATTAGGGGGCATGAAGGTCAAGCCACACCAATGATACTGGAGAGGTTGACAAGGGAATTCGAAAAGGGTATGTGGCGTTATTGGTCACGGCAGCAAGCCGTGACGGCAGAATCCATGGGCAGCTGCACTACATTAAGTATGCGAGGAGGGCTGCAAAGAAGTAACAATTCACAATTTCAGCACTTCATTTCATATGGGGACGAATTATATTTTCTTATTTCTTTGTATCATTCTCATCTTTAGATATAGATAAAATCTACATATTGTAATTACAATTTGTTTAATTCCTCTTTTTCATTTAAATCTAAACATGGTGACTAACTGTAATTAGAGGCACATATGTGATCGACCGAAGGGTCTCTCGGCCAACAAACATAGCATACATATATTTTTATTAGATTGATTATTTGAGTTTCGCATTTGCAGATATTACTATGTCCAGTTAATTTGATGTATTTTAAAACCTAATTATTCATATCGTCATTTAAGGGGTTTCCACATTAGGTTTCACGTCTCTATGCGACTTGATTTGTTAATTTTAAAAGTAAACTATTCATTAAAAAAGAAAAATTAGATGTATAAAAAATTCCAAATGATCTTTTACACGCGTTAGCAGAATAGAAAAATCAGACAGACGGACACAGGATATTTTGTCCACATTTTCTATTATGTTAATCTGTATATCTCAGTTCATAATGCAAGTCCATCTAATGAGATGTCCGTTTCACTTAATGATTTTTGACATTTAACAAAACGTATCTGTGTGACTTAATTTGTTGTTTTTCAAAAATCCTCTATTCATAAAAAACAATCGATCTATTAAAAATTTAGAGTAATCTTCAACATAAGGCATGATAGAAAACACGGATCACACAAACGGGCACGGAACGCGCCCGTTTGGCCACTAGTACCAATAATAAAGGGAAGAGTTGAATTTTGGTGTAGCTTTTTTTAAAAATTCCAAAATACCCTTAATAGTTTTTTTCTATAATAACTTCCAAAACCAAACTACTTATCTTTAACTTCCGAACTAACTACTCTTTTTTCACTTTACACATCTTATCCTTCAACAAAATTCATGTCCAATTCCTGTTTTTCATCTCAATTTTTGTTGACTTAAATATTTTCCAATCATTCCATATCACTTGAATCTAACATTTCAAAACTCAGGTTTGTTTTTTATTCGATTCTATTTTCATAATGTTGATATTTTACCAATTTAGATTTGATTCTGATTAATTGTTTTATGTTATTTTAAAAAAACCTTTTATTTTTTTTGGTGTTTTATTATTGGTGAGTTTATGTAAATTTACATCTATATGTGATTTATTGTTATTGTTGACATTGTCCTATTGACTTTTTTGATGGTTTAATTGTGCTCTGGTGGCTAATTTGGTGTAGTTACAAACAATATGTTAGCCAATTGTGTTCGTTTAAATTAATTTAATCAAACAATAGTATGTGAGATTATGATTTAAAGTATTCTGTGTAGTGTGCCATGTTTCATTTCTATTTGCTAAATCAAGTTAGGGATAATAAATTGCATTTCTATTTTTTATAATGCCTAGCCTTATAATTGTCACTACCATTGTCTATAAAAACAGGATTGATAAAAGTTGATAAGTTTCTGTTGGGCATAAAAAATTCAGCGTAAACAGTTTCATTCCTGTTTTTGAAGGTAACTTAATTCTTATCCTCCTCTCTATGGCATTATAGTCCATTGTTGGTTTTGATTTATATTGATCATTATATGTACCAATAATAAAGGCAAAACTTTGTTTTGATATATATATATATATATATAATGTCTATGACTATGAGTGATGTTTCAATTTATCAGGTTTTGCATTGAAACGGTGGGAAGAGAAATCTATATTCTATAACAATATATAAAGACAATACTTATGTTTGGTGTAGCCTGTTTTACATTCTAATTTTAACAAGTTGAAATCTTTGTTTGAAAGTTACTTTGTTTGTTTGTTTCAATTGTTGCGCCGGTTGCACAGTTTTCGTTGTATTGGTCATGTTCTAAGCACAAAGAATGGAAGCACAAATTATCTCTGCATTCTGCATATCCGTCTTCCAACATTCAGAATTGTAACTAATTTGGCTAGATTTTAATTTACTTACCCGCTTTGCCCCTTCTTTTGAGTTGCATTTCCTTTTATTTTATCTATTTAGTTTAATATGTTATTTAACACATTCTAATTCTAATGGAAGAGGGAAGATTATCCTATGTATACCAAATTTTGAATGAGTTTGTTCATCGATTTTGTTTGAGTATGAATATTTGGAGTATTTTACATTTTAAAGTATTATTTTGTCATGCTGGTATACATTAGAAGGACTTATTAATTTTGAATATATTTTAAAAAAAAATTAAACACACCATGTTTCATAATTTTAAGTGAGAAATATGGGAGATATATTTTTAGTAATACTTCAAATTCACTTATTTGTACATATTGACTTGGTCTTAATCTACTAAATCACTAACTTTTTTCTCTCTTTTATGTTGTGTGTAATTTTTCAGTTATCACAAATCATCTGCTGAATATTTTAAGTTCGAGTCATTTATTTTGTGCAATATGAATTTTTTATCGTTGTTGAATTTCGTTTTACTTTTTGTATGTACGGTGGCGGTCTAAACAACGTCTCTGGTTTTAATTAATGTAACTATTTATTGTTTTGCAGGTCTGTTTTGAAAAGATGTTGATTAATTATGTAGATGATTGTTTTTTTGATGATTGTTATTTCAACAAAAGTAGATAACAAGAGACATTCTAATTGTGAATATGTAATATATTTTTATTCTAATTCTAATTAATGGATCCTAAAGTTGTAAGTTTTGTTGGCCTTTACTTTCTTGCAGCAACTTATGCATATCAATGAAATGAAATATTGTTAGTATGGATTATGGAAAAGATGTTGCTCTTATTTAGAAGGTTCGTAGTGATAGTGTTTAGGCAAATTATGTATTATTCTTTTACTCATTCCTCATCTTATATATACGATGATTCTTCTCTCATGGTCCCAATCATAGATATTATTATTTACAAATTTAGGTGTAATTTTTAAGCAAACAATTTTTCTATTTTAGGTGTAATTGTTTTTATAGGTACAAATATTGGTGTTAACCCTGTCATTTTCAAGATTAATAGGCTCCATAATTTGGAAACTGATAGAATTTTTCAATGTAGGAATAATTTGGTATTCCTTAATTAGTTTCTTTTTCTCTCATTGTAGTGTCTATCTATCTCCATTTTCATCTATTTCTTTTATCACATTTGTTAGTAGTGTTTTGTTTTTTTTTTTTTAACAAAATAAGATAAGGAGATATTTTAATTGCCATTTCCAATTTGCAATGACATTTTTTTTCCTATTCTTTGTCTATATATATCCTGTCAAAAACACTAATTATGAGAATTTTATCTATATCTATATCAATATCTATCTATATCTATACTAATAATACCAATAATAAAGGGAAGAGTTGAATTTTGGTGTAGCTTTTTTTAAAAATTTCAAAATACCCTTAATAGTTTTTTTCTATAATAACTTCCAAAACCAAACTACTTATCTTTAACTTCCGAACTAACTACTCTGTTTTCACTTTACACATCTTATCCTTCAACAAAATTCATGTCCAATTCCTGTTTTTCATCTCAATTTTTTTTGACTTAAATATTTTTCAATCATTCCATATCACTTGAATCTAACATTTCAAAACTCAGGTTTGTTTTTTATTCGATTCTATTTTCATAATGTTGATATTTTACCAATTTAGATTTGATTCTGATTAATTGTTTTAGGTTATTTTAAAAAAACCTTTTATTTTTTTTGGTGTTTTATTATTGGTGAGTTTATGTCAATTTGCATCTATATGTGATTTATTGTTATTGTTGACATTGTCCTATTGACTTTTTTGGTGGTTTAATTGTGCTTTGGTGGCTAATTTGGTGTAGTTACAAACAATGTGTTAGCCAATTGTGTTCGTTTAAATTAATTTAATCAAACAATAGTATGTGAGATTATGATTTAAAGTATTCTGTGTAGTATGCCATGTTTCATTTCTATTTGCTAAATCAAGTTAGGGATAATAAATTGCATTTCTATTTTTTATAATGCCTAGCCTTATAATTGTCACTACCATTATCTATAAAAACAGGATTGATAAAAGTTGATCAGTTTCTGTTGGGCATAAATAGTTCAGCGTAAACAGTTTCATTCCTGTTTTTGAAGGTAACTAAATTCTTATCCTCCTCTCTATGGCATTATAGTCCATTGTTGGTTTTGATTTATATTGATCATTATATATACCAATAATAAAGGCAGAACTTTGTTTTGATTTATATATATATATATATATATATATATATATATATATATATATATATATATATATGTCTATGACTGATGTTTCAATTTATCAGGTTGTGCATTGAAACGGTGGGAAGAGAAATCTATATTATATAACAATATATAAAGACAATATTTATGTTTGGTGTAGCCTGTTTTACATTCTTATTTTAACAGGTTGAAATCTTTGTTTGAAAGTTACTTTGTTTGTTTCAATTATTGCGCCGGTTGCACAGTTTTCGTTGTATTGGTCACGTTCTAAGCACAAAGAATGGAAGCACAAATTATCTCTGCATTCTGCATATCCGTCTTCCAACATTCAGAATTGTAACTAATTTGGCTAGATTTTAATTTACTTGCCATTCTGCTTTGCCCCTTCTTTTGATTTGCATTTCCTTTTATTTTATCTATTTAGTTTAATATGTAATTTGACACATTCTAGTTCTAATGGAAGGGGGAAGATTATCCTATGTATACCAAATTTTGAATGGGTTTGTTCATCGATTTTGTTTGAGTATGAATATTTGGTGTATTTTACATTTTAAAGTATTATTTTGTCATGCTGGTATACATTAGAAGGACTTATTAATTTTGAATATATTTCAAAAAAAAATTAAACACACCATGTTTCATAATTTTAAGTGAGAAATATGGGAGATATATTTTTAGTAATACTTCAAATTCACTTATTTGTAAATATTGACTTGGTCTTAATCTACTAAATCACTACCTTTTTTCTCTCTTTTATGTTGTGTGTAATTTTTCAGTTATCACAAATCATCTACTGAATATTTTAAGTTCGAGTCATTTGTTTTGTGCAATATGAATTTTTTATCGTTGTTGAATTTCGTTTTACTTTTTGTATGTACGGTGGCGGGGTAAACAACGTCTCTGGTTTTAATTAATGTAACTATTTATTGTTTTGCAGGTCTGTTTTGAAAAGATGTTGATTAATTGTGTAGATGATTGTTTTTTTGATGATTGTTATTTCAACAAAAGTAGATAACAAGAGACATTCTAAATGTGAATATGTAATATATTTTTATTCTAATTCTAATTAATGGATCCTAAAGTTGTAAGTTTTGTTGGCCTTTACTTTCTTGCAGTAACTTATGCATATCAATGAACTGAAATGAAATGTTGTTAGTATGGATTATGGAAAAGATGTTGCTCTTATTTAGAAGGTTCGTAGTGATAGTGTTTAGGCCAATTATGTATTATTCTTTTACTCATTCCTCATCATATATATACGATTATTCTTCTCTCATGGTCCCAATCATAGATATTATTATTTACAAATTTAGGTGTAATTTTTAAGCAAACAATTTTTCTATTTTAGGTGTAATTGTTTTTATAGCTAGATACAAATATTGGTGTTAACCCTGTCATTTTCAAGATTAAAAGGCTCCATAATTTGGAAACTGATCATCAATTAAATAAAGACGATCAATAATCGATAATAAACATAAATCTACCGGTGTTACTTTACCTATGGTGTGTACCAATGCACGTATTTACAATTTTTATTTTGAGAAAAACTATAAATACACAAATTAGTTTAAATAAAAATATCAATCGTTAGTTGGTTCAGTGGTGATTGGCGCTGAACTTGGTAGGGAGGACCACAGTTCGATCTCCACAATTGTGATCGGGAAGGAGCTGGAATCACTTGATGTCAGAACTGACCCCCGAACCAGATTAAATTGGTGGTGAAAACAAAAAAAAATAAAAAATCAAATTTATAATAAACTAGTGTTTACAATTTATATACGTTAGCATAATAGAAAACACATATCGCACAAACGGGCACGGGGGAAATTAATTGTAACCTCTGCAGATTGGCTGGGAACTTCCTATAAAGTTTGTGTCCTTTTAATTGTTTTCTATTTATATTCTATTCTTCTGATCATATATATCGTGCTAAAACAAATATCTTCTTTTGTTCTGCAAATACAATTCCATCCCACCAATAATCCAAATTACTGATAAAACATATTAATTGAAATGCATGTCTAATTTAGATTGGTCTTCTCCCTTCTCAAGAACATAAGACCATTTCGGAACCGAGGTTCTAAAACCGCCTATTGCATTTTGGATCATAGGTTACAAACGAAACTGTTTCCAAATTGATGGTATTTTACAATTGTTGGATTAGGGGGCCTAAAAATCAATTTTTCTTTCTATTTGATAAGTCCTTTTAATTGGACTTATCAAATATGCTAGGCCCAATTCATTAGCTCATACTTTGTGAAATTCTTTATCCACCCCCATAGTTATCTTTCCCCCCCAAAATTATTATTTTTGTCAAAGGTTATCCCTTTCAATTTTACACATCTAGATTTTAGAAATGTCCTTATCTATGGTTCGAACTTCTCTTATGACAAAAACCAATTTTAGAATTTCTCTGAAAGTATAAATTTATTTTATAAGTTCAAAATTTGAAAGGTAAATTCTTTGGTACACATATTATGTGGATACGTATCGGTACATTTGTTAAGGTGAGTGATTCTGATTGGTTTACAAATAGTATTTATTAATTTTTTTATATTGTGAATCAAACACAATCATCCACCTAAGATGTGTACCGGTACATATTCACATAATATTGTATCAGAGTCAAAACCTGATATATAAAATGCACTTTTCAAAAATTTGACGGATTGAATTTTTTTACATTCACAATAGAGGACATTTTATATTTTTTTTTGTCGTAGAATAGATGTCTTCTACACAATTGCAAAGACTAATTTTCCTTGAGTCTTGTAGAATTCAAATGGATAGCAAATTCTAAAAAAAATGTTGCATTTGAACTTCATGACCTTGATTTAAATTCTATTATGTATTATTTGCATTTGTTCTACAACAAGAAAAAGCATTTTTCAAAAAGTGTCACATGGGTGACAATTAGCATCAACAATTTCCTTAGCAAATGAAATTCTAAGCTTTTTCTTTTCATTCATTAAATCAATTACTTTCTTGTACAAACTAGATAGTTCATACTCAATAGTCAACGTAACGTGTGGGAATCTAGACTTTAAAAGATGAGGATAGGATAAGGGCTCCAAAAAAAAATGGATGTCTAATTCCATCTTTTCAAGCAATAGAAAGAAATGTCCAATGTTTTTTTTTTTGTTAAAAAAAGAAATGTCCAATGTGATACACAATCCCTCCTATCGATCTCAAAGGGCAATGTGCTCCAATAAGAAAGATAAGTGATAACTGAATTTGATAATATACAGAAGTTAGTTGATTTTACTATATTGAGAAGAGTTAGGTATCTCTCCAAGATATGATAAAGATTTTTAACCTTCAAAGTGTGTAGATATTTAGATTTAATTTTGTGCCAACAAAAAACAGGGAGATCTTTACAATTTGTATGAAATAGAAAAGATCACAATGATACTTAAGAATCTTAGTTAAAATTAAATTTAGTTTCTAAATTACCTTTTGAAAAATATAATAATTAGTCTCTAATCTGAACTAAAATATGCCTAAATGTTATTGTTGTGAACTCGTAGTAATTACACCAATAATATTTTGATGTGTGGAGCAAAAGAATGACAACCAAAATTAATGGGATATCAACGGTAATCACAAACAATAAAAACAATAAAGTGACAAATTAAGAAAGAACACACGATAATTTGTTACCTAGTTTGGTCTAATGGTAAGAAAGAACACACGATAATTTGTTACCCAGTTTGGTTCAATGGTGACCTACGTTAGTGGAAGACGGCAGTTCTCCGTTCCACTAATCAAAAGAGTAATTTTACACAAGATTCCCAAAAGGGTTACAAGAATTAGTCTACAAACCTAACTCTACCCTTATCCCGAATTTCTTCCTGTGACCAAGAGATTCAATTTTGATATAATATTTATTCAATGTAATACCAAGAATAATTTGTCCACCCCTAAAGTTGTACCAAAAGACAATCCCTTTTGTTTCAACTAATAATTCTTGTATTCACGAAAAAAAAATATTCCAAGCTAGGAATAAATTTTTTTTAAAAAAAATATTGGAACATGTGCATATATTATTACTATCAATTTTAATTAAAAATAAATAAAAATACAATCAATTTTGTGATTCAAACTCCTTTAGTTATGGTTAATGTTGTATTAATCATGTATGTGTCATTTCTGATACATTGCAATTTTCTATGATTAACATTTGTAGTTTTCGGTACTTGATGCTAATACATCTCTCAAAAATCACAAAAAAAAAAAAAAATGAATATAAAAGAGAGAGAATTGTGCTCCTATATTTCTTGGTTTATTCTTTGACTCAATTATTTGACTATTTGCTCGATATCTTAAAATAGAAGAGTGAATCAACAAAAGACTAAATATTTGTGAGTTCAAAGAAAGAAAATAAACAATAACAAAAACTCATATATTGATGAATTAGATCTCTTTACTGAACTATATGCATCTTAAGAGAAATTATGCAAGTAGAATATATACACCAATTGACATACTTAGTCATGCCAAAAGAATTGATTCTTTTATTAAAAAAATTACGTAAACTAAGAGTATTATAGACATAGCGGCTAGTAGACATTAGAGGACATCAAGTAGCGGCTATATACATGAGCAGCAGCGTGTGTACTTGAGTTTGAGTTTGTCATAGATAAGGTTTGAAAATCATCGGTAGGTGGTCTTCAAACTATAGAGTTATGTATTAAATCTCCTCTGATGTGGATGAAGATAAAAACCTTTGTCTGAACTACTGTTTTCACGTTAGTCTACAATTGGGGACCATAACCCCTATAAATAACCTTAGGGTTATTTCTTAGTTTTCAATATTATAATTTGGTCTCTCATCAAATTAGATATTGAGTTATGATATCTACACAATAAATTACCTTTCATGATATTTATGCTTTTATTCATGGACTTATTATTAATTAGAGCACTGTGCAGCTCTGGCTAATTACATAATGTCCCTAAGACATGTAATATTATAATTGTGACCCAAAAAATCCTAACAAGAAAAATAAAAACCAAAAAGAACAAAAGCAAAAGAGAAAAGAAGAAACAATAAAACATAAAAACAAATCCAATATTAGGGAAACTATCCCTAAACTTATCTTCAATGAAGACATTAAGCAAGATTTTTCACAAAAGAAAACTTTTTTAATGCACCTAAGAGAAGTCGTCTTGTCAACATTTCCATATCCCACTTGAATACTCCCATTAAGGATCAATAAGAGTATGGCAGAGGTGGACCCTTAGACCTAGTACGATAACTCACAAGGCTACGTGTAATCCGTATGTTATGTTTTCTAACTTTCTTAAAGACATACAGAGTGAATGAAATCTCTTCTTCGATATTTATTCTCATCCTAAAGTTTTCATGATTTTGATAGTTCTTGATGTGGTTTAATTAGCCACGTTGTGATTTCTTTATTTTTGGGAGTGAATTTATAATATAATATTTTGGATTTTTTAAACTAAAAAAAAAAAACTTAACTACTATTTTTATTTTTGGGAGTAGATTACTATTTTTATTTTTCATATACCAAAGTAGGTCTATGTCTTGTTTTGTCGGTCAATAATATGAGCATTTACACCACAAAATAATATAGTGTTGTGTGCCATGTTATGGTTGTACTCCACTTTAACATTCGTGATCATGCATGCGTATCTTATGGACCCCTATAAGCTATGTGCCACTGCATTGCATTTTATTTATCTCGTATGGCACACTGCAATATGCACATTATTACACACTACACAGTAAATGGAACATTAACATCCAACAGAAAATGGCACAACCCCCATTCATCTATAGTATAGAACCACATTAGTAGATTCTATACTGTATCCTAATATAATACTATATATAGTAAATGCATGTTAAGCTTCACACCAATTATTGGAAACATTGTGTCAATTAAAAATAATTTTTTTAACTTTGAAATTTAACCACGTTGTAACTAATTCAGAAACCAATTAGTTTGGTGTTGTACAATCTGATCAATTTGGCCCGAAAATGTAATTTTGAGTAGGGTATAATTGAAGAAAAAATTTAGCACAAACCAGGGAGGGTGGAAAAAGTAACATCCTCTACTCACTACATAGACCCTGTGTGCTTGTTGCCAACCGTAGAATTTCTTTAGGCTGCTTGATTTTTTTATATTTTATTTTAACGCTTTGGTTTTTAGAGGAAGAGCGCAGGGGCGGCTCCGAAATTTTGAACGCCATGTGAAAAAATATAAAAGTGGCCCTTTAATAAAGAAACGTAAATTTTTTATAAAAAAAACATCATCGATTTAAATTGGAAATAACATAAAAAATATAATCATTCTTGTAATTAACGTAAAAAAAAATCGTTGTCTAATAATAACAACAAAATACAATATAGCTACTTAAAACGAGTCATTCTTCCAGCATCTTTTTAAGCAAATTCATCAATCAAGTCTTCGTATTCTATGTTATTGTTCCTTTTTTTTTTCTTTACAAAAACTGGGTCTGGTCCTAACAGTATTGTAATATAATTATTTTTTACACCCCCTAATTTACTAATACTATTACCCTATAATTTTTTTTTAGGCCTTATTTTTAAGAGGTCCTATGCCATGACACATGTTGCCCATAGTATAGAGCCGCCACTAGAAGAATACCTGATAATTCAGAGTACAAAAGTGAGATAAATAAAATCTAACGAACTAGCCAGCGCAATAAGATAAGAGGTTTTTGCAATGACAAAAGTCCTCAACAAATAAATAAACCTGACGCAAATAATTACCCCAACAACAAAAAGTCGTTGGGGGCCGTTGCAATAAGTTCCATTGCAAAAAAATCATGCACATAGATAAGGCTTGACCCACTTTCTTCTAAATACTATAGATAATTTTTCCGCCCCCACAGCAGAAAACCGCATGCATATGATAGTGTATATTATTTGAAACATACTATCATAAGTATCCCTTGGATTTCATATATAAATAAAAATGGATTTATTAGATTGATCGATACACTATTTAGGTGGGATGAGTATCACAACTGGTTAAATTAATTGGGCTAAGAGTTAAACAGTTGAAAGTTAGGATTCGAGTTATGACAAAGAAAAAACTAACATTGCAAATATACTAATTAAAGCTACCAATTCGTCATTCAAAAAAAAAATTAATACATCATTTTTTCAATGAATATAAAAATCTAATTTTTGCTTATATATAAAATCGGATAGGAGGTGGATTTATAAATTGTCAATGTTATGTTGTTAATTGACCAATAAAAATCCTCACCAACTCAAGAATGCTTGCTGCTGGTGTTATGACCTGCTGCTGACTCCCGATCTACGTGGATGGATAAATACTTTTGAGTACAATATCTCATCAACCAAAAACAATTTTTAATTCAAAATCATGATGACGAAGGATTGAAAAGGTCACAAATTTAAGTTGCGACTTCATAAGCATGCTCACAATACACACATCATTCCTAGTTACATATAGTATTGTCCAACTTCCTGTTCGTAATGCATGCACGTCTAGATAACTAAGTTTATTTACATTTAATTTGTTTTAGGGTTTCACATTTGATGTGGCAATGGAGCAGAAACAGATTTTGTCTTTGTCACATCTTCGAATTTGAAGAGATTTAGGTATTTTCATATTTGTTCGATTTTTAGTGGTAATAAAAAATAGAACCTTAAATTCATATTCAATTGAGTTTTGGTATCCTCGCCCCACAAATACATGAATTTGTATTGTATTTTTCTACACTAAAAGACTAAATCTACGTCGTGTCAATAGTTTGATTTTAAAAATTAAAAACACAATTAGGTAGAATGAATTATTTTTTTGGTTACAAGATGGAATGAATTATTTAAACTCATTTTAAAAATAAAATTAACCTCGAATTTTTTTTACTAAATAAACATATAAATATAATTTAAAAGTTCGTTGAATGGTATTTCAGTTAAGAAAGTAAAAATATAATTTTAATGCAGCTGGAACGGGTTCGGAGATGGGTGGCAGTGTTCCCATCATCCTCTTAGCCCTTGTCTTTTGAAATCGGAAAAAATTCAAACTCAATTAACTTGTATTTTCTCCGTCAAAATCAGGGTGTGTTCGAACGATGACCAAGGAAAAATAACGAAACACAGTTGTGAAAAATCTAGTCTTTTATGTTAAACCAAATTGCACCCGGTTAATTAATACTGCATAAAAAAATAAGTGACATTTTTTTAACCCTCTGGTTCTTAGCGGAATGGTCCATAGTATTCCAGAGTTTGACTGCAAGGTAAGTAAAGTTTGGTCAAAAAATTGTTTCACTCATAAATTGGATTCTTCCGAAATCCGTCTTTTGGTGAAGCTCATTAACCACTTGAATTATCAATGACTTAGTTAATAAGTGAACTTTTTATAATAAAAAAAATTATCCCAAAATAATTGATCTTTTCAATATTTCATAGAACATTAAATAGGTCACTAACTATAAATCAGTTAATTTGACTAAACCATAACTAAATTAACTACAAAATCTGCTTTTCTTAATTTTAAAGGCAGCAATACTTTTTACTAAAGAATCCAATCACCTCATAGTTGATTGAAACGTGCTCATATTATTTTTTGAACAAGAACGTGCTCATATTATTAAAAGGAAAATGTTAAATAGTGCCCCGGAGCACTCTTTAGCATTATAAATAGTAAGTATTTTTAAGAATTTTATGGAAATGTGTGTAGCCAACACATTGGAAATTGAAATGATTCACCTTTGAACAAATTATTTTTTTAAAGGGAATACTTAAAGAGTGCACAGGAGGCACTGTTTAGCAAGACCCTTATTAAAATTTTGTTTGTGCCGGTGCTTGTAAATCAGTTAATTATATAACAAATAGTTAATCTTCTTTTTAAGGCATAACAAATGCTAATCAAACTAACTATGGATATAGAAGGAAGACATATGGTAAAATATTTAAATATTTAATGTTGTATATTCATTGTCTTTCAAATATATATGTACTTTCACTAATTCTAATAGTCAAAGTGTATCCAAAAATAACCACAAAAAAACTGTCTCTAAAAAAAAAAATACCACAAAAAATCATATAGTCAAACTAGATTTCTATCATCCTTTGCCGCTTAACAAAAGGTAGGGTAAACTAAAATTCGGATTTTCGGCTTAAAAAACAATAGTAAAACAAATTCAGCAAACATAAAATAAAATTGGTGAACTACTACAATTTCATACAAGTCACAATGGATCATGATATGGGTCAATATATATCACTACTTTTGGGTACATATGTCAATATATAATTAACTAATGATTAATAATTTTTTTATTAAAATCATAATAACATTGAAGAGAATAGAAGTTACGACGTCAACTAGGTTGACATTCGTTGTAAATCATAATCCTTGCTTGAATATAAAAAAATGGCCTATAATAAAAAAAGTGCAAATTTTATAAAAGAATCATAAAGACACATAAAACATAAAAAGCGGGATCGTAAATCTTGGTCTACAGAAAAATCTATGAAAACTTAACATGGAATAAATCTTCAAAGGAACTGAAATGTTCGTGAAGTGGTTGTAGGAGGTGAGAAATAATTTTTTTTTTTTTAAGAAGCTAAATAAATTAGCTCATCCAAATTTGCACTAGAGAAAATCGAACCTGAGATATTAAGAAGAAGCACACTCCCAGGTCACAAGTCAATACCATCAGACCAACCCAAGTGGATTGAGAAATAAAGAAACATTAAAGACCTCTATAACTTGGAATCTTACTTAAGGACACTACTTAAATTTCCATTTTTGCTTTTTTTTTTTTGAATAAGCAAATATATTATCATAGTTAACCATAAGTATAAGAGATATACAAATAGCAAGAAAAAGTACAAAACAACTACAAAAAAAATGTAGTAGAACAACAACAACACCATTTAAAATTCAACAAGGACAACGTTGCTATCCTATTCGATCGAATTCCATCTCCTACCCAAAAAATTCAAAAACCACGGCTGAACTAAAGCAGAAACAAAAACCTCTCATATTGAAAAAACACATTTGCCAAACCAAACCCTCCAAGCAAAAAGAAAATGTTGTCAGTTAAACACACTCCAAACAGATTTGAGCAAACTACAACCCACCAAAACAAACGACTCGGTGGAGGCTGCTAGAAACCACTAGTCTCAGCAAATAGACTACATTTACGATCTAATTGTGTGACACAGATGAAGTAGACTCAGGAAAAAGCGTCTGCAGAGGAAACGAATTTGACAAAGTTAAATCCTTCTTAAACTACAACAAAACAACAATAGTTACTTTTTCTCTCTTCGTTCATCTTCAACCTCCTCTCCTTCAAACCTTCATCAATGGTGAGAACCTAAGGAACCGCCAGAATAGCTCCACCATTCCACTGCAACACTCCACTACCACTTGACATACCCTCTCTCAACACCAGTTTTCCATCTTCCTTTAATCAACAACCTCCTAATCTTTAACAATCCCCTCTACACCTTAAATCCAAAAATAAAAAGATGAAACCATCTTCCTCAGTCCCAACACGACAATCACAAAGGATTATCTCAGGTGTTGGAACTCAAAAAACTCAAAGCATCGGTGAAAAGATTTACATCACTTGTGAAACCTCAAATGAAGACAATGAACTCCCTCTTAATCCCATTTCAAAATCCAAGTCTAAATCATTCCAAACCACTATTGAAAAGTCAGTTTCACCAAAACTAGTAGAAAACGGAAAGAAAAAATCGTTGAGCCAGAATATGATGTTGGTAAACCTTCAAAAGAGAAGGTTTTTAAGACAAAAAACGATTAATCCCGGCATTGAACAAAGACAAGGTTCCTCTGTTCCCAAAAGTTCAAGAAGCTCATTCTTAAAACAAATGGAGATCAAAGCCAGTTGTTATTGGTCACTATTATGATTTCAAAGCTCTGGAGAAACAATACCTAGAAATCCAGTCGTTCACTAATAAACAAGGTTGGTCCTCTTCTCTTCAAATTAAAGAAAAACATTACCCTAAGTTGATTCAAGCATTTTACTTTAAAGTATAATGTTATCCTGAACTTAGCTACATTAAGTCAAATGTTAAAGGTATAGAGATAGAATTAAACCCTATTATCCTTGACAAAATACTTGACCTTCTGTCTGATGGCCACCAACTTTATGAAAAAAAATTGTACTCTAAGGCCAACACAACCATTGAAGAGGTTGGTAAACCTCTTTTTTCCCCCAGGAACTTGTAAAGATTAATTTATTTGATATTGCTCACCTTAGAAAATTGGCCAAATTTTCAACATTATGAGTAAGTTCAATATTATGCCTAGAATAGGTAAATATGAAACCCTCACATATAATAATATTCTTGTCATTTACTATCTCATGAAAGGAGAAAAACTAAACCTTTCATTCACTTCATTATGGAACTAGCAAGAAGAAGAAGAAGAAGAAGAAGAAGAGTCTGTCTAGAAAGTCTCAAAATTTGATCCCATAAATATTAAACATTTCAAAATTGAGTCCACTTCTCAAGTCTCGTTACAAACCTACACTAGGACCAAGTGAAACAGATCGAAGTGAAGAAAAAAAAAATCCTAATAGCTTTGTTGATCCTTCACAAAATGTGCAAATTCAAACCTTGGTGTCACCCTCTCCTGCAAACATTACTTAACCAATGGATCCTCCTACTATGAACCAATCTGAACCTGCAAAAATCCAACCTGCTTCACCGATCATTCAACCTAAGTTATTTCAAACTCCTCCCTCATATCCAATGCAACTCGCACTAAATTATGAGCCTCCCCAAATTATCACAGGTTTAGGAGTTACACAAACTTTATTACATGAGTTTGACCCTACTTATTTGCTTACTCCAACTCAATGTGTCCACTATGGCTTCCTTGTTTTTCTCACCTCCAAAACTTAACGTGTCACCACTAATCAATGAGAGTTTTTGTGACAGGTTTTTCAACATCGCAACTTCTCGGAACCTATTCTCTTAGTCAATCTTTAATCAATCTTTATCCACTCATCAAATTACTAGGTTTACACCATCTGTGCCAATAAATATTGCTTTAGGTCCTTCCCAAACTATGCCGCAAATTGCACCTTAAATCCTGAGGTCTAAACTTGAGAGAAACACCTCCAAAATCAGGACTGACATGAAAAAATTGTGTCAATGACAACAATTAATCCAATCTCACATATAACACTTTGGCGAATTCAATTTTTAGAGCTTGAATCAGAAATAAAATGTGTCCCAAGTTTGGTATTGATCTACCTGAGAACAATTCATTTCCACCACCTATCCACATCATGCTTGTTCCGTTCATTTCTTCATCCTCAGATACTTCATCACCTTCACAACTTGCTCCATGAATCCCTTTTTGATATGACAAAGGGGGAGAAGAAAACAAGAACTGAACAAAGCTGCAGATGCAAGCAGAACAACAAGCGTGCGCGCTCATTTGGATGTTCTGGCTTATTTTGATTTTTTGTTATGGTTTTATATTTGTCTTGTTAATTCTGTCTGTTTTAAACAATGGTTCCATGATGATGTGCATATGCATCTGTTTTGGTTTTATAAAACTAATGGTATATATAATGAACAAATATGTTTTATGTTTTGAAAAGCATGTTTGTGTGATAACTAGACACATAATGAAAGAGGCACAAGTTTATGAATAAATTATCAGAAGATCTGCATGAAATTATATACATAATATGTTCAATCAAACTCAAAACAGTCACAAGTTGTTATTAAAAACAAAACTGAATCTCAATTTGCTAGATTAAAAATAGAAAGCTTAAATTTGTTGTGACAAGTGTGAGTGTTAAGTCTCACATTGCTTAGATAAGTGGAGGTTGAACACTTTATAAATGAGAGGACCCATAAACCTAACACCTTAAGGTTTTGGGTTAGAGTGTGGTGTCCAAATCACTTGTAGAGTTGTTCTCAGACCCAATGTGGATGATCCCCCGGCTGCCCCCTCGTGATGACCTAACAGTGGTATCAGAGTCGATGGTTCGACGAAGGGTTCGACCGGCTCCTTATATCGAAAGTCTTCCTGACAAAGGTGGTCAGGCGGCGTGTCCCGTTAAGTGTTGCCAACGGCGGTGCAACTGTATGGATGACGAAAGCTTCCGCTTGAGGGGGAGCATATCCTTGTATGGATGAACTCACACTTGAGAGGGATATTGTTGTGGCAAGTGTGAGTGTTAAGTCCCACATTGCTTAGAATAGTGGAGGTTGAACACTTTATAAGTAAGAGGACCCATAAACCTAACACCTTAAGGTTTTGGGTAAGAGTGTGGTGTCCAACTCACTTGTGAAGTTGTTCTTAGACCCAATGTGGATGATCCCCCGGCTACCCCATCGGTCGAACCCTTCGTCAAACCATCGGCTCTGATACCACTGTTGGGTCGTCACGAGGGGGAAGTCGGGAGGGGGCTGTTGGAACAAAAATATGTGTTAATACACACCCTTAGGTTTTGATGATAACAAAGTATTAAATGGACAATTGATGGTACTAATGTTTAAATTAAGAGTGCAGGAGAATCCAACGTTATATCGAGAGCACACTTGATTTAGACTCTGATGAAACCTATGGAAGTCTGAATCTTTACACTCTGAAGGAGTTCAGAAGCTACAACGTGGTCAGAAGCTAAACAAAGTTCAGAAGCTCAAAGAGGATCAGAATGTCTGCAAGAGTTCAGAAGCTCAGAGAAGTTCAGAAGCTCAAAGATGTTCAGATGCCTACAAGAGTTCAGAAGTTATCTGCTAGTCATGAGTCATTCAGAAGATGAAGACGTTCAAAAGCTAAATTACGAAGGACTATCAGAGGCCATCCATTCAAGACCAATCAGACTCCAAGTTATCAAAGGTTCATCAGAAGCAAAGGAATTCCCCAAATCATCAGAAGGGCTACATCAACTACTCTTATCAAGCCTGATGATTTGTTCTAAGGTCAACTAATTACAACGGTCACAAAGGAAGTGATCCTTCTCTCTCTAGGAGCTATTTGTACCTTATTACTGTACTTTGGACAAACAGTAAAGGTGAAGCTTCACTGCAAAAGAAGACGTGGCTTTACTCAACGGATCTTCAAAGACTACAGCTGTCCATTTTACAACAGGAATTTCTCCAACGTCTCAATGTCTTTCTCAACTCATATAAATATGCCATAGAAAGAATTGATGACTAACGATCTTCATTAGAAAACATCTCTCAGAATAAAGTGAGAATTTGAATTGTAATAGAAAACATATCTCAAATGAAGTGAGAATAGAATCTAGCTTAAGCCTCTGAAGTTATTATGTTTGTAATAAGTTTAAGCTTAAAAGTTAGTAGTAAGTCTTCTGCTTAGTGTAGAAGCAAGAAAGTCTTCTGCTTAGTGTAGAAGCACATAAGTCTCAATCTTAGTGATTAGAGCAAAGAAGTCTTCTGCTGAGTGTAGGAGCAAGGAAATCTCTCTGTCTTGTGTGACTTAGAGCAGGAAGTCTTAAGCTTGTGTGCTTGAGCAAGGAAGTCTCTGATCTTGTGTGATTAGAGCAAGGAAGTCTCTCTGTCTTGTGTGACTTAGAGCAGGAAGTCTTAAGTCTTGTGTGACTTGAGCAAGGAAGTCTTGAGCTTGTGTGCTTGAGCATCTGATTGTAATCTTAGTGATTATAGTGAACTCTCTTGGAAACAAGGGGACTAGAGTACTCTCAATTTGTGAGGGGAACCAGTATAAATTGTTGTGTGTTCTTCTCTCTCTCACTCTTTCATTTACTCCTTCATCATTCACTTAGCCGTAAGTTAATTGTGTGAACAATTCCGCTGTGCTTAAAGACTCTGATAGATTTAAATATCTTGAAAAGTTTTTAAATATCCAAAACACAATTCAACCCCCCCCCCCCCCCCCCCCCTTCTTGTGTTTTCTCCACGCACCTTCAATTGGTATCAGAGCTCCGGTTCTGTTGGTAAATCACTTAACCGTGAGACAGTCAAGATCCAAAGGAGAAAAACACCATGGCTCAAAACATGGATGATTGGAAGCAGAAGTTATATCAACAAGTTGCTAATCTTATCAAGGAAATTGAAGATGGACTGAACTTAAATGAAGATCTGAGCAACAATCAAAATCCTTCCACATCAGGGGCTGAACAAACTTCTAGTGTTGAATCTACAACTACTACTCTTTGCCTCATTAGTGATGATAATGAAAGCATTCAGAGAGCAACAGTAAATGGTTTGTTAGATCAATATGAGGAGTTTAGAATCGAGGAAAATGAGAGTATTGGAGAAATGAACTTAAGGTTTCAAGCCATCTCAAGCAAGCTTGAAGACTACAACAACAAACTCAGCAACAAAGAGCTTGTAAGCAAGTTGCTGAGAAGTTTGCCTATGAATTGGAATGTAATTTCAAATACTATAGAGGAAACTGAAGACATCAACTCAATGAGTCCTGAATCATTGATTGATTTACTCAAAGTCCATGAATTGGCTCTGAAGGATATGCAAGAGTTGAAAGGTGAAGAAGCAGAAGCACCAAGGAAAGGAAAGCAAGCATTGGAACATGAAGATCTTGTTGAAGAACCTGATGAAGAATATCTTGAAAAGTTTTCAAGAAAAATTCAAAGATGGTACAACTTCAAGAAGAATGGAGGAAAACTAGCTAAAGGAATGACAACCTGGGATGTACTAGACAACTTCTCTGAAGATGAATCTGAAAGAGCACTAGGAGCTGAAGGATCAAGTTCTGATGAAAAGTCAGAACCTGAGAACATAGACAGTATCCAGAGAACAATTAATCAGGTATATTCTCATCTTTCCAAAGTAAAATTGATCAAGCATCTTGAGAAGACTTTACTTAAACTCTCTAATAGTTAGCAGAAGTATAAAATGCTTAAAGCAGACTATGAGAATTTAAGTAAGCAAGCAAATCACTCTGAAGATCTTGTACAAAAAGATTTTATCAAAACAAAAGATCTTCATAATGATTATGCTGTATGTTACAAACCCTTTGAGCACTCTTTTGCTCTCAAAGAGTATTGCAACACTAATGCTGATCAAAATAAAATGGTTTCCATGCTTTTCAACCTTAAGACCAACAATACTAATGGGATTGGATACTCTAGTAATAAAACACTAGAGGAACCAAGCTCATCAGTTATTGATGGAAGCTTCTCACTCCCTAATCTTTACACTACATTGAAGGTGCGTGGAGAAAACACAAGAAGGGGGGTTGAATTGTGTTTTGGATATTTAAAAACTTTCCAAGATGTTTAAATCTTTTCAGAGTCTTTAAAGCACAGCGGATTATTCACACAATTAACTTATGGCGTTATAAATGATGAAGGAGTAAATGAGAGAGTGAGAGAGAGAAGAACACACAACAATTTATACTGGTTCCCCTCACAAATTGAGAGTACTCCAGTCCCCTTGTTTCCAAGAGAGTTCCACTATAATCACACGGATTACAATAGTTGCTCAAGCCTACAAGCTCAAGACTTCCTGCTCTTAGTCACACAAGACTTATAGAGACTTCGTTGCTTAAGCACACAAGCTTAAGACTTCCTTGCTCAAGCACACAAGCTTGAGACTTCTTGCTCTAAGTCACACAAGACAGAGAGACTTCCTTGCTCTGATCACACAAGATCAGAGACTTCCTTGCCCAAGCACTCAGGCTTAAGACTTCACTGCTCTAATCACTAAGACTGAGACTTACGTGCTTCTACACTAAGCAAAAGACTTTCTTGCTTCTACACTAAGCAGAAGACTTACTTGCTTCTACACTAAGCAGAAGACTTACTACTAACATAAGAGCTTAAAACTTATTACAAAACATAATAACTTTAGAGGCTCTAAGCTAGTTTCTATGCTCACTTCATTTGAGAGATATTATCTATTACAATTCAAATGCTCACTTTCTTGAGAGATTTTTCTAATGTTGAGCGCTAGTCTTCAATTCTTTCTTTGGCATATTTATATGAGTTGAGAAAGACATTGAGACGTTGGAGAAATTCCCGTTGCAACTTGGACAGCTGTAGACATGAAGATCCGTTGAGTAAAGCCACGTCTTCCTTTGCAGAGAAGCTTAACCTTTGCTGTCTGTCCAATGGTACAATTATAAGGTACAACTAGCTCCTAGAGAGAGAGATCACATCCTTTGTGACCGTTGCATTTTAGTTGACCTTAGAACAAGTCATCAGGCTTGATAAGTTGTAGTTGAAGTAGCCCTCTGATGACTGGGAATTCCCTTTGCTTCTGATGAACCTTTGATAGCTTGGAGTCTGATTGGTCTTTGAATGTTTAGCCTCTGATAGTCTTTAGTAATTCAGATTCTGAACGCCTTCATCCTCTGAATGACTTATGACTATCAGAAAACCTCTGAACTCTTGTAGGCCTCTGAACATCCTTGAGCTTCTGAACTACTCTGAGTCCCTAAACAGCTTTCAGACGTTCTGATCTACTTTGAGCTTCTGAACTTTGTATAGCTTCTGACCATGTTGTAGCATCTGAACTCTTTCAGAGTCTTAAATATTCAGACTTCCATTGGTTTCATCAGAGTTTAAATTAAGTGTGCTCTTGATTAAACATTGAATTCTCCTGCACTTAATTTAAACATTAGTACCATCAATTGTCCATTTAATACTTTGTTATCATCAAAACTTAAGGGTGTGTATAAACACATATTTTGTTCCAACAATCTCCCCATTTTTTGATGATGACAAACACAAGTATTAAATACAATTGTTGTTGATAAAAATCAGCTATGTTGACATTAGGCTTCTGAGTTTTGCAAGCTCCCCCTAAGTCTGATAACCCATAGGATTAGGTTTGTAAGCTCCCCCTATTTTGTATCCATAGTTAATTTTAATCAATTTCAGAAATACTTTATTATATGACTTAAATTATTCATATTTCACTATGTAAAGAACAAGGTTTGCAAGCTTCTTCAGTCCATAGTGTGATAATCTTTGAGTAAAGTTGCACCCTTACTCAAGAACTAACTATGAATAATAAACTTCAATTAATAAATGCATTCTCCTTGAAAATTAAGCCCTTAATGCAGATGCAAGATGAAGCAGTATTTAAATTGAAGCAATATTTAAATTGAATGACAAAATAGAATCAGAGGCGCTTAAAGACTTCTACATACACACACGGTTCTGATGGTTATCATTAACAGCTTCAGAGTTCAAAATATTTTCAAACAGTTCAGAGCTTTTAAAAAAAATCTTTTCAAAGAAAATAGCTCAGAGTCTGAACAAAAATTTGAAAACAGTTCAGAGCTCTTTAGTACAATATTTTGAAATCCTCAAAGATCAGATTGTCATAACAAAGCATGTACCTCATGCTACTATTTTGACCACTCTCCTACGTTCTCTCTCTGAAGCACTACAAGGCCCTAAAAAGCCAAGTAATTTCGCTTCTTCCAACAATTGATTTACCAATATTCTTTCTCCCCCTTTTGTCATTATCAAAAAGGTAATATAAGCAATTAATAGAAATTCAACTTTCAATGCCGTCAAATCAGAAGTGGTGGAACACATTTAATATTTGGCCATTGAATTTTGCTTATAAAAGGAGAGAGATACCTAGTCATTTTACTCACACAGAATAATCATAGGTTATTGATAGATCTCTTGAGAGAAAAAATGAAACGCTCAGAGAAGAAGAAAGTAGTTTCACTGAGAGCAAGTCAAGATAGGAGAAAACACAAAGAAGAAACATCAATAAGAACAAAGCCAAAGTCTGAGATTCCGCCTACTTTAGAGTCTGAACAATTAGATTCTCATACAGAGTCTGAAGAATGGGATTCTGACTGGTTAGAGTATTTGAGAACAAATTTTCCTGAAGACGACCAAGCTGATGATCAGATCTTAGATGATCTAAAATCTTCTCCTAAGGAAGAGTCAGAGGACTCATATTCCCCAGGAGAGGTGCCATTCAAGCTGGGTCACCCAATTCCACCATCTAAGGATACCAGTTGATTGTCTTTTTAGAAAATTATGTAACAAATACTCATTTTTAATAAAATTAATTCTTTTGCTTGTTGTAGATTGATGTTTTTATTGTGTTTATTCTCTTACTTTCCAATTCCAGTCCTTAAGTTTATCCAATTATTTGTGCAACAATACTTATTTATAAGATAAAGACATTAGGATTAACAAATCATGAATAAATATTTCAGAGTAGCACAAGGAAATCAAAGAACATACAAATATATGAACTTAAACTAACTATGTGCCTAACAAAATATTAATCAAGATACTTATTTTAAGCAAGAAAGTGGGAAATCCTAGGAGGTTGTTTGTGGTTGATTATTAAGTAAAGCTAGAAGTTTTGTGATTTCCCTCTGTTTAGCATTAACTATCTCCATCAGCTATCTTTGCCTTTTCATTTCTGCCCTAAGGTCATCAATTTCAGCTTCATATAGTGGATTTCTAATGTGCACTTGATGTGCTCCTAGATTATCCACAATAGGCTCATTCAGTCTTTCCTCAAGTGATGCTATCTCTTTCATTAGATTTTGCCTATCACTTGTTCTTACAGAAGAGGTTCCAGGTTGATTCCTCTCTGTGTCCTTTTGAAACTGAATGACCTCTTCAGCCATTGTGTTCTTTCCCTTGTCACTTCTCCTCTGTTCTTCAATACACGCCTCTTGAAGACAGTGCAGCTTCTTTACCAAATCCTCAGTAAGGCTTTCCCATTGAGCCATATGCTCAGATGAAGATATGTCAGAATGTCTTAGCTCAGGAAGGCCATGTAACCGTCTAATCAGGCTGTTGCATTCACCTAGGACCTTAGGAATTATGGAATTAGTTTGAGGAGATTTAGGGTTTGATGGAAAGGCTTGAGTTTGTTGTAGTTGTTGGACATGATCAGATTGATTAGATGAAATTAACTGCTCATGAGTTAATTCATTGATCATTTCATTAATCTGATCATTGGTTTGTAAGATTGAGGTCTGATTTGATTCATTCTCAAGTTGAGATTCTGTTTGTTCAGAGAATGGTTGAGGTGTGATCTGTGAAGGAACATGTTCAGGTGATGGATGAACATGTTCTAGTTGAACTGTCTCAGATATTTCTGGATGAGGGATTTCAGAGATAATTTGGTTTGATGGAGAATTTGTTTGTGGGGGAAGTTCACCAGTTAAGTGTTGTTTTTCTAGAGGTGATTCTGATGGGTGGTTTGAATTTGTGGACTGGTTAATATCTTGAGTTAATGCAACAGGACCTTTAGGATCAGTTACAGTACCTGAAGGAGCAATGGTAGAGCTTTCAACATTCTTCTTTATCTTCAGCTGCTTAGAAATTTTTCTTTTCTTGATCTTCAGAGTCTCATTATCTTCATCTTCTAGAGCTGCCACACTTTTCTCTTCACCTTTCTCAGACTTAACCCTAGTTCTTACCAATCTTTTTATTTTCCCTTTTACCTCTTCTGGTTCAACTTCAAGGGGTTCACCTAGACTTTCCAATAACTTAATGTACTGATTAACAATACCTTTTGCAGTAGGAGGTATGTTAATGTTGAAAGTAGTTACCCATGAGGGTCCTAGGTTAGACAGATGTTCTAGAGGCTTAGAATGTGAAAGTGTTTGTCCAGACAGAAGACGCGTGTTGGACAAAGTACTCACTGAGATGGCAGAGGCTCTTAATTCTCTTAGCAAAGATCTTGACCAGCCGCTTTGATCACATCAATTACACCACATTGATAGAAAATCTCACTGAGAATCCTTGGGTAGATGATGTGAACATTTGGCTTGGTCTGTCCTTGAATGGCATTTATAGTTTTGCACAAATGACAGAAGATGTATCTAGCCCAGTTGAGTTGATAGCCTTTAGTGAGAAAATAGATAAAGTATCTATGATCCCAGGAGAGTTGATCAGAGCTTCCACTCCTTGGGAAGATTGATCCTAATAGAATCCTGGCTAGGAGCTTCTGAGTTAACTTTAGATCACCACTCCTGTTGCTCTCACAACTCTTCCCTTCCTCATAACAACTCCTTGTCATATCTTCTAGACAGCCAGAGGTTTTAGCCTCAGTAGCGTTGTAGGCAAAAAAAATTTCCCTCATTAGGAATGTATAACATCCTTGCCAGATTTGACTGAGTTAGGACTACTTCAAAACCGCAAACGACTGATCTGACCTCATCTTCCTTAACTTCTCTTAACCCTAATTCAACAGAAGTTTTGTTCTTGTTTTCAGGTTTGGCATTCCTCAAGCTGGTCAGTTCTTCAATGTAGTCGTTGACAGTAAAAACCTTGCTCCGAAGCCAAAAATCTTTAACCAGGGTAGGATAGATTGGACCATTTAGCACTCTCATGTATCTAAATCCTCCATTTTGATCATTGAAGAATTTTTCAATGTCGTGCTGGTTTAATCTAAGACTTTCAAAATCAACCGGTTGTTCCATAACCAAGTTGAGAGATTTTCCCTTCATTTCCAGCGATTTTTCTTTGCTAAAAAGTTCTGAACAATTGACGACGTTGACAGGTAGGTCATTTGGAAAGGAGAATGAAGAAGATACTGATGAGGTAGAGATTGCCATTACAGAAGTTAGGGTTTTGAGGTTTTTCTAAAAACAACGATAAAGAAGATTTTTCAAAGATTTAGAAAACTAGAGTGTAGGTTGTGGAAGTGCAAAGTGTGCAGTTGCTCAGTGATTTTGATTAAAACAGTAAGACAATTAAATCATAACATTTTTATCAAACATAAGGCAAACCATCATTAACTGTTTCAACCAATCAGAATGTGTGTACGTGTTGTATTTTTAGTGCCAAAATGTTTTAGTAAAAATATTAAAACGTTTCCAATTCATTTTGTATTCAGAGGCTTAACCATCAGAGGTTGAAACGTTTCTCAGAGTCTGAGATTCTTCAGATGCTGAAACCTGAAGAACTTCAGAGGCTGAAGAAACAAGTCTTTCAGGACACAAAAAAATATGTTCAGACAGGATTTTTCAGGGTTTTTAGTACTGAACACTGTGTATCCTAAGAGACATTTTTCAACCTTTGAGAGTTATTTCTCTGAATATATCATTCAGGAGTTAAGCATACTTACCTTGCATTGAAGCTTTCTTGATTAGGTGTAATCAGAGTCATAGCCAGAGCAATCACTCCACCACACTGAGTTGTTATCATCTTCAAAGCAAGCTTCCATATCTTCATACTCCCTTCTGCTCCTTATGTACTCTTCTTCATCTTCTTCTCCATCTGACTCTTCAAGAATGTGCCTTCTATGCACAATTGCTCTTCTTCCATTCACAGTCACATGCATCCATGTGATTGGAAGGTTCAGAGTCTTAGTTTCACCTGCAATCAAGTAAACAATTTTGTCTCTTGGTACCCACTTGCTTGAGGGTCCTAGACTGTTAGTTGCCAAATCTTCATCCTCCATTTGTTTTATCTGAGAACTTTCAAATACAAATGTAGTGTAAAGATTTGGAAGTGAGAAGCTTCCATCAATAACTGATGAGCTTGGTTCCTCTAGTGTTTTACTACTAGAGTATCCAATCCCATTAGTATTGTTGGTCTTAAGGTTGCAAAGCATGGAAACAATTTTATTTTGATCAGCATTAATGTTACAATACTCCTTGAGAGCTAGAGAGTGCTCAAGGGGTTTGTAACATATAGCAAAATCATTCTCAAGGTCATTGGTTTTGATAAAATCTTTTTGTTCAAGACCTTCAGAGTGATTTACTTGCTTACTTAAATTCTCATAGTCTGCTTTAAGCTTTTTATACTTCTGCTGACTATTAGAGAGTTTAAGTAAGGTCTTATTAAGATGCTTGATCAATTTAGCTTTGGAAAGACTAGAATATACCTGATTAAAAGTTCTCTGGATGCTTTCTTTGCTCTCAGGTTCTGACTTTTCATCAGAGCCTGAGTCTTCAGAGTCTGAGCCATCTTCAGAACTTGATCCTTCAGCTCTTGGTGCCCTTTCAGAGTCATCTTCAGAGAAGTTGTCCAGTACATCCCATGTTGTCATTCCCTTAGCTAGTCTTCCTCCCTTCTTCTTGAAGATGTACCATCTTTGAATTTTTCTTGAAAATCTTTCAAGATACTCTTCATCAGGTTCTTCAACAAGATCTTCATGCTCCAATGCTTGCTTTCCTTTCCTTGCTGCTTCTACTTCTTCACAGTTCAACTCTTGCATATCCTTCAGAGCCAATTCATGGACTCTGAGTAAATCAATCAATGATTTAGGATTCATTGAATTGATGTCTTCAGTTTCCTCTATAGAATTTGGAATTTCATTCCAGTTCAGAGGCAAACTTCTCAGCAACTTGCTTACAAGCTCTTTGTTGCTGAGTTTGATGTTGTGTTCTTCAAGCTTGCTTGTAATAGCTTGAAACCTTATGTTCATTTTCTCAATGCTCTCATTTTCCTCCATCCTAAACTCCTCATATTGATCTAACAAGCCATTTACTGTTGCCCACTGAATGCTTTCATTATCATCACTGATGAGGCACAGAGTAGTAGCTATAGAACCAATATCAGAAGTTTGATTAGCCCCTGAAGTGGAAGGATTTTGATTGTTCCTCAGATCTTCATTTAAGCTCAGTTAATCTTCAAATTTCTTGCTAAGATCAGCAACTTGTTGATGTAGCTTCAGCTTCCACTTATCCATGTTTTGAGCCATGGAGGTTTTCTCCTTTGGATCTTGACTGTCTCACGGTTAAGTGATTTACCAACAGAACCGGAGCTCTGATACCAATTGAAGGTGCGTGGAGAAAACACAAGAAGGGGGGTTGAATTGTGTTTTGGATATTTAAAAACTTTCCAAGATGTTTAAATCTTTTCAGAGTCTTTAAAGCACAGCGGATTATTTACACAATTAACTTATGGCGTTATAAATGATGAAGGAGTAAATGAGAGAGTGAGAGAGAGAAGAACAAACAACAATTTATACTGGTTCCCCTCACAAATTGAGAGTACTCCAGTCCCCTTGTTTCCAAGAGAGTTCCACTATAATCACACGGATTACAATAGTTGCTCAAGAACACAAGCTCAAGACTTCCTGCTCTTAGTCACACAAGACTTATAGAGACTTCCTTGCTTTAGCACACAAGCTTAAGACTTCCTTGCTCAAGCACACAAGCTTGAGACTTCCTGCTCAAAGTCACACAAGACAGAGAGACTTCCTTGCTCTGATCACACAAGATCAGAAACTTCCTTGCTCAAGCACTCAGGCTTAAGACTTCACTTCTCTAATCACTAAGACTGAGACTTACGTGCTTCTACACTAAGCCGAAGACTTTCTTGCTTCTACACTAAGCAGAAGACTTACTTGCTTCTACACTAAGCAGAAGACTTACTACTAACTTAATAGCTTAAAACTTATTACAAAACATAATAACTTCAGAGGCTCTAAGCTAGTTTCTATGCTCACTTCATTTGAGAGATATTATCTATTACAATTCAAATGCTCACTTTCTTGAGAGATTTTTCTAATGTTGAGCGCTAGTCTTCAATTCTTTCTTTGGGATATTTATATGAGTTGAGAAAGACATTGAGACGTTGGAGAAATTCCCGTTGCAACTTGGACAGCTGTAGACATGAAGATCCGTTGAGTAAAGCCACGTCTTCCTTTGCAGAGAAGCTTCACCTTTGCTGTCTGTCCAATGGTACAGTTATAAGGTACAACTAGCTCCTAGAGAGAGAGATCACATCCTTTGTGACCGTTGCATTTTAGTTTACCTTAGAATAAGTCATCAGGCTTGATAAGTTGTAGTTGAAGTAGCCCTCTGATGACTGGGAATTCCCTTTGCTTCTGATGAACCTTTGATAGCTTGGAGTCTGATTGGTCTTTGAATGCCTAGCCTCTGATAGTCTTTAGTAATTCAGATTCTGAACGCCTTCATCCTCTGAATGACTTATGACTATCAGACATCCTCTGAACTCTTGTAGGCCTCTGAACATCCTTGAGCTTCTGAACTACTCTGAGTCCCTAAACAGCTTTCAGACGTTCTGATCTACTTTGAGCTTCTGAACTTTGTATAGCTTCTGACCACGTTCTAGCATCTGAACTCTTTCAGAGTCTTAAATATTCAGACTTCGATTGGTTTCATCAGAGTTTAAATTAAGTGTGCTCTTGATTAAACATTGAATTATCCTGCACTTAATTTAAACATTAGTACCATCAATTGTCCATTTAATACTTTGTTATCATCAAAACTTAAGGGTGTGTATAAACACATATTTTGTTCCAACATACATTTGTATCTGATAGCACTCAGATAAAACAAATGAAGGATAAAGATTTGGCAACTAACAGTCTACGACCCTCAAGCAAGTGGGTACCAAGAGATAAAATAGTTTACTTGATTGCAGGTGAAACTAAGACTCTGAACCTTCCAATCACATGGATGCATGTGAATGTGAATGGAAGAAGAGCAATTGTGCATGGAAGGCACATTTTTGAAGAGTCAGATGGAGAAGAAGATGAAATGGAATACATAAGGAGCAGGAGGGAGCATGAAGAATTTGAAGCGTGTGTTGAAGATGATAACAACTCAGTGTGGTGGAGTGATTGTTCAGGCTATGACACTGACTACACCTAAAACCAAGAGCTTCAAAATCAGGTAAGTAACTCTCATCTCCTGAATGACATTTCAGAGGAATAACATTCAAAGGTTGAAAATGTCTTCTTAGGACACAAAATGTTCAGAACTAAAAACCTTGAAAAATCATGTCTGAACTCATTTTTCTTTAAATGTCCTGAAAGACACATTTTCAGACTCTGAAGTATTTTGGATCTCAGCATCTGAAGTAGTCCAGACTCTGAGAAACTTTTCAACCTCTGAAGGATAAGCCTCTGAATAGGAAATGAATTGGAAACGTTTAAGTATTTTTACTGAAACGTTTTGGCGCTAAATAGACAACACGTACACACGTTCTGATTAGTTTGAAACAGTTAATGATGGTTTGTTTTCTTTTTGATTTAATGTATTGTGTACTTTAATTTGTTGTAATGTTTTAAACAAAATCACTTAAACACTTGCACACTTTACACTATCACTTCCCACACCTTCGTCTTCAACATCACAGAACAAACTCTTTCTCTAGTGTTAGCAAGATCTACCCTAACCTTCTGAAATGGCATCTACTTCTACATCCGCTTCAGATTCTTTGTTTACTTTTCCTAAAAACTTCCCTATCAACACTACTACTTGCGAGGAGATGTTTTCTACAGATTTGTCTCTTAAGATAGAGGGAAAATCTCTGAACCTGGTTATGGAACAACCAGTGGACTTTGATAGTTTGGAAAAGCATCATTTTGATGTTCTAAAGTTCTTTACTGATCACAAAGGGAGCTTTAGATACATAAAGTTATTAAATGGTCCATTCTATCCTACTCTGGTAAAAGATTTATGGATCAGAAACAAGGTGAAGACAGTTGAAGATTATGACAAGGAGCTAGATGCAAGGAGAAAAGAAAAGGCTGAAAATGAGGTCAAGACCCCTCAAGAGTTTGAGATTGAGAAGGAAGAATTGAAGAAGAAGAGAAGAAGGCTAGTGAAAGCATATAAGAGTGAAGCTGCAAATGAAGGAAGACATTCAGACTCAAGAGGACACATAGAGGGATCATCCTGAATCCTCTGCTGCAAGAGAAAATTGGGCAAAACCTTAGGGAAAGGTTAGCTTCAATAGTGGACGATCTGAATGTACCTCTTCAAGAAAATTCGAGAGGTGATCAAGGAAATCAACAGCATCTGAGGAATCCTGTCAATGAGAGTGATATCAGAAGGATTGAAGACAAAGTGGACAAGTTTATGGGATTGATGGAAGAAGTAAATGCTAATCAGAAAAATATCATGATAACCCTAGCATCTATCTATAGTCAACCTCAACATTAGGATTATCTTGATTTCTTATATGATTTCATAACTGATTAATATTTTGTTAGGCACGTTAGTAGGATAGAGTTCATATGGTTATATAATTTCTATCTCTGTGTTAAGTCTAACCTATTTAGTCACTAGGCTTATATGTATGTTTTGATTCTGATTAACATATCTGATTGCTTGTTTTATTTGTTGAACTAAATTTCATTTTTGATAAACAAACAATCTTGCAAATTGATTTTTCAAACTTTGGAGTTTCATTCATAAAATAGATTTTCAATGAGTACAATATTTGATTGTTCTTAAAGAATCAAATTACATAACAAGAGAAGAAATATAAATAAGAAATAAAAAATAAACAAGCCAAAGTAATGAACTTTATTTCATTGAGAACATAAGTTTTGGATTACATATAAAGTTTTTCCAAGGATTATCTTCTGGTTGCTTCAAAGGCCATATTTGAAGGTTGCACGCCTAAATATGACCTTTGTAGAGGGGGAAGGTTGAGATTTTGGCTAAAGTCATCCAACCAACTAGTAGTCCTTCTTGAAGAAACCGAATCAGATGCATCAGTTTGGTTTTCCTCAGGAAAAGACTCTAGCCCCTCTAGAGCCTTGGATATCAGTTTGATTTTCATCAGGAACATATGTCTTCAGAACTTAAAACAGTCAGAGTCCAAAGATTTTTCGTCAGACTCTGAACTGAGTTCTTCTGTAACAGACACTGGGATTGTTTCCATTGGTTTCTTCTTATGGTTTCTCCTATCTTGACTGACTCTCTTTGAAACTGCTTTCTTCTTCTCTGAGCGTTTCATTTTTTTCTCTCAAGAGATCTATCAATAACCTAAGATTACATATAAAATTCTCCTTTTATAAGCATATTTCAATTGCCGAGTCTTAAATGCGTTCAACCACTCCTGATTTGACGGCATTGAAAGTTGAAATTTTTATTAATTGCTTATACTACCTTTTTGATAATGACAAAAGGGGGAGAAAAAATATTGGTAAATCAATTGTTGGAAGAAGCGAAATTACTTAGCTTTTTAGGGCTTTGTAGTGCTTCAGAGAGAGAACGTAGGAGAGTGGTCAAAATAGTAGCATGAGGTACATGCTTTGATATGACAAAGTGATCTTTGAGAATTTCAAAATATTGTACTAAAGAGCTCTGAACTGTTTTCAAGTTTTTATTCAGGCTCTGAGCTATTTTCTTTGAAAAGATTTTTTTTAAGCTCTGAAGTGTTTGAAAATATTTTGAACTCTGAAACTGTTAATGATAACCATCAGAACCAAGTGTGTGTGTAGACATTTCTAGTGCCTCTGATCCTATTGTCATTTAATTTAAATATTGCTTCATCTTGCATCTGCATTAAGAGCTTAATTTCAAGGAGAATACATTTATTAATTGAAGTTTATTATTCATAGTTAGTTCTTGAGTAAGGGTGCAACTTTATTCAAAGATTATCACACTATGAAAAGAAGAAGCTTGCAAACCTTGTTCTTTATATAGTGAAATATGAATAATTTAAGTGATATAATAAAGTAATTCTGAAACTGACTAAAATTAACTATGGATACAAAGTAGGGGGTGCTTACAAACCTAACCCTATGGGATATCAGACTTAGGGGGAATTTGCGAAACTCAGAAGCCTAATGTCAACGTAGCTGATTTTTATCAACAACAATTGTATTTAATACTTATGTTTGTCATCATCAAAAAGGGGGAGATTGTTGGAACAAAATATGTCTTAATACACACCCTTAGGTTTTGATGATAACAAAGTATTAAATGGACAATTGATGGTACTAATGTTTAAATTAAGAGTGCAGGAGAATCCAACGTTATATCGAGAGCACACTTGATTTAGACTCTGATGAAACCTATGGAAGTTTGAATCTTTACACTCTGAAGGAGTTCAGAAGCTACAACGTGGTCAGAAGCTAAACAAAGTTCAGAAGCTCAAAGAGGATCAGAATGTCTGCAAGAGTTCAGAAGCTCGGAGAAGTTCAGAAGCTCAAAGATGTTCAGATGCCTACAAGAGTTCAGAAGTTATCTGCTAGTCATGAGTCATTCAGAAGATGAAGACGTTCAGAAGCTAAATTACGAAGGACTATCAGAGGCCATCCATTCAAGACCAATCAGACTCCAAGTTATCAAAGGTTCATCAGAAGCAAAGGAATTCCCCAAATCATCAGAAGGGCTACATCAACTACTCTTATCAAGCCTGATGATTTGTTCTAAGGTCAACTAATTACAACGGTCACAAAGGATGTGATCCTTCTCTCTCTAGGAGCTAGTTGTACCTTATTACTGTACTTTGGAGAAACAGTAAAGGTGAAGCTTCACTGCAAAAGAAGACGTGGCTTTACTCAACGGATCTTCAAAGACTACAGCTGTCCATTTTACAACGGGAATTTCTCCAACGTCTCAATGTCTTTCTCAACTCATATAAATATGCCAAAGAAAGAATTGATGATTAACGATCTTCATTAGAAAACATCTCTCAGAATAAAGTGAGAATTTGAATTGTACTCTCAAGGGGACTGGAGTACTCTCAATTTGTGAGGGGAACCAATATAAATTGTTGTGTATTCTTCTCTCTCTCACTCTCTCATTTACTCCTTCATCATTCACTTAGCCGTAAGTTAATTGTGTGAACAATTCCGCTGTGCTTAAAGACTCTGGTAGATTTAAATATCTTGAAAAGTTTTTAAATATCCAAAACACAATTCAACCCCCCCTCCCCTTCTTGTGTTTTCTCCACGCACCTTCGGGGGCAGCCGGGGGATCAAAGTTGTGTGAATCCGCCCTCTAAAATGTCTTAGAATGTAACCCTCAAGTTTGTCTCTATTTTATGAGTGTAAAAGTGCAAGAAGATCTGATTTTCAGCAACTAATGTCCTATTTATAGCAGATATGAAATTAGTTGCTCGCTTAGTGAGGAGTGTCTCGCTAAGCGAGACAACCTTTCTTCATAGATGGGTTTGTTGACACGTCAGCTTTGGTCACCAACCCTCGCATTCTCTCGCTTAGCGAACACCAGCGAGATGCTTCGCTACCTCTCGCAACAGCTCGCTAGATGGCCTTGATTCTACTGGTTTTGTTCGCTTCTTCTCGCTTTGCGAGCCGTCTTCACCATCAGTCGTAGTTGCTCGCTTGATGATCCATTTGCCACTGAATTCTCTCGCTTTCTTTCGACCCTTAGTGAGGTAACAAAAAATCAAATCTTCTTTCTTTGATCAAATATCAATTGTAAGTTCAAATACCTACACAAAATGATTGTGATTTAGACATACTAAATAAAGTTATATCAAACACATATTTACATTAAATTTGTGGACTTTCAATAGGATAACTTGCAAAACAAGTTAATAAGTGTCTTGATTCAATATATAATTTAATTACTTTTTGACACTTATCAGTGAACTATGACAAATTATGTGTGTTATTTCTCTTACTCTTGCATCTTTATCACTCTCGAAACACACACTTACGCTAACCAACTAACTAAATATTTTCAGAGTTCTCTGGTCCTTAATATTTATTAATTGTGCTATAACTATCTAGAATCTTTCGATCCATTTACTTTTTAGTTATGAAAGATGCTAAACAGTGCCCCCGGGGCACTAGTTAAGGAAACAAAAATAGTAATTTGGCATTCGAGCTTTTGCAATCAACTCCTCAATGTTGGCACAAGAAAGGTTTCTCAAACAAACCCTATGAACTTACTTGAGTGTGCAGAAAGAAAGAAGATAGAATTTGAGGAGTCAAAGAATATAATACAAGCATCGGAATGACTCAGAAGGTCCGAGTTCACCAAGAAGCGCTTTACAACCTTTCAGAGGACAAAGACTCTCAGAAGCAAGAAGAGCTTATCAGAAGCAACACAATACGCTCTCAGAAGCTACAACGATCTTAAGGATAACAACTCTGATAAGGCCACGTCTTCATATATTCCCGTTACGCTTAAAGATACGACGAGATGACCAATGCAATGGCAAATCAATGTCATCTGGTTCAGTCAAAAACGGAGTTAAAGACAACGGTACACTATTACCTCTTCTGTGCAAACATCTACCTTCAAGGAAAAAGAAGCAGAAGTTGTTTGCCTATTTTGGGAAAATGACAAAGATGAATTTCCAGGCAAACTGCTGTACTTTCAACGATCCATGTCAAACGTTTCTAGTCAAACTGCCTATATATTGAAGACCTCTTTGAATGGAAAAAGTTTTCGTTGTCTTTACAGAAAATGAACCAGTGCAAAACACGAAGAAAAGATAGAAGAATTCGTTCAACACAAAAGCTTCTATCAAGAGCTTAAAAGAAGATATATGCACAAGACTACAACTCTGAATTGTTTGAATTCCAAAATTAAGACTCAGAAGTTTTGATTACATTTGTAATAGAGTTTAGTCTATAGGTGTAAATTAAGCTAGTCTCTTGCTGTATTTGCTTGAGCAAATTGGAACTCTCTTGCCTGCATGCTTGAGCAAATTGAAAGTCTCTTGCTTGTGTGCTTGAGCATTTGGAAGTCTCTTGCTTGTGTGCTTGAGCATTTAGAAGTCTCTTGCTTGTGTGCTTGAGCATTGTGAAGTCTTCTGCTGTGTGATCTGGAGCATTAGATGTCTCTTGCTTGTGTGCTTGATCATTGGAAGTCTCTTGCTTGTGTGCTTGAGCATTTGGAAGTCTCTTGCTTGTGTGCTTGAGCAATTGTGTAATCTTGTGTGATTATAATGAACTCTCTTGTAAGTACAAGGGGACTGGAGTACTCTCGTTTTGTGAGGGGAACCAGTATAAATTATGTGTGTTCATCCCTTCCTTACTCTCTCTATTTTACTGATTGTTGTTTTGACACATCGGCTGCAAAATAGACTCTGATAGATTTGTAAATCTAGAAGAAAGTTTTAACTTGTCAAAACACAATTCAACCCCCCTTCTTGTGTTTTTCACACCTGCAATTGGTATCAGAACTCCGGTTCTGTTACTAATCACTTCACAGTGAGACAGTAGATCCTGAAAAACACTATGTCTAAGTTACCACATCCTTCAAATGAAGTTATCACCAATCCCAGTTGGTGGAAGAAAAATCTCTATGGTAACAATGAACAAGAGAGAGAAGATAATAGTTCAAACAGAAGGGAAGAAGAACTTAATGAAGAAAGCTCATCCAAAGCCAACAACTAAGAAAGTTTTATCAGTGGGATGATAAATCAAGTCAAAGGGATGTACAACCTCTGTTGGACAAATGAAGAAAACTCCAAATACGAAGAACAAATCAAGGTAAAAACCTTGGTTCAACAATACGAGCTATTCACCATGGAAGAAGATGAAAACATTGAAGAAATGTTCATAAGGTTCCAAAACCTTATAGTTGGTCTAAAAGAAGTAGATAGACACTACAGTAAGACCGATCAGATTTTGAAAATCCTACGAAACTTGTCGTGTAAATGGGAACATGTGTCTACAAGAATTGAAGAGAAAGAAGACATTGACAAAATGTGTCTTGAATCACTGATAAGCTATCTTAAAAGCCATGAAGTGGTTTTGAAAACTAAAAGTGATATGAACGACAATCTTGTCAAAGAAGAAAAAGAAGCATCAGAAGAGCAAAGCTGTGAATCTGAAGAAGACCTTGATCAACTGATAGAATGGGTGGAATGCAACCTCACACAAGAGGAAAGTGTCAAGGAGCCAAAAGCAAGAAGAAGGAGAAAGATGTCTACCAGAACCTGTCCTAGAAGATCAGAACGATGACTACCTTGAAAGATTCACAAGAAAATTTCAAAGGTGGAAGCTCTCAAAAGAAAAAGGAAAGTCAGTAGATGGTCAAAGCTCAACCTGGGAAGAAATCAGCAGATTCTCCAGTTATGAATCAGAAGATGAAGACTGTAACACCCTACTTAAATCTACCCAAATATTTCGGCCAAATAAACAATAAAATTCAAGTAGAAACAAGTAGAGCATTACATGTCAATTTAAACATCCAACAATAGCATCAAATTCAATTATGTATCATGCTTATTGCAACTATTGCAGCGGAATAACTAAAAACATCTTCATCCATAATATGATTTAAGTTTTGGAAATCATAAACAAGTCACCAACCAAATAATCATCAACATAAGTCTCATCATCAAGGTATCAAAATAAATAAGTACTTGGCTTAAAACCTTACATCAACATAAATAAGCAAAGTCTAAAAGGACACTAGGCATAACCCCAAAATAAACTAAATCCCAACATGGTGTTGCAACCATCAGAGCAAATGGACAAGGTACGATACTAGGAGTAGCAGCTAATCTCCTCACCCTGAATGCTAGCAACAAATGTCGGGTACTCCTCCTAAAGCAAAGCAAATCCTCAAGCCTGAGAATCTGAATCGCCCAACGATCCACAAAACACAAAAACAGAGAGTTAGTTACATATAATCAACACATAAACGAATGAAAGTAACATACTAACATTTAATCTAACTCATCATATAATATTCATATATCCATCTACCATATATTAATCTATCATTTACATATATAACAATTCAACACTAGCAACAAGATGTGTACATTTCACCATTCAATAACATAATCTTATTCACACCATCAATGATCAACAAGAATAGATATACATCCCTTACACACAATTATCCAACTATCACATCATCAACACATAGCACAATCAAGATTCACCTTCCTAATGCATCTAATGTCACCTTCAATGTATGTTACTAGACATATCTACATGTGATACCAAATCACAATCTATATCGGATACAAGAATCCTTTCACCATCATTATTGCCATCTATTAGACACAACTTATGCATGAATGATGTGTCACAACATTTCATTGATATAAACTCATTTATATATTCACCAACATTCCATGTATTAATACATGATATCACCAACTCACCATCTATCATTTCATATACATGTGAACACCTTTATACATATACATATATTTGCAATCAATCCAATTCATCATCATCAATTAATAAGCATATAGAAATACTATCATTGCTTATGTATCTCTACAAGGCTAACAACCTATGCATCAACCTATCATCATCATCATAATCATCAAATAAATCAACCAAGTCTGACTGTTCTTGCCATCCCTCGCCATAGCGAGCCCTAGCAAGACAAGTCAGAAGCTTGCTCTCCATCTGGCGAGCCTTCGCCATCTCTCGCCAGCTCTCGCCGTCGCAAGACAAAACAGAGAGAACAGGATTTGGCTGGCGATCCCCAGCGAGCCCCTCGCTAGTTCTCGCTAATCCTCGCCTAGCGACAAACACCCAGAATCCCTGCTCTGTTTTCGCGACCGTTCGAATTCTACACACAAATCAACCAATTCGTGTTCCAATTCTAAAAAGGTGTGTCCTTTAGGTTATAATCATGTTATCATTCATAGAAGTACAAGTTTCATCACTTACAAACATCAAAAGCATCATCAACCAAAGATTATTCATATTTTTCACTCAAAACTCATGAACACATAATTTCACATGAACATCCTTTGATTCACGAAATTAAAACCATCAACATGTATTTTTAGCATCATACAACATAGATAACACGAAATTATCATGAAAGGAAGCATTTTGATTCATACACATTCATAAAAAATACCAACTTTTAAGCATAAATGGGTGAGAGGGTTTGGGCAAAGAGAAATGTGATTTCTCCCCCCTCTTAATCACCCACTAATCATATATAACTACTCTATTACCTCTAATTCTTCAAGAATTATCCCCTTCAATCTTCCCCTCTTGATCTTCTCTTCTATGTTCTTCTGCTTTTTCTCTTCTCTAAGCTTCTCTCTCTATTCTTCACAAAATTTCATGACAAATGAAATTCTCTCTCTAAACTTCAAATTTATACCTAGGTCAAGTCCTCCTCCTTAAATTACTAAATTGCCCTTCCTCATAAAAGCCCAACTCTATTTTCTAACTACACCTCCTAAAAACACTACTATACTAAATACACCTCCTCACCTAATGCCACTTAATTTAATTAAATCACACAAACATGACAAATAAATAAATAAGTCTAAATAAATAAATAAAATGGGATGTGCAAAGGCAATTTGGCGCTGATGGCAAATGATGACCTCTCAGACTCAGAAGATAGTTCAGAACTGGAATCAGAAGAATTTGAACAGGTAATCAACTTTCTATCTGCTAATCAGCTTCGTGGAGTATGTTTTAAAATGCTATCTAAGCTTTCTACAGTTTCTCAAAACTGCAAGAAGTTAGAAGAAGATAACAAAGTGCTTAGTGAAAGATCAAACAACTTTGAAAATCTATATAAAGGTTCCTTAAATAACATTAAGGAACTAGAAGAACATTGTGCCATTTATGACAAATGTCTTAAGAAACCCAAAAGTGTTTTCCAAGAGGTTTGTAATAAGAGCACTGAGCAAACTGAATTCAAAGTCATACTTCCTCATCTTTACTCTTCCTTCATATCTAAGAGAGCGAAGGAACCAACTATGTCTTTTGAGTGCTATCAAAATTTCAGAGGTTTAGGCTGGAAAGAGTCAGAATCTAAGATTGAAAAATCAAAGAATCTGAATATTTCTGGACCATCAACCTCTGAAATAAGAAAGCTACAAAGTCTTTGAAATAAGGCTCAAACTTCTTATGATTCTAGTGATAAGAATCAAGAAGACTCAGAAGCTGTACATTGGTTAGAAAGCTCTAAGGCTAACCCAAAAGGACCCATCAGAAAATGGGTACCAAAGGATAAAATTGTTCTTATTGCATATCTTCCAAGAAGAAACAAGGGAATTCCCAGCTCGTGGAGACACATCATTTATAAAGGAGAAGGAGCCATCATTTTTAAAGATTATATCGATAATGAAGAACCTATACTGAATATAGAGGAAAATGAAAATGAGTGTGACTATGAGTCAGAATCTGATAATGACTCAGCAAGAAGTGACTCAGAAGCTGGTGAATATAATCCCTATAGGCATCTCAGCAAAGAAGATGAAGATACATCATGGTGGGATGAAGATCTCAACGATGATTGATGGAGAAGACTCGGAGTGGAGGATGTTGGAACAAAATGAGTTTTATTTATAAAACACCCTAAGTTTTGATGATAACAAAGTATTAAATGGACAATTGGAATTACTAATTATTGATCTAGTGTGCAGGAACAAAGTAAAACTTTAAACACTAAGATCATCATTTTGAGCTTCTGAAGAACACATCCTGAACGATTAAGACTCTGAACGTTGAAACTCTCAGAGTCTCTGAACGAAGTCCTTCAGACGCCAAAAGTATATATGTCCTGAAGCTTGCGTATTTCAGTCAGAAGATAACGAAACATCATTACAAGCTTCCAGTGACATTCTTTGAAGAGTGACAGCTCATGGCTAATGAAATAATACATCAAACTTATCTTCAAATGGAGCGTGTAGTACTCTGTAATATTGTTTACTCAAAATGCTTAAGCGCCATTTTAAAAAGACGAAGTAGTGGAATTGGTTTACTTCTTTTGGAAACCACGATCAATTCCATATCAGCAAATGCAAGTGTACTAACAACAGTCTTATCTCAACGTCTCAATCTACTGAAGTATATATAGAAGACTCAACTCTTGAGAGAAGACTACTGAACGATTGGACGATTGAACATTGAGAGCAATTTGAATTTCAAGCCATAGAACTGTTCATTCTTTGTAACTCTAAGCAACAATATATTTTGATATTATTTTAGACTTTGAGCCTAATTCTTTGTATTCACTTAGGATTAATTTTAAGTGTTAGTGAGTCTAGCTTAGAAACTTTCAGTCACTACTTAATTTGTATTAAGTTAGTTTTGAAGTCTCTTGTCTTGTGTGACTTGAGTAGTGTGAAGTCTACTGCTGTGTGTTCTGGAGCAAGTGTATAATCTTGTGTGATTATAGTGAAATCCCTTGGAAGTGCAAGGGGACTAGACTACTCTCGATTTGTGGGAGGAACCAGTATAAATCTTTGTGTGCACTCTCTTCTCTCTCTCTGTTTATTTGTGCATTGTGTTTATCTAGTTTTCTCTTATCCGCTGCATTTACTCTTACAAAGCTAGAAAAAATTTTAACTTCTAAAAACACAATTCAACCCCCCTTCTTGTGTTTTTCACACCTTCAGAGGACACAGTCATTCAGAACTAAAAATCGAAATCTGAATGAAAATCAATCAAGAGGCATAATCTTAAATGTCAAAACTTCAAAGATGTCTCAGTGTCCTCAAGACAATAATACAACAAGTATGTAAGAATACAATTGTTTGTTTAGAAAAATCTCAGCCTCTGAATGATATCATAAGCAAATGTGCAAGATCCTCTGACTACAGTGTGCCTCTGAGTCATTCAGCTTCTGAGATCATTTCAAATTTCAAAAATGAATAAGACTAGAAACTGGAAGCTACGTGTCTTTAAGACTCACAGTTGTCCATTGTCGTGTCAGGTACGTCAATTAAATTCTCTGAGAGCTGAATCAATTGCTAAGAGAGTAAAGTGGAAATTAATGACGACCCTATAGCAATTATTCTTTCGTTAACTTATTTATCTATAAATAGTCATCATTTCCCAGTGTTTTAATTCACTCAATTTCTTTTGCATCGTTCATCTTCTCTGAGCATCCATATAAATCATTTTGTGCATTCATCATTCACATAAAAATTCAAGATGGCATCCTCTTCCCAACAAGCAACTACATCTACTGCTCTTCCACAAATCATATGTACTGGAGGAGATCTTGAAGATTCTGGAAATCTCTGTTGGGTTTTTAATTGGCTACATTTTGCAAAAACAAGATCTAGTCAGATGTAGGGTCAGATGTGGCAGCATTTGGAGTACAACATTATTGTTACTGATATGCGCTAAATTTTTATATCAAATCTTTGTAAGATTTATTTCAGAATAAAAGAATATGCATGTGGTTTATTAATCTTCATAAGGCGGCTGTATTAGGTTACTTGGTTCTCAAGACTATTAGGGGGGTGTATTGGATTGGGATTTCAAAGGATTTTAAAAGATTTTTTTGTTAAAAAAGAATCTTGTGGTATTCAATCAAGACTTTTATAAAATATAAACAAATCTAGTGGTATTCAATTAAGACAATTAAGATTTTTTTTTCAGGGCAACAAAATCAGTAAGTATTCAATTGAGATTTCTTATGACTTTAAAAATGTCTCTAGGTATTCCAAAGTATACCGATTTTGATGGATTCTTTTGTGGAATGGATTTTGATAGACTTTTTGTTGAAAATATAAATACTTTTGTCATCTAACAATCTCACTCAAACCCTCAAGACTATTTTTTTTCTTCTATAGACTTTTTCTGCCGGCAAGATTGGAATTCACGTTCTGTTTTTTACAACTCCTATACTTTCAATCGTCTTCTTGAATGGTTATCATATCCAATTCCAGTTTAATCGTTCATCATATACATCTATACGCAAAAACAAACAAGCAAACTATATATATATATATATATATATATATATATATATATATATGGTTCATTTCAATCTATGCCACTTGAAAAATTCTGTAACATATATAACAACTTTATGCAACCAAAAGAAAATATTGCTTCGTTGAAAAATTCTGTAACTATGAAAATTTCTTTAACATAATAAAGTTTTCATAGTATATACTGATTTGTTGATTTTTATTTTCATTTTTTATATAGAACCAAAAGAATTGCAATTTCTTGATCGTTGTTCTTTTTTTTTTTTTTATTCATAGTTTTTTTTCCCTTTTCTGTTTTTATTTGATATTGATTCATGATTTTTTTAAGGAATGATTCATTTTCATTGATTATTAATTATTCATTGATTTATTATTTAGAAGAAATTTGTATCGAATTTATTGAGTTATTAAAATCTTAATAGTCTACAAAGTACTCTGAAATCTCAAAAGTCTTTGTTATAAAATCTCACAAATTCTTGTGTTAAGAATCTTGATTGTAAAAAGTCTTTCAAAAAAGTCTCACAAAATCAACATAATCTCACAAAATCTTTTAAAATCTTCAAGATTTTTTTTGTCAAAATAGTCCGTTGAAATCCTAATCCAATACACCCCCCTTATAAAATATTAAGGAATCAAGAAGATTTGATTTTAAAATATATCTTGTGAAGATTGTTGCAGGGAATATAAAAGATTTATTTCAAATAAATCTTTGTGCTTCAAGAAGGTTAGAAGATTTAATTTTAAAATATATTTTCAACAAATATATTTATGGGAGGAATATTTTGATGCAAAGAAGATTTAGTAAAAATATATATTTTTCCTCTAGAAGATTTCTTGGAGCTGAAGCATTGTGAAGCCTATATAAAGAAAGTTGCTAAAGCTATTTTATTCACCAAAACCGAAGTTTAAACAAATATATCAAAGATGTAGTCTTTAGGGTTTTGTGTCTTTGTAAGCCTTGTGATTTAGGGTTTCATGTACACCTCTCGGTTGGCGTCATTGAATATCTACGTACAGAGTTGGTTAGTTTAGTTGAGTTGTAAATTGTAAATGTCTCCTAAGCCCTTAGGTATGGAGGTGTTGATTATGTTGCTTCTCCAAAGCTTTTAAGCAGGGAGTTGTTGTGTCTCGAAGTGTGTCTTCACCATTTGATTGTAACCGTTTGTAAGCAACGTTGTCTGTGTTGTTTGAAGGAAGTGAGACGGGGCGTCTCATATCTAGGAGTTCCTAGGTAGGATTGCATGAGATAGTGTCTAGGCGATAAGATAGAAACGGGAGGTTTTGGAGTCTTTGAACTATAACTATAGTAGTGAATTCATTCCTGGATTGGTATCCCCCAGAGTAGGAGAGGTTGCTCCGAACTGGGTTAACAACATACTGTGTTATTTACTTTCTTTGCAATTTATTTCTGCCATGTCTCTTTTTCTTGTTCTGCACTGGTAGGAGATGTGGTACACGATGTGCTAACATCTGGTACCCCATTTGGACTACGCCGGAATTTCAATCTCAATACAAGGAATACTAATCAACTCAAATTGATTATCGAAAAGAGAATTGATTTCGACAGTCTCGCCGCCAATGAATACAACGTCAAAAAGGTATTCAACGATGAAGGATTAGAACAGTATTTCAAACTGTTGGATGGACCCATTTATCCTAATCTGGTGATAGAATTCTGGATGAAAGCTTGTCTCTTCACTCGGGAAAATGCCAAGGCACAGGAATTAGAAAAGATCAACAATAACCCAGCTCTTCAAGGGAAAACAAGAATTGAAATGGGTTTAAAACCATTCAATGGAACTGAAATTCACTCCAATATTGGTGGGTTAAAGTTGACTATTCAGAAGGGACATCTCGCTGCTCTACTGGGAATAACAAGCAGTGGCAGGATAATTTCTCTTTATGGCAAGAATGGAAACAAATCCCTTCGCAACACAGTGCAACAAGGAATCGAAAAGGAAACTGTATTCTCAAAGGATGGGAAAGTCATATCTAAAGACAACCTTCATGGAAAAGTGGTTGTTCTCAAGAATAATATCCATGTCATCTTCAAGATTCTAATCAACAGTGTCATTCCAAGATCTGGAGGAACTGACACCGTCTCATATGAACACCGTCACCTTCTATACTTTCTCCAAATGGGTGAAAAGGTGAATTTTGTCGATCTCCTCTTCTCCACTCTCTGTGAGGAAATTCTTAAAGGTATCAACACACTAGTTCCTGAGAAAATTAATGTTGTTTACCCTCGACTGTTGTCTGCTCTCTTTGAACAGACTGGGTTAATTGAGTTGATAAAGCCTTATTATCCAATTTTTGGAATCTCACAAGAAATTGAAACCCTTAATGCCTCCACCCTGAAAAATATGAATCTTATTCAAGACATCTCTACAACTCTTATATCTCAAGAAGAAATTGTTCGATCTCAACTCTACTGTGGAAATCTCCCCATTATATCTAAAGCTGATGATATTGATGTTATCAAGAACTTCTTGGACTCGGTCTATCAAGATACCCGAATCAGAATTCCAATGGAAGCAGTTCCAAATGCTCCAGTAATGATAGTTGTTCCAAAAAGAAGGTGAACCACAAAGAAACAATCAGCTCTTCCTGCCAAGAAACTCAAAATTCAAGAACCACAATCTACAGGACCTAGTGAGCAACCACCTGTGACGTCTGAATTTGAGACTGTGTCAGAAGCTAGAGTTCAGAAGGCAAAGCTTATCTCGATAGACTCTTACACAGAAACTAACGATGATATCCCTCTTGTTGAACACTTCAAAAGACAAAAAGCCCCCATCACCAAGAACCGAACCACAAAATGCATCAACAAACCTTCAAATCACAAACGACGAAGACAAGTATCCAGTACTTCATCTGACAGTGGGTCTACTGAAATCAATGAGTTTCTCTCTGATTGTTCGAAACTTAGATCCAAGAAACAAACTTCATCCTCACCCACAAATAACTCTCCTCTGTCATCACGACAACACCAACAAGTCTTCACACACCTGTTTCCAGGTTCCCCACAAGAAAATCCTGTCAATACTATTGATATTCCTTCAACCTCAATCTCTCATCCTGTCAATCCACCATCAATGGTTACATCCCATCCTCCACCTGTTGTTCATCTCACCCTTCAGTCACTGATAGATTTTCTTCAGTCAGAACCTCCACGGTTAAACTACCTTAGAGATTTTGCCCTTGCCTCTACTGAAGAAATCCTCCATGAGTTTCAAAGAATTCAAGCTTCTTGCAATGCATCTCTCAGAGCCTTGGCTGGCCAATATGCAGAAGAATCAATTGCCTCTATTCCTACCAAGCTCTCTCTGTCTGCTTCCAGAAAACGTCTCCTTAATGTTCCTCATGCCATGATTGAATGGAGTCAGGACCTCATTGAGTTTATCGTTGCTACTCAGAAGCAACAACATGAAGAAGAAGATTAGAAAAGAAAAGACTGGAGGAAGAAGAAAATAAGAGGATTGAAGCGGAAAAGAAGCGATTAGAAGAGGAGATTGAAAAGAAATGTTTAAAGGATGAAGAGGAAGAAAGAAAAAGGTTGGCAGACGAAACTGCGAAATTGGCCGCAGAAGAGGAAGCAAGACGTCTTAAAGAGGAAGCAGAAAAGAAAAGACAAGCTGAAGAAGCCAAGGATGCTCGAAAGCAGCAAGCCAAAGGCAAAGCTACTGTCACATCAGATGAATCTAACCCTCTCAGTATTCTTCAAGATTTACAACAAAGAATGGATGTTCAGGATGAGTTCAAGATAGAAGTAGTTGGGAGGATTGACAATCTTGATCAAAATCAAATAACCATCATTAGCATGCTTGCTTCTCTTTCCACCAAAATTGATACAAAATTGTCATAATTGTCATGCCTGTTTTATGTTTATTATCTGTTTTTTTTTAAACCTTCTGCTTGTGTAACCATTTGTTTATGATAAAACATTACTGCTTAAATATGTTTGATCTTTGTGTTATATCTGTTGGCATATTTAAAATGTTTATCATATCTTCTAAAAGGACAATGAGAAAAACATAGAATGTAAGATGGCAAAGAAAATCAAAAGAGAGTAATTTTATTAAAAACCTAACATGCTTGGATCATAACACTGAAAAACCTAAGCAGAATCAGTCTCTGACTTTGGTGATCTAGTCACAGGCTCTGGCTCTGGTGACTTAGATTTCTCAACCTTGGACTCTACAGTCATTTGAGATTCTCCCTCACTAGTAGTCAAACTCCTAGTACTAGTCTCTTCATTATATGTCTCTAAGTATTGTGCATAATCTGAATCTGTTCTCTCAGAATCAAATGAAATCTCAATGATTTCAGGCTTGGAATCAGGCTTTGGATATTTCTCCTTAGTAGCCTCTGATTGAACTTTCTTTTGAGATTCTGCTATATATCCTACGTGATGATCTTCTCATTGTACTTCAAATGTTTTTCTCTCTAAAAACTTTGTTCTTTGGATTGTTTAGTGTGAATGAAATGATAAAGAATAATATCTTTTTATAGCCTTCCAACCCTAGTTAAGTCATACTAGATATCTGTTCTCCCATTTATTGCTTTATGGTTGTCCACAGTTGTTTCAACATGACCACATTGGTTTGCACGCTTACCATCTATGTTCGTACCATCCTTTTTGACCGATGACAAAAGGGGGAGAAAAACGTAGGGTAACTAATTGCTAATTGGAGTAATTAAGTGGAAAAGTAATAAGTTAAAGTTAAAGAAACTTTAAAACTATTGGATAATTAATTGCCAGAGTAGCAGAAAGCATAAATTCTTTTTTCTCTTTTGAGAAAGGGGGAGAATTGGTGAGCAGATATTTCTTAAAGGGTAAGAAAATGTTTCATTTTCAAGAAGGAGAAAAACTTAAAAACTGCATTTGTTTTTGCTTTCATTTTCAAACAAAGGGAAAGTTTAGTGCTCATAGTTAAATGAATTCCAAGTAACTGAAACTAGGGATGGCAATTAAACCCAAACCCACGGGGCCCGCCCGAACCCAAACCCGAGTCAACGGGTAAAACCCGAGTTGACTGGGTTTGGGTTTGGGTTCGGGTGCCACCCGATTCCACGGGTGCGGGATTGGGATCAATCAAACCCGCACCCGAAACCCGAAACCACACCCGCTATATATTAAACTACTTAATTACCCCTTAGCTTATATACCAAACTATTTATTTATTTTGTATCATGTGGGGTGAAACTTATTTGTTTAATTTGGTTGATTTCTAAGCCTATTGATATTTTATTTTGGTTGAATATGGAAAATTACTATTACTTCATTTTGGTTGAATATGGAAAATTACATTTTTTTTCTTTTAGTAGATATTTTGCTTCGGGTGGAAAAACCCGAACAAAAACCCGAACCCAACGGGTGTGGGTGTGGGTTTTGTTTTGTCACCCGAACAGCCTTTGTGTTTGAGTTCGGGTTTGGGTGGTGATTTCGGGTGCAGGTTTGGGTATTGTAAAACCCGCACCCGTGGGCACCCGTTGCGATCCCTAACTGAAACTGCTTAAACAAGTTATTGAATTCTATTTAAATTCAGTATCTGTTAAATTCAGCATTTATGTTTCAGTATGTGTTAATTCCTTTTATGTTGATTAAAAAATTGAGCTATAAACTGAAGGAGATCTAATTGTAATCTTATGATTGGAGAATCATACGTAAAACTTAAGACAACTTGCGAACTTGTCTTAGTCTTACATGACATAGGGGGAGACCTTGCAAACCTAGCCTCTGAGTGTCAAAGTATGAAGATTTGATCTAAAGATATAATGATTAACTCTTAAACTGTTTTAATTAATCATGGATAGACGTAGGGGAAGCTTACAAACCTAACCCTAAAGTGCATCTGAATCAGTGGGAGCTTGCAAAACTCCAAATCTGAGGAGAACATGACAAATTATTACAACAACAAATTAGCCATTAATATTTATGTTTGTCATCATAAAAAAGGGGGAGATTGTTGGAACAAGAAAGGTTTCTCAAACAAACCCTATGAACTTAATGAAGTTTTGATGATAGCAAAGTATTATTGCTAAGATGGAGAACGCTAATAATTTACTTGAGTGTGCAGAAAGAAAGAAGATAGAATCTGAGGAGTCAAAGAATAGAATACAAGCATCTGAATGACTCAGAAGGTCTGAGTTCACCAAGAAGCGCTTTACAACCTTTCAAAGGACAAAGACTCTCATAAGCAAGAAGAGCTTATCAGAAGCAACACAGTACGCTCTCAGAAGCTACAACGATCTTAAGGATAACAACTCTGATAAGGCCACGTCTTCAGATATTCCCGTTACGCTTAAAGATACGACGAGATGACCAACGCAATGACAAATCAATGTCATCTGGTTCAGTCAAAAAGGGAGTTGAAGACAACTGTACAATATTACCTCTTCTGTACAAACATCTACCTTCGAGGAAAAAGAAGCAGAAATTGTTTGCCTATTTTGGGAAAAAGACAAAGATGAATTTTTAGGCAAACTGTTGTACTTTCAACGGTCACATTTCAAACGTCTCTATTCAAACTGCCTATATATTGGAGACCTCTTTGAATGGACAAAGTTGTCGTTGTCTTTACCGAAAACGAACCGGTGCAAAACACGAAGAAAAGATAGAAGAATTCGTTCAACACAAAAGCTTCTATCAACTGCACAAAGAAGTGTTCTCATCAAGAGCTTAATACAAGATATTTGCACAAGACTACAACTCTGAATTGTTTTAATTCCAAAATCAAGACTCAGAAGTTTTGATTACATTTGTAAAAGAGTTTAGTCTATAGGTGTAAATTAAGCTAGTCTCTTGCTTTATTTGCTTGGGCAAATTGGAAGTCTCTTGCCTGCGTGCTTGAGCAAATTGAAAGTCTCTTGCTTGTGTGCTTGAGCATTTAGAAGTCTCTTACTTTTGTGCTTGAGCATTGTGAAGTCAAGCAAATTGGAAGTCTCTTGCCTGCGTGCTTGAGCAAATTGAAAGTCTCTTGCTTGTGTGCTTGAGCATTTAGAAGTCTATTGCTTGTGTGCTTGAGCATTGTGAAGTCTCCTGCTGTGTGATCTGGAGCTTTGGAAGTCTCTTGCTTGTGTGCTTGAGCATTTGGAAGTCTCTTGCTTGTGTGTTTGAGCAATTGTGTAATCTTGTGTGATTATAGTGAACTCTCTTGTAAGTACAAGGGGATTGGAGTACTCTCGTTTTGTGAGGGGAACCAATATAAATTATGTGTGTTCTCTTCCTTACTCTCTCTATTTTACTGATTGTTGTTTTGACACATCCGCTGCAAAATAGACTCTGATAGATTTGTAAATCTAGAAGAAAGTTTTAACTTGTCAAAACACAATTCAACCCCCCTTCTTGTGTTTTTCACACCTTCACTCAAAAGTTTAAAAATTGTTATTTTTTATTAAAAACTTTCTTTTTTTGGTTTCCTTAACCAGTGTCCCGGGGCACCGGTTAGCACGACCCTTTAGTTATTGCCCTTACAATTCCTCCATAAACATCTGGTCCTTGCTTTAAAAATATTTATTTTATCCAAATTTCTCTGGTTCTTGTTTACAAACTTCTTAAAAGAAATACTGTTTTGAATTATATAATAAAAGTAAAACAAATTTAAAAAGGGTCACAAATCACAATTCAAGCCCCCCTTTCTTGTGACATTTATTGTTACTTCAATGTCTGCAAGTTCAAACTTCTAGGTGAGTATAGGGTAAGTGTTACTTTTGATTTGGTTGATTTGTCTCCTTCTGATATAAGTGATGGATAATTTAATTCGAAGTCGAATATTTTTGGCTTAATTACACTTTTAATTCCTTATCTTTATTTTATGTTTCAAGTTGGTACCTTATCTTTTAAAAGTTTCAAGTTGGTACCTTATCTTTTCTCCAAGTTTCAAATTGGTACCTTCTATCAATTTTTTAACTATTACCGTTAAATTTGGACACGTGTTGTCATACCCCATTTTTTGACCGATCACTTTTGTTCGGCGTTTAAAAATTGTTTTTTCCTTTGTCGTTTCTGACGAAATTTCGGCAGGGGAGGTATTTTAAAATACTTCATTTATTTGGTTTCATTTTATTTTCTTTTTATTATTATTATTATTTTTATTTTTTATATATATTGATTTAATTTGATTTTTTATTACATCTTTTTTTTAAGTCTTTTTTTTTTCTTTATTATGTATTATTATTTTTTATTTTCTTTTTTTCGTTTTTTATTTTGGTGTTTTTTAGTTTTTATATTATTTGGGTCCAAGTGTGTTTTGTCCTCATCCAAGCCCAAAGGGGCAATTTTGTCCAAAAGGGAAAATTTTCATCTGCCAAAACCCTGGGTTTGACACAGTATTTATACTGCATTTATTGCACAGCTCCCATGGTCAGAGAAAATAGATCAGCCGCAGAAACACCAAAAACATCATTTTTCTTCCTTTTCTAAATCAAAATCAAAAACAAATACATCATCACCATCATCACAACAGAACCCAGAAAACTAAAACCAAATCATTATCAGTTCATCAAACCAAAAAACCTTCATCATCATTCAAAAATCCAGAAACAAAAAAACGAATCAAAATCAAAAACAAATCATCATCATCATCATTCAAAACCATAACTGGATCAAAACCATACAAACCGTCCAAACCGAACGAACCGAAAAGAACACAAACACGAATTTCCTTTTTTTTTTCCAAATCGAAAAAACAAAAACGAAAAGAAGGAGAGAAGAGGATAATCAAAAATCGAAAAAGCTCCGAGGTTTTTTTTTTCCCTTTCCATTCTGTTTCGGGACCAATCTAGTCTGTAGGTTGTTTGTTTGTTTTTTTCGAGTTTGGATTTAGGTTTAGTGATTAGATTTGTATATGTTTTTTTTTTTTGATAAGCAAAAAACTGAATTATAAGGAGTACAAGGGGTACTCAACCCTTACAATTCAGAGACAAACATCTTAGGTACAAAGAAAACAACCCAAGGGGTTATTACACCAATCAGAGAAATCCACATTAACAATACTCCCCAAACGGCCTACAAACCAAAACCATGAAATATACATTATTTGGTTCACTAAAGAAGAAGCATTTACAATATTATCTCTAAATACGACGTTGTTACGCGTCTTCCAAATGCTTCAAGTCGTCGCCAACCAAATAATATGTCGGTGCCTATTGCTAATGTTTCCATTTATTGCATCACCAAACAGAATGAAATGACTAGGTATATCATTACATGGTACATGATTGATCCCCATCCACCTGAATATCTTGTTCCAAACATATGCTATCACACTGCATTTGAAAAAAATATGTTGTGTTTCTTCCACTTCCTTTAGACAGAAAACGCTGTATCTCCCTTCAATGTTAGTGATGATTCCTTTATTGTATAATGCATCTCCCTTCAATGTTTCTTCCACCTGTATAATACATGATTGATTCCTTTATTGTATATGTTTGATGTTGAAAGTTTTTTGAAAATTTGGAGTTTTGGGTGATTGAGAAACCGAGAGAGAGAGTATGACGAAGAAGAAGGAGTTACGGCGGAGAAGAGAGAGGAAAGAAGAGTGAAATGTTTTTTAGGGTTTTTCTTGAATTTATATGCTTTGAAGTAATCCTGTGCGCGCAGGTGCACGCCATTACGATGCACCTGCACGTCTTTGCCCTTCTGATCTTAATCATGTGTCTCCTGATCTATTCTGCCTGTGATTAAATCAGAGCTGTCTGATCAATCAGACGGCTCTGATTCTGTTTTGATTATTTGCTTCACACACCCCCTACTGGGCCACACCCCCAGCTGGGCTTGGGCCCAGTAGTGCTTTTTGCACCCCCTTTTTGTTTTGTGTTGCTATTTGCACCCCTTCTGTTTTTTATTTTATTTTATTTTATTTTTTAACCTATGATAAAAGTGTTTATGGAATGTGCTTCAATGAGCTATTAAATCCAAAATAAGCACTAATTTGAGGTTCTCAAAAGCAAATATTCAAAACATCAAAGCAATTTATTCTCAAAAGCACAAAAATATTTTTGTCATCAAGCATTTTTCAAAACTTTGGACTTTAAACCAGACGTTTCTTTTTATCGTGAAAACCTTGGATATTAACCCAAGAGTTCATTTTATCGCAAAACTTGGATTTTAAACCAAGTTGCCTTGGATTTTAAACCAAGTGCATCTTTTATCGTGAAAACCTTGGATTTTAACCCAAGAGTTCTTTTTATCGCAAAACTTGGATTTTAAACCAAGTTGCCTTGGATTTTAAACCAAGTGCATCTTTTATCGTAAAAACCTTGGATTTTAACCCAAGAGTTCTTTTTATCGCAAAACTTGGATTTTAAACCAAGTGCCTGTGATTTTAAACCAAGTGCTCTTTTATCGCAAAAACCTTGGACTTTAACCCAAGTGTTCCTTTTTCTCGCAAAAACCTTGGATTTTAAACCAAGTGCATTTTCTTCAATCAAATATTTTAATCATGCAAAAACCTTGGATTTTAAACCACGTGTCTTTTATCACTCAAAATCTTTTTATAAATAAACCTTGGATTTTAAACCAAGTGTTCTCGTCTTACTTTATAATCAAATCTCAATCAAATTAACCATTTAGACTTTCTTCGTAAACTAACATCAATCAAACTCACATTTTGCCACTTTTAGCTTTTTGGTCTTTAAAACCATTTTCAAAAACCTTAAAATTAAACAAACAAATTTACTCGAAATTTTTATCCCGAACTACGAGATTTTGATCCTTCGGGTACGTAGGCATGAAACTTGTCTCGGCGAATCAAATAAAATCAACAAAAAACATTTTCCTTCTTTTTCACTTTAAACCCTTTTTATTTATCACCTTAATTCCTACATTATACATTTTTTACAAGCAATTAAAATTAAGCGCAAAGTTAGAATAAAAACAAGAGGTTCCTAAAGGATACTATAGATACTTAGGGTGCTAGTACCTTCCCTTCGTATAACTAACCCCCGAACCTTGATCTCTAAAATTAGGGTTTTTTCGAACTTTTTCCCTTTCCCTCGGATAAATTAAAGATCGGTGGTGGAACATTAAATTGCGATTCGAAGTTAATTAATAACTCGACATCCAATAATCACCGCGACACGTGTCATTAATTTATATGTCCAAAAAATTGCCACGTGTCAAAATATTAACAGTAATAGTTAAAAAATTGACAGAATGTACCAACTTGAAACCTGCAGAAAAGATAAGGTACCAACTTGAAACTTTTAAAAGATAAGGTACCAATTTGAAACCTAAAATAAATATAAGGAACCAAAAGTATAATTAAGCCAATATTTTTATTTAAATTGTCATGCAATAAATGTGTAAAGGGGTCAATTTTGGTAAAAAAAAAACACCAAGTTTGATTTTTGGTGATTGTAATCCATCTTAAAGCTTTCAAAGTTTTGAGGTTAAGTATACTAAGCGTTAAACAGATATAGTGGCAATGGCGGATCTATATATATTACATTAGGGGCTCAAGCCCCCACATGAAAACAATAAATTTATACTATTGCATATATTTTATTATAAATAAAATAATATTTTATATTTTTTAAGCCCCCATAAAATTAATTAGGAGACTGACTTACACTTATATATTTATCACAATTTTATTTTATTTTCACTTTTCATTACTCCAATTTCTACTTCCAAATTTATTTTGTATAGTTCACCACACTCTTCAATCAAATATTTTACACAATATTAACTTTACTCTCTTTAACTCTCCTTAATTTATTTTTCCAGGTACTCTCCTTAACTTTTATATAGTCTCTCCTGTTGGAACAAAATATGTGTTAATACACACCCTTAAGTTTTGATGATAACAAAGTATTAAATGGACAATTGATGGTACTAATGTTTAAATTAAGTGCAGGAGAATTCAACGTTTAATCAAGAGCACACTTAATTTAAACTCTGATGAAACCAATGGAAGTCTGAATATTTAAGACTCTGAAAGAGTTCAGATGCTACAACGTGGTCAGAAGCTATACAAAGTTCAGAAGATCAAAGTAGATCAGAACGTCTGAAAGCTGTTCAGGGACTCAGAGGAGTTCAGAAGCTCAAGGATGTTCAGAGGCCTACAAGAGTTCAGAGGCTGTCTGATAGTCATAAGTCATTCAGAGGATGAACGCGTTCAGAATCTGAATTACTAAAGACTATCAGAGGCCAACCATTCAATGACCAATCAGACTCCAAGTTATCAAAGGTTCATCAGAAGCAAAGGGAATTCCCAGTCACAAGAAGGCTACATCAACTACAACTTATCAAGCATGATGACTTGTTGTAAGGTCAACTAAAATGCAACGGTCACAAAGGATGTGATCCCTCTCTCTAGGAGCTAGTTGTACCTCATAACTGTACCATTGGACAGACAGCAAAGGTAAAGCTTCTCTGCAAAGGAAGACGTGGCTTTACTCAACGGATCTTCAATGTCTACAGCTGTCCAAGTTGCAACGACAATTTCTCCAACGTCTCAATGTCTTTCTCAACTCATATAAATATGCCAAAGAAAGAATTGAAGACTAGCGCTCAACATTAGATAAAATCTCTCAGAAGAAAGTGAACATTTGAATTGTAATAGATAATATCTCTCAAATGAAGTGAGCATAGAAACTAGCTTAGAGCCTCTGAAGTTATTATGTTTGTAATAAGTTTTAAGCTCTTAAGTTAGTAGTAAGTCTTCTGCTTAGTGTAGAAGCAAGTAAGTCTTATGCTTAGTGTAGAAGCAAGAAAGTCTTCTGCTTAGTGTAGAAGCACGTAAGTCTCAGTCTTAGTGATTAGAGCAGTGAAGTCTTGAGCCTGAGTGCTTGAGCAAGGAAGCCTCTGATCTTGTGTGATCAGAGCAAGGAAGTCTCTCTGTCTTGTGTGACTTAGAGCAGGAAGTCTCAAGCTTGTGTGCTTGAGCAAGGAAGTCCTTGATCTTGCGTGAACAAAGCAAGGAAGTCTCTATGTCTTGTGTGACTAAGAGCAGGAAGTCTTGAGTTTGTGTGCTTGAGCAACTATTGTAATCCGTGTGATTGTAGTGAAACTCTCTTGGAAACAAGGGGACTGGAGTACTCTCAATTTGTGAGGGGAACCAGTATAAATTGTTGTGTGTTCTTCTCTCTCTCACTCTCTCATTTACTCTTTCATCATTCATAACGCCATAAGTTAATTGTGTGAATAATCCGCTGTGCTTTAAAGACTCTGAAAAGATTTTAAATATCTTGGAAAGTTTTTAAAATATCCAAAACACAATTCAACCCCCCTTCTTGTGTTTTCTCCACGCACCTTCAATTGGTATCAAAGCTTCGGTTCTGTTGGTAAATCACTTAACCGTGAGACAGTCAAGATCCAAAGGAGAAAACCTCCATGGCTCAAAACATGGATAAGTGGAAGCAGAAGCTACATCAACAAGTTGTTGATCTTAGCAAGAAATTTAAAGATGAACTGAGCTTAAATGAAGATCTGAGCAACAATCAAAATCCTTCCACTTCAGGGGCTAATCAAACTTTTGGTATTGGTTCTACAGCTACTACTCTGTGCCTCATCAGTGATGATAATGAAAACATTCAGTGGGCAACAGTAAATGGCTTGTTAGATCAATATGAGGAGTTTAGGATGGAGGAAAATGAGAGCATTGAGAAAATGAACATAAGGTTTCAAGCTATCACAAGCAAGCTTGAAGAGCACAACAACAAACTCAGCAACAAAGAGCTTGTAAGCAAGTTGCTGAGAAGTTTGCCTCTGGATTGGAATGAAATTCCACATTCTATAGAGGAAACTGAAGACATCAATTCAATGAGTTCTGAATCATTGATTGATTTACTCAGAGTCCATGAATTGGCTCTGAAGGAAATACAAGAGTTGTACCGTGAAGAAGCAGAAGCAGCAAGGAAAGGAAAGCAAGCAATGGAGCATGAAGATCTTGTTGAAGAACCTGATGAAAAGTATCTTGAAAGGTTTTCAAGAAAAATTCAAAAATGGTACAACTTCAAGAAGAATGGAGGAAGACCAGCTAAAGGAATGACAACATGGGATGTACTAGACAACTTCTCTGAAGATGAGTCTGAAAGAGCACCAAGAGCTGAAGGATCAAGTTCTGAAGATGGCTCAGACTCTGAAGACTCAGGCTCTGATGAAAGATCAGAACCTGAGAGCAAAGAAAGCATCCAGAGAACAATAAATCAGGTATATTCTAGTCTTTCCAAAGCTAAATTGATCAAGCATCTTAATAAGACCTTACTTAAACTCTCTAATAGTCAGCAGAAGTATAAAAAGCTTAAAGCAGACTATGAGAATTTAAGTAAGCAAGCAAATCACTCTGAAGGTCTTGAACAAAAAGATTTTATCAAAACCAAAGACCTTGAGAATGATTTTGCTATATGTTACAAACCCCTTGAGCACTCTCTAGCTCTCAAAGAGTACTGTAACATCAATGCTGATCAAAATAAAATTGTTTCCATGCTTTGCAACCTTAAGACCAACAATACTAATGGGATTGGGTACTCTAGTAGTAAAATACTAGAGGAACCAAGCTCATTAGTTATTGATGGAAGCTTCTCACTTCCAAATCTTTACACTACATTTGTATCTGATAGCTCTCAGATGAATCAAATGGAGGATGAAGATTTGGCAACTAACAGTCTAGGACCCTCATGCAAGTGGCTACCAAGAGACAAAATTGTTTACTTCATTGCAGGTGAAACTAAGACTCTGAACCTTCCAATCACATGGATGCATGTGACTGTGAATGGAAGAAGAGCAATTGTGCATAGAAGGCACATTCTTGAAGAGTCAGATGGAGGAGAAGATGAAGAGGAGTACATAAGGAGCAGAAAGGAGTATGAAGACCTTGAAGCATGTATTGAAGATGACAACAACTCAGTGTGGTGGAGTGATTGCTCAGGCTATGACTCTGACTACATCTAATCAAGAAAGCTTCAAATACAAGGTAAGTATTCTTAACTCCTGAATGACATATTCAGAGAAATAACTCTCAAAGGTTGAAAATGTCTTCTTAGGATACACCGTGTTCAGTACTAAAAACCTTGAAAAATCCTGTCTGAACATATTTTCTTGTGTCCTGAAAGACTTGTTTTTCAGCCTCTGAAGTTCTTCAGGTTTCAGCATCTGAAGAATCTCAGACTCTGAGAAACGTTTCAACCTCTGATGGTTAAGCCTCTGAATACAAAATGAATTGGAAACATTTAAGTATTTTTACTAAAACGTTTTGGCGCTAAATAGACAACACGTATACACGTTCTGATTGGTTTAAAACAGTTAATGATGAGTTTGTTTTAATTTTGTTTTGTGTTTTGTTGCTTTAATCAAAATCAATAAACACTCGCACACTTTACATTACTCTCTGTCAAATCAAAAACAACTATCTTCTCTCTGCAATTAGAAATTTCAAAAACCCTAACTTCTGAGATGGAAACCTCTACCTCATCAACCTCTTCTGCTTCGTTTTTGTTCCCAAGGGATTTAGCAGTAAATATTATCAACTGCTCTGAGGTTTTTAGCAAAGAAAGATCGCTTGACATGAAAGGAAAATCACTCAACTTGGTTATGGAACAACCAGTTGACTTTGAAAGTCTTAAGATAAATCAACACAATGTCGAGAAGTTCTTCTCGGACCAAAATGGAGGTGGTAGATACATAAAGATTCTAAATGGTCCAATCTACCCTACGCTTGTTAAAGATTTCTGGGTGAGAAGCAAGGTAGTGAGTGACCTTGGAAGACTACAATAGAGAAGTTGGTGTCTTAAGGAATTCAAAACCTGAGAACAAGGACAAGACACCAGCCGAATTAGGACTAAGAGAAGTAACAGAAGAAGAAATTAGGTCAGTAGTGTGTGGCTTTGAAATAGTTTTGACTCAATCAAACTTGTCTAGTATTCTTCAAATACCCAATGAAGGAAAATTCAATACCTTCAGTGCTGTTGAAGCAAAGAACACAGGATGTTTAAGTGATATAACGAATATGTGTTATGAAGAAGGGAAAACTTGTGAGAGCAACAGAAGTGGTGACTTGAAGACAACTCATAAACTCTTAGCCAGAATCCTGCTAGGATCAATCTTTCTAAGAAGTGGAAGTTCTGATCAACTTTCGTGGGATCATAGATACTTTATCTACTATCTCACAAAAGGATATCAACTAAATTGGGCTAAGTATATCTTCAATCACCTGTGTAAAGCTGTCAATGCTGCTCAAAAACAATCCAAGCCAAAAATTCATGTCATCTATCCAAGAATCCTTAGTGAAATCTTCTATCAATGTGGTGTCATAGATGTAATTAAAGCTACTGGACATGAAAATCTGATTAGGGAAATCAGAGCCTCTACAATCTCAGCGCACACCCTATCCAACATGAACTTACTAGCTGGAAAAGAGATGATACCCTCTGATCCTTTTGAACTTCTCTCTCACTCAGAGGACTCAATAATAAAAAGACAAAAGATTGATATACCTGTTCTCTCAAATGGTATTGTTAATCAATATGTTCTATTGCTAGAAAGTCAGGGTGAAGGGTTTGAGATTGAAGAGGAAGGATTGAAGAAGAAAAGGAAGAGACTGGTGAAGATTAAGATTGAGAAGAATGAAGCTGCAAGGACAGATAAGAAGGGAAGGATTCAAATCAAGTCTGATGAATCATCTAGGGAAATGATTCAAGAAGAAGAGAGTGACTTTGATAATGAACCTATAAGTGTTAGACTAAAGAGACTCACTAAGAAGCCATAGAAGAAAGCTGATGAGGGATCAATCTTGAAAGATTCAGGAAAAGTGTTAGTGTCTGACTCTGCTATTGTAAACACTCAAGACTCTCAACCAAACAAATCTCCAATCCAACACTATAATTCACCTCTACTATTCCTTGAAGAACACCTAGGAGGTGAACTACCTCATCAACAAGTCACTACGACTAGTGTTCAGAACCTTCTGTCAAATTCTGAACAAACTCAGAACCCCACTCCAAACACTGCTCAAACAAGTCCTAAAAACAGTTTTTCTCTAAGAAAATCTGCACCAAGACCTGTTCATCCAGAACCTTTCATACAAACAACCATACAAACTGATCCACATACTGCACCTCAACACACCATCACACCCTCAAATTCTGACCCTCCTCAAACCAATTCCATAAACCCTGATGTCTTGAGTGAATGCAATGGTTTGATAAGACAAACACATGGTCTTTCTGAGATAAGACAAGTTGATATATCCTCACCTGACCATATTGAACAATGGGTAAGCTTAACTGAAGAACTGCTAAAGAAACTACACAGTCTCCAAGAGGTCAGTAGTGAAGAACAAAGGAGGAATGACAAGGGAAAGAACGCAATGGTGGAAGAGGACATTTAGTTTCACAAGGACACAGAGAGGAGTCAACCTGGATCCCCTTCTGTAAGAACAAGTGAGGAGCAAAATCTAATGAAAGAGATAGCATCACTTGAGGAAAAACTGAATGAGCCTATTGTGGATAATCTAGGAGCAAGTCAAGTGCACATCAGAAACCCACTGTATGAGGCTGAAATTGAAGACCTTAAGGAAGAAATGAAAAAGCATGAAGAGCTGGTGGAGGTAGTAAATGCCAAACAGAAGGAAATTTTGAGTATCCTAGCTCATCTTTGTAACCAACCCAAATCAACAACCTAGGATCTCTTTATTTACTTAAAATAAATATCTTGTTTAATATTTTGATAGGCACATTGATAGAAGTAAGATCATATCTCTGTATGTTTCTGTAATTTCTTTGTGCTAATCTGAAATATTTATTCATGATATGATAATTTTTTTCAGACTTGCTATCTTAAATCGCTAAAAACTGTTTATATGCTTAATTAAAGTCAATTTTCTTACAAAACAGTTATTTTGTTTATTGGTTATTCTTAAAGTATCAAATAACATAACCAGAGAAAGCATAAAAGTAAGAAATCAATTAAACAAGCCAAAGTAATGAATCTTATTTCATTAAGAACAAAAGTTCTGGTTTACATATCAAATTTTCTAAGAACTATCTTCCGGATGCTCCAAAGGTTATTTTTGAGGTTGCAAGCCTAACTATAATCTTTGTAGAGGGGAAAGGTTGAGCTTTTGGCTGAAGCCATTCAACCCACAGTCCTTCTTGAAGAAAACATTTCTGATGCATCAGTTTGGTTTTCCTCAGGAAGAGACACATACCCCTCTAGAGCCTCGAACTTCAGTTTGATTTTCTTCAGGAAGATATGTCTTCAGAACTTAAAACAGTCAGAGTCCAAAGATTTCTCTTCAGACTCTGAACTGAGTTCTTCTGGAAAGGACACTGGCTTTGTTTCCATTGGTTTCTTCTTATGTTTTCTCCTATCTTGACTGACTCTCAGTGAAACTACTTTCTTCTTCTCTGAGCGTTTCATTTTTTCTCTCAAGAGATCTATCAATAACCTAAGATTACTCTGTGTGAGTAAAATGACTAGGTATCTCTCTCCTTTTATAAGCAAAATTCAAAGGCCGAATATTAAATGTGTTCAACCACTTCTGATTTGACGACATTGAAAGGTGAATTTCTATTAATTGCTTATATTACCTTTTTGATAATGACAAAAGGGGGAGAAAGAATATTGGTAAATCAATTGTTGGAAGAAGCGAAATTACTTGGCTTTTTAGGGCCTTGTAGTGCTTCAGAGAGAGAACATAGGAGAGTGGTCAAAATAGTAGCATGAGGTACATGTTTTGTTATGACAATCTGATCTTTGAGGATTTCAAAATATTGTACTAAAGAGCTCTGAACTGTTTTCAAATTTTTTGTTCAGACTCTGAGCTATTTTCTTTGAAAAGATTTTTTTAAAGCTCTGAACTGTTTGAAAATATTTTGAACTCTGAAGCTGTTAATGATAACCATCAGAACCAAATGTGTATGTAGTAGTCTTTAAGCGCCTCTGATTCTATTTTGTCATTCAATTTAAATATTGCTTCATCTTGCATCTGCATTAAGGGCTTAATTTTCAAGGAGAATGCATTTATTAATTGAAGTTTATTATTCATAGTTAGTTCTTGAGTAAGGGTGCAACTTTACTCAAAGATTATCACACTATGGAAAGAAGAAGCTTGCAAACCTTGATCTTTACATAGTGAAATATGAATAATTTAAGTCATATAATAAAGTATTTCTGAAACTGATTAAAATTAACTATGGATACAAAATAGGGGGAGCTTACAAACCTAACCCTATGGGTTATCGGACTTAGTGGGAGCTTGCAAAACTCAGAAGCCTAATGTCAACATAGCTGATTTTTATCAACAACAATTGTATTTAATACTTATGTTTGTCATCATCAAAAAGGGGGAGATTGTTGGAACAAAATATGTGTTAATACACACCCTTAAGTTTTGATGATAACAAAGTATTAAATGGACAATTGATGGTACTAATGTTTAAATTAAGTGCAGGAGAATTCAACGTTTAATCAAGAGCACACTTAATTTAAACTCTGATGAAACCAATGGAAGTCTGAATATTTAAGACTCTGAAAGAGTTCAGATGCTACAACGTGGTCAGAAGCTATACAAAGTTCAGAAGCTCAAAGTAGATCAGAACGTCTGAAAGCTATTTAGGGACTCAGAGGAGTTCAGAAACTCAAGGATGTTCAGAGGCCTACAAGAGTTCAGAGGCTGTCTGCAAAGGAAGACGTGGCTTTACTCAACGGATCTTCAATGTCTACAGCTGTCCAAGATGCAACGGGAATTTCTCCAACGTCTCAATGTCTTTCTCAACTCATATAAATATGCCAAAGAAAGAATTGAAGACTAGCGCTCAACATTAGATAAAATCTCTCAGAAGAAAGTGAACATTTGAATTGTAATAGATAATATCTCTCAAATGAAGTGAGCATAGAAACTAGCTTAGAGCCTCTGAAGTTATTATGTTTGTAATAAGTTTTAAGCTCTTAAGTTAGTAGTAAGTCTTCTGCTTAGTGTAGAAGCAAGTAAGTCTTCTGCTTAGTGTAGAAGCAAGTAAGTCTTCTGCTTAGTGTAGAAGCAAGAAAGTCTTCTGCTTAGTGTAGAAGCACGTAAGTCTCAATCTAAGTGATTAGAGCAGTGAAGTCTTGAGCCTGAGTGCTTGAGCAAGGAAGCCTCTGATCTTGTGTGATTAGAGCAAGGAAGTCTCTCTGTCTTGTGTGACTTAGAGTAGGAAGTCTCAAGCTTGTGTGCTTGAGAAAGGAAGTCTTTGATCTTGTGTGATCAAAGCAAGGAAGTCTCTATGTCTTGTGTGACTAAGAGCAGGAAGTCTTGAGCTTGTGTGCTTGAGCAACTATTGTAATCCGTGTGATTATAGTGAAACTCTCTTGGAAACAAGGGGACTGGAGTACTCTCAATTTGTGAGGGGAACCAGTATAAATTGTTGTGTGTTTTTCTCTCTCTCACTCTCTCATTTACTCTTTCATCATTCATAACGCCATAAGTTAATTGTGTGAATAATCCGCTGTGCTTTAAAGACTCTGAAAAGATTTTAAATATCTTGGAAAGTTTTTAAAATATCCAAAACACAATTCAACCCCCCTTCTTGTGTTTTCTCCACGCACCTTCATCTCCTACCAAGAGAGCAACATTTTAAATATTGGAGGAAAATTATAACAAAAAAAAAGAGGAAAAGAAAAAACATGGCATGTGGTGTGCTATTTTTATTATGCAAAAAATAGCTCTAGCAAAGAGAAGTGTGCAAGGAATTATGAAACATTCAAAAATTAACTACTTTTAAATTATTTAATGTTATTATTTCTAAAATACCCTTCATTTAATTCAAAATATTAATGTCGGTTGTTGGGGGAACGTTTCCAATAAAATAAATTAAAAAGGAAAATTTAAGCAAAAATTAGTCAAAAAAAAGTTGATATATTTTATTCCAAAAACATCGATGATTTGTAATCAATTTTACCTATATTTGAAGACAAAGGAGTAATCCCTCCATCCCAAATTAACGGGAAAAACTTCATTTTTTTGTCCCAAATTATAAGGGGAAAAACATTTTCAAGAATATTTTTTCTTTATTCTCATAAAATTAAATGCAAATCACATTCATCAATTTTTCTCTTTCCCCTTTTTTCAATAAACAACCAATAAAAATTGTTTTTACATCTTTCCATGCACCTTATTCCAAGGAAAATCCAACAAAAAATATTTCAAATTTACATGTTTTACTTTTTCTTAATAAGTGTATGTGTTTTTTGTTTTTTCCTTATAATTTGGGACGAAGGGAGTTCTATATAATCAAATTCAATGAACTCACTATTTACCAACATGATAGGGAGAGAGTTAAAATACCAACATTTTCGTTCCAAATTAAAAAAAAATAAAAATTAATCCTAAATTATAAATAATTAAGGAAAAAAACCAACATTTTTCTTTTTCAATTTTTTCTTACATATTTTCATGAAATTTGCATTTACTTTTCTCTCTCCCTCTCTTCACTTTTCTCAATAATCAAATTTCTAATGAAAATTATTATCAAATCTCACTATAGATTTTATTTCAAGAAAAACACAAAAAAACATATTTCAAATTATCATATTTTAATTTTTTTTTTTTAATAAGTGTGATTTTTATTTCTTACTTATAATTTGAACAGGAGATAGTATACCGATAGAATCCAAGTTAGTTTTTTGAGATATTTGTTTCGTTGTTGCCTCAATGGTTAAGATTAATATACCGAGATCAAATATCATAGTATATTTAATTGAAAAGAAAAAATTATGTCACTGTAAGTATATTTAATTGATTAGTAAAGATATTATGTAATATACAAACTCTTTGAATTAAATATTGGATTTTAACTCAATTCTACAAAATCGATTTGTAAGATAATGATTGCTCTAAAAAAATCCGATAGCATGCAGTCCAACCAATCGAAGAGGAGACCCTGATACTATTTTAGAATTGACTATCGGACCGAACACATCCTTATAAAACCGCATTGTAAGATGAAAATTGTTTTCACTTATAAACACATATTCAAATCATATCGCAACTGACTTGAGACTTCTCAACAACGGAGTTCGAATTTTCATGTTAACAGCTTGTGAAATTTTAACCACTAAATTAATAGATAAAAAATAATATTAGTTCGCTTTTCGGTGCACCGATTATTTCAATAAAAAATAGAGTAAAATGGTAGTGAATCAATCTAATGCACACTCACATGCGAGTCAGGAACCAGAACACAAGAAAATGCAGCAGTTGCATGTGGATTGTCTTTGTTCTTATGTGTTTGTTATAAAATTAAAATAAAACAAAGCCACATAGAGGCGTGCAGGTTCAATAAAGACAAAAAAATGTCTTTGGGATTGGCCAAATCAGATTATTTTTTGCTATACATTATTATTTCTATTTTACTATTTATCAAAAACAAAATATTATTACTATTTTGTACAACACTCATGCATGCATGTCTTGCTTTTACCTTTAATTTCTCTTATGATTTAGAACTATTGAATTTAATAACATGCATATTATTACAAAAAAATTGTGACCAAACTATACAGCATGTGACATCAAAGGTATCTTAACAAACTCCCATGTGAATATCAAATCAATCTTAACAAACTTAAACGGTTGATCAATTATTGTTTATAGGAAGTTATAGTTAGTTTATTTAGAGTGGAATATTGAATCAATATTTTAAAAAGCTTATTATTACAATATATCAAGTGCATGTGAAATTTGGGAATGGATTCCCTCATGTTTTAATTTTAGTTATGTTAAATCTCAACATCTAATTTAATATGTGTAGTGACATATATAAGGGGTTTATATAAATGGAGATATATATAGATGGATCGGATTATAGACAAGGACATCTCCATAAATCTATTGAACGGGGTTGAGAAAAAGGTAATAATAAATATTAGATATATAAAATAACTGTAATTTTATTTTACAGAAATAATAAACTATATAATTATGGTTATTAAATTATATATAATATAGCCAAACAAATAGTACAAAAAGAACTAGGGCACAACAAAAAACACACTACCTCATATCATCCATAAAAAATGGCAGTGGTCGTCAACACCAAAACATAGCAAAAGGTTGAACCTACCACTAATTCATAATTGCATTTTGATTTAAGGCACCATCAAGATAATAATTTGATATGATCAATCAAGATATATACTAACAAAATTATAAGTTTTGATTGTGCTTTTCAGATACATACGCGTCTCAACCAAATGAGATTAAACCATCCTTCGTGCCGTTCGAAAAAAAAAAAAAAAACCTTTGTGCCACAATATAATGCTATCACAAAGTCTACAATAAAATTGTGCATGAGACAAGATACAATTCGGAAAATCATACAATCTAAAAATAAAAGTTGAGATGATTCATGCCCGTACACCCTCCAACACGATCAAAGGTGTGAGTCCAAGTTAATATAACTCTACACCTAATAAGATTATTGTTCGTACAAAATCTTCAAGCATAAAGGAACACCTTAAAAAAATCACTTTATTCCAAATATTGTCTCAAGATGAGGAACTACATCTCTAATGCCTTCCATATACATCAACACCCCAATGAGGGTGATTTCAAAAAACATTAATTGAAACTTGCTTCTTCTCCCTAATGAATACATGATGCTCTCTCTCTATAATCAATAATTAACTACCAAACTATACTAACTAAATCTCAAGGGAGTTTAACTCACTAATCTATCAATATTTATGTTATATATCGTTTTTTTTATAATTATATGTTATATATCGTTAGTATTTAACACTGATTAATCTTATCTTCAAAAAAAAAACACTGATTAATCTTCATTAAAGATCAATTAGACATAATAGTATGTAGGTGAGAGTTGACCAAGCCAATTAAATTAAGGTATATTAATCGAGTCTTTTATTACTCAGACCAATCACATGTTAGTTGAGACACAGATCGAGTTTATCGAGTTTGACTAAGATGTAATCTTGCTTAATTAATGAATACATGATGCTCTCTCTAATCAATAATTAACTACCAAACTATACTTAACTAAATCCTAACTTGCTAATCAATCAATATTTATCATATACTATTATTTAACCGTGATTAATCTTCATTGAAGATCAATTGAACATAATAGTACATAGGTGTGAGAGTTGACCAAGCCCTTAATTAGGTATATAATAATCGAGTCTTTTATTACTTGGACCAATCACTTATCAGTCCACACACGGATCGAGTTTAACTAAGATGTAATTTAATCTTAATTACTTAATTAATGAATATTAGAAAATAATGATATAGTACTTTTGCCGTGAGTCTAAAGGCACAATAACTAAGATATGGATTTGTTAATTAATCAACAAAAAGCAACAATTAGAAAATAAAGATAAGATTTGGTTTAGCTTATAATATATCCAAATAAAACGGTCAGAGATGTAACCTAAGTAAGGGATAATATAAAATAAAAACAAGATGAACGTAATCTAAGGAAGTGTAGGGTCTATATATGCAATTAAACAGGAAACAATATTAGCCTTTCATTTTCAACATTTAAAGGGACAAGTTGGCAATAGCATCAACAACAAAGGCCAATAGCCGCATGGTCTTGTGCTTAAATTGTGTCTCTTTCTTTTTAGTTAATTTCTAATTAGGTTTGCCATGTGTTGCTTTATACACTCTTTATTTATTCAAAACTATTATTTGTCTTGTGTGAATGAATGACTCTAATATGGAACAATATTGCCTTTTTATCTTTGATTCGATATTTCTTTTATAGGAGAAAGCAATAAAAGGTCTAACTTGAAATAAGTGGGAAGGAATCTGATACATACCTCAAAATGGTTTCAAAATGTTCTTTCATATTGTCTGAATAAAATATTATTATCTTGAGAGAGAGAGAGAGAGAGACCATTATCCTTCTTTTTTTGACAATAGAGACCATTATCTTTTAGAAGCTAATTTAGCTAAACATATCATATTACTATTATTTTTATATTAGATTTGATACTTTGTGTTAAATGAAAAATTTGCTAATCTTTTTATGTAATGTGCATATTAACTTACATTGATTTTTGACATTTTTAAAGGTATTATATATAGAATAAATTATTAATGTAATTCATAAACTATTATTTTATTTTTTATTTAAGATGTTATGAATTTTATATAGTATTTTAGAGATTACATATTATAAATTTATATAGTTGTTATGGTATCTAAATTGGAGAGAAGATATTATAAAAAATAAATAAAATTGGAGAGATGATGATAATTTATGGATTAAATTGACAATTTATTCATTATTATATAATATTATGTAATATAATTAAATAGGAGGTCACAAAAATCTGATTAGCCTATTACCTTCTCTCTTTAATTTGTTTTAAATAGATCAAATGTTTGACCTCTTTATCTCAGCTCCTTAACATATTCACTTTCAACCCCCAAACTATTTCATAAGTTAAATTGTTTATTTAAAAATGCCAGATTAACATGTCATACCATATTTTTGCAAATGTCAGACTTAACTTTAAATATATATTTTCTTCCTTATTGTTTTTTGCTCCATTTCGAAAAGGAGCTTCTCCTTGTGCTTATAAATGACACCATTTTTTGATTTCTAAGTGGATCAAAATATTTAATGACAGTAATACTATTTAAAAATGAAAATTTATGACTTTCATCATTTTTATGGTTAAAAGAATGATTTAATTGACATCAGATCAATATAAGTTATATATTTGTGTTCTATTAACTTATACTTTTAAACAACAATGTATGACTTTGATAAAATTTTAAATATTTTTTAAATATTTGTCGACAATCGACCATTTAAAAGTTGTTCATATTTAAAAAAAAAAACTATATTCCCCCTCTAAAGCCAGAAAAATAAACTTAAATTAACAAGAACGAAATTAAAGTCGAGTGTTTAATGGTAAGGTTTACTCCACCCCTTTATAATTTGAGGATATTTCTCCATTAACCAATGAGAACAAGTCACATAAGTGAATTTGCATGTGTTACCCACAATTAACTTGTAACAAACTATTGGATTTGCATACACAAATTTGCATACGACTTGTTCTTATTTGTTGATGGATAAATAACCTCAAATTATGAACGGATACGTTAAAATTTATTTGTTTTTACATAAGTATTGCTGAGCTAAAATGTAAAATCAGCAAAGTGGGTAAATATTTTAACCTAGCTAGTACTCAATCAACGAAATGAAACATACCGATCGACCAGCTTAGATACACGTACTAAGTACGTGGCATGTTCGTTATCATCTCTCTTTCACAATAGATAGATAGATAGTGTAGTATATAATTCACATGTCATTTAATGAAGAGATTATAAGGTTGTTGAGTCTCTTAAATAAGTAGCCATAAGTTTAATTTTTTGGTTTCTCTAACAAAAATTTAGATAATAAAGAACTGTGGCAGAAATTTGTATCAATAATATGATAATCAAAATAATAATAATAAAAATTAATTAATTTGGCAAACTGAGGCATAATTACGGCAGAAGTTCAGTCTTGTGTGGCGGGGTGTAGGGCCTTGGAATCAGCTTAGCACTTATTTATTTCTTGCAGCACCTTTAGCTCTATTTGATTGTTGGTTAGGTCGTGGCTTGGTGTGTCATCAGATGATCCTATTGACATGGCAGATCATTTTAGTCAGTTTACTCTCTCTGCAGGAGGTACACGAGCGCGTCGCTCATTCTTGCAACTTACTTGGCTCCTATGCGTCTGGACCATTTGAAAAGAAAGAAAGAAATAACAGGTTATTCAGAAACTGCGAACAGTTCATATCTCAGCTGATGGACAAGGTTAAACTTCATTCTTACTGGTAGTTGAAGTCTTCCAACATTACTTTAGTTTCTAACTATCATTGTTGGTGGTCGAGTTTGTTTCTTTGTTTGGGCATATTGTAAGTTATCTTCGCGATAGTTTCCTGATTGATGTATTTGTATAACTCTCGTAGTCTTCTTTGGCACACCTTATGTTGAAAAGACTATTTCGGTTGATTAATATACATCTCATTTTTTTTTTGTTAAAAAAATAAAAATTAATTAATTGTTATGCACCGCTATGTAATTTTTTTATGCATTATACATCTAATAAATTGATTATAACATAGCGTCACTTTCATGCCCAAATACGGTATTCTTTGTGGAGGAGGTAAAGCTTTGAAGTAGAAAGTCGTTGTGATTTGCTTATCTGTCAAAAAGTTATCATGAAGATGATATTCTTGGCATAATTAACCGAATTGAATTTTTGTTTTGATGGTGATTTTGAGATGTCGTGAAAAATGTACTCTCTCCTTTATTTTTTAAGTGTCGTTCAACAGTCGTCGTGTGTATTACTCATAAACATTTTTTTTAAATATAATTAAAGATATTAGTGGTCAAAGATATACGTTAACATATGTGCACTGACTAATTGTGACACTTAAAAAGTAATAGATAGAGTATTAATTATAATTTAAATTATTAGTGTGGTCGAATGTTGTGATGGAAGTTTGATGTCCCACTCTTTCAATTATATGTGTTTTTTCTATAACCATTTATAATTTAGCATATATCTATAAATAAATAAATAAAATCATTAGTGTGATCATGCATGTGAATGTCTTAAGATCTTTGTTGTAGTTTTTCTTTTGTGATTTGTGTTGTATTGAACTTTTTGCTAAAAAGGTTCTTTCTTTTGGTTAGACAAACCCTATCATGTAGTATTTTCTTTTGATCTGGGTACGTTTTCTGCTTTGATCTCGTTTTTTATAGTGCAATTTACTTTTCCAAAAATAAAATAATTTTCTGAGGATGTTAGACAAATAATAAAAATACAGTGAAATTTAATAACTTGACAAAATGCTGTTTAAAAAAAAAAAAAACTTGAAAAATAATGTATGTATTCTGACGATACATTTTAGTTTTTAAATTAGTAGTTAAATTTGAAAGAATTTTTTTTACTATCATTTAAAAAATTAATAACTAAATATTATTTGCCTAAATTGTCAAGAAAATAATGTTTTTTTATTTTTAGTACTCATATAGTGAATATTGAAAATGAGAAAAACGAATATGGACCAACGGTGTAAAATAATTTTACACTATGAATCAATAACAAACTATATTTTTTCGCCACATCATTCCATTTCACCCCTCTTTTTTATATGACTTGGTAAATTGATAGTTTTTTATTGAATGACCGTGTACAATTATTTTACACTGTCAATGTAAAATTAGTATAATACTTACGAACAATGAAATTGTGTTATTTTTTTATGATATGATTTTATCTAAAATATAATAGTGGACAATTTAATTCACATAAAATTATCATTAATTTATAAAGTTAGAAAAAAATTATCAAAATATTTCAACTTGTCAATGTATAGCATAGAAGCTACGGTGTAATATTAATTTGAAGGGTTTTTTTTAAACAAATATTAATTTGAAGGATAAAAATAAGAGAAAAATGAATATGCATGCACTAACAGTGTAAAATAATTTTACACTGTCAAGCAAACACAACCATGTTTTTTGCTACACCACTCTACTTAACTCCACTTTTTTTTATATGATATGGAAGGTTGAACAATTCTTATTGGTAGCTACTAGGGATATTATTGAGTGGCCGATGTTCGAACCTCAGATTCACATTTAAATGTGTGAGTCTAGCCACTAGACTACTTGAACAAAAAATCATAATAATAATAATAAGAGAGAGAGGGCGAGAGGACGAGAGAGACACGTTGTAACAGAAAGCAAAAATGAGAGGACGAGAGAGAGAGAGGGGTGCCTCCCTTAGGGCAAACCTAGGGCGGCCGTATCGGTCACCGCCTTCACCGGAAGTAAGGCACACACGCGGGGGGGGGGGGGGGGGGGGAGTTAGTGGATAGCGGAGAATGGACTGAGATGAGACGGCGACATCGGAAAGAGTTCCGAGAGGCAAATAGAGGTCTAAGCAGATTGATTCATCGCAGAGACTACTCTAGCATGCAGATACGCTCGCTTTCCAATCCTGGTTTCAATGAATATTTCAAAGACCAACAGCGTTTCCCAGAGCAATCGAGTGGTCATCGGCCGAGAGGCAAGGTTCAGACACGCGACGGCATAAGGCAAGGCGACTTGATCCTTCAACCTTTCATCCACAACCAGCGATCGTTCTCTGTTGACAGCTTGTATACTACACGCCCTGATGGGCCTTGTGTTACGTGTCCTGTGGAGGATAAGCCAAAGCTTCAGCGGTCAGAGAAGATGGATGATCGACGGAGGTCTGTTGTTCCACGACGGCCACGATGGCTGGGCTACGAGGGCTGAAGATGTAATCATATGGGAGAGACGATGGGTTTAGCAGGTGCCAATGGGCAGGTGCGAGCTGTCACATCCCATTTTATTTATTTATTTATTTGGGTTTATTTATTTAATTAACATGGTTGTGTTATTTAATTAAATTATGTGGCATTATGTGTGAAGATGTGTTTAGTAGAGTAGTGAATTGATGAGGTGTGAATTATGATAATTGGGTCAAGTGGTTAAGTGTTAAGTTAAGCCCATTAGTGGAAGGGTATTTTAGTAATTGATGGAGATGAGTGGTGACCTAACTATAAAAGGATAAGATAGAGAGAGAAACTCATTTTTGTCATGAATTTGGATGGAGAAAGAGAGAGAAGCTCTCATGAGAAGAAAAAGAAAGAGAAAGAAGAGAAGAATGAAATTGGTAAGTAAATCCCATTTTCCCTTCAACACCTTCACTAAATCTTCGATTCCCGATTCGTTAACCGCTGATTTTTGTTGAAATTTTGAGGGATGGTTCACAACATCTGAAGCTAACTTTTGACCGTTCGGATCGTCGAAACAAGGCCCGAGTAGGGAGAAATCGGACTCAGATTATGGCATAAAATTTGGAAGAAAATAGTGGAAAATGAAGAACAAGTGAGAAAGATGAAGAGGAAGCTTGTGGAGGGGATAATCCTTGAAGAACTAGAGGTAAGAGAGTAGTTATATATGATCAATGAGTGATCAAGAGGGGGGAGAAATCTCATTTCTCTTTGCCCAAACCCTCTCACTCATTTTATGTTGAAAGATGATATTTTTATGAATGTGTATGAATCAAAATGCTATCTTTCTTGTTGATTTCGTGTTATCTATGTATTGTGAAGCTAAAAGTACATGTTGATGGTTTTAATTTTGAGAATCAAAGTGTGTTCATATGAAATTATATGTTTTTGAGTTTTTAGTGAAAATTGGGAATAATCTTTGATTGATGATGCTTTGGGTGTTTTTAAGTGATGAAACTTGTACTTCTATGCTTAGTAATGTGTCTATAACTTAAAGGAAACAACTTTTTAGAATTGGAACACGATTTGATGATTTTGTAGTGGAATATGAACGGTTGCGAAAACAGAGTGTCTGTTCTGCGACATTTTCGCCGGGCGAGCTTGGGCGAGGGTCAGCGAGGTTGCTCGCTGAGGCTCGCCGGACCTCGCTCGATTTGCAGAAATGTTCTGTTTTTGTCGCCCAGGAGCTCGCTAGACCTCGCCGGGCGAGATTTCCTGATTTGGAAATTATCCTTTAATTGATTTGATGTTGATGATAGCTTAATACATAAGGTGTTAGTTCTTATGAATGACTAAGATGATGATGGTAGTTTCATACTTAGGTTATGAATATGGTGGATGATGATGTTTTATTATACTTGTTAGATATGTATAATGATATTGATAGTGAATTGTAATGAATATATGTAAGGTGTATATGTATGAATGTGCTTACATGTATATGAAATAAAGATGGTGATGTTGTTGGTTATCTATGTGTATACATGTGTTATATGTATATGTATGTTTGGTGAATAATATGATTATAATGATTAACGATGATGTTGTTGGAATATATGTATGTGTATGATATATATATATATATATATATATATATATATATATATATATATATATATATATATATATATATATGATGGATAATGATTGACGATAATAATGATTGTTGATAATAATTAGGATTGATGTTGTGGAGTTGTATATATATGTACATGTGTGTTATAAATATACATTTGGTGAATATTATGAAGATTGATGATAAAGATAGATGATGATAATAATGATGTTGACGTCGTTGATTCATATATATGTCAAAATGTGCTATATATATATTCGTTGGTGAATTTAATGATGATGATGTTATGATTACATGTATGCTATGTAAAGTTGATTTATAATGGATGGTGAATTGAGATGAATATATATATGGTGTGTGTTTGCATATGTACAAAACAATGGATGGTGAATTGGTGAAGTCATATAATATTACATGCAATGTTGGTGATGTTTTATATGTATATTTACACGTTGTTGATGACACTTCATTCATGCATATGTCGTGTCTAATGGATGGTGAACCGGATTCTTGTATCCGAAATAGATGGTGAAATTGGTACCACATGTAGTTGTGTCTAGGGACATAACATTGAAGGTGACATTAGTTGCATTAGGAAGGTGAACACTTAATTGTACTATGTGTTAATGATTGGTAAATAGATAAATGTGCATTATTTATGTGTTGACGAATGGTGAATAGATATATGTGCATTTAATTGAGAAATGTCCTTATCTTGTTATTGATGTTGCTTTAATGAATTGTGTGGAATAATTGAGAAGGATATATATATGTATCTATATTATGTGTCGATGTATGATGTTGTTACAATAAATGATAGTGCGTTGCTTTCATTTATTGTGTGTCGATTATATATATCTAACTCTCTGTTTTTGTTGGTTTGCTGGATCGTTGGGCGATTCAGATCCCCAGGTGTTTTTGGTATGATTTGTCGGTGAAGCTCTGCTCTGATTAGGACACGGGAAGGGTTCAAGTTTATCGAGTCTGTTATATATTTATGTTGTATTAAATGAGTACTTCTTGTATAGACCAGTGAATACTATTTTTATTATTTAGTATTATTTTTGGAGAATGTAATACTCAAACTAGTGTTTTGTATTTTGGTCTTGATTTAATCAATGAAGTCTTTCTATCCGCTGCAAGTTTTTGTAAAATATTTTCAGAAATTAGAATTTTATGTATAATTGGGTTTGGGTGTTACACGAGCTAGGGAAGAAGGTACTGATATGGCAGGAAGCGGTTTTAGAAGGTACGTGTCGTATTATTTTACTAATTTTCCGGCACAGCTGTCTAACTTTTACCTTAGGAAGGGGTTCGAGGTTTGTGGGATATTAGAGGATGTTTACGTACCAAATCGGAGAAACAGGCGTGGAGAACCGTTTGGGTTTGTTAAATTTTCAAATGTACGTGACGTCACTAAGCTGTTGGATGCCTTGAATAATGTATGGTTTGGCCATTTTCGCGTTCGCGCTAGGATCGCTAGTTTTGATCGTAAAGACTTGGTAGTGGGAAGGCGAACGCAGCCGACTACGCTTGTTGAAAAGACAGAGACTAATGTCCCAGTTAGGACAACAGGTAGGTTTAATTCTCAGAGCCAACGAACTCTGAAAATGCAATTGTCCGTCGTGAGGTGGAAGGGAGGAAGACAAACAAAGGGAACGAAGGAGGTGGCGGTGGAAGGGAAAGCCCCCCGGAAGAGACGAGGGTGGGCGACATTGTGGTCAAGTTAGGGGCGCGTAAGGTGACGAAGGAGAATACTAAGAGCCAGACGGAGGAGGGTGGACTATTTCCCAATAACCTGGGTGAACCTGCTGCAGTCGCCAAGGCAAAGGATCATCAAGTTCTATTGCGGAGCTACAAAACTTTGACTGATGATGTGTGTTGGGCACAAAAAGGCATAGTGGCGACGATTACTAATGGTGAAGCGGTCCCGGTGGTACAAAACAGAATTACGGATGCTGGATTCAACAATCTCATTCTCATCCCCTTGGGGGCTGACAAGGTTTTCGTCCGGAGTATGGCAGGAGTAGACGCTCTAGAAGTTGTTAACAACGCGAAAGAATTCTTCATTTTCATCTTCTCGCATTGGATGCGTTGGGATTTTCATCAGCAGGCTTATAAGCGGGGAGCTTGGGTTCGTTTGTACGGCATCCCTGTGCACGCGTGGAATGTTAATTTTTTCAAGCTATGCGTGTTCGACTGCGGTACGTTACTACGTGTGGATAGCTGCTCTGCTGATAAGGATAGACTCGACTTTGCCTGTGTTTTGATAGCCACGCCGGAGCTTGAAATTGTTAACAAAGTGGTTAATGTCATGGTGGATGGAACCTTGGTCACGGTTAAAGTTGTGGAGGAATGGGGTTACGCTCTTAGAGAGGACATTTGTCTGTTTGAAGAGGAGAGAGAATTTGTGATGTCCCAGCCAGACTTGGACGTAGGACACGATGACATGGATGCTACATGGGAGGTGAATAATTTTGTCGCGAATTTTGCGGGTGGATTAGAGGAAGAGGTTATTAACGGGTCGCGAGCGACTGATCTGGCCTCTGATGCCCAAGTTGAGATAGAGGTTAGGAGTGCGGAGGATGTTGTGGTGATGCCTAACAAATCTGACCAGGTAGTGGTCTCATCACCTGTCCTGGGCTCGGATTACATGCCAGGGAGCACCCCGCGTAATGTGGGGATGGGAGATCCTCAGAGTACGTCGGAGGCTCAGGGCAGCTCATCGATTTGTTCTCCGATGGTGGGGCATAGGCGACATACCGGAGTAAGGAGGCAAGATGACTCATCACTGGCCCCTAAATGTGTTAAACGTACAACATCATGTCCCCCGGGTGGGAATCGTTATGTTATTTCGGGACCTTGGAGTTTGGATTGGTTGCAAGATCTCAATCAAGGGGACGCAGGGGTGCTTTTTTCTGCTCAAAAGAGGCCGTACTGAAGAGCGCAAGTCGGCGAAAGGAAGTGGAAGGTGGGTCAAGAGGAAACTTCTAAGAAAAAAGTGGGAGGGATCTTTCGGCATACACTCTCAATCCTTAAAAAAGTAGCTAGGCTTCCTAGTAAGGATCGCTGTGAAGTGCTGAGGATCTTGAAGAAGACTGAAAGGCGGCATAGAGTCAGACCTAGAGTGCATCGGTCGGAGGGTGTGAGTAGTTCAGTTCACTCTGATGTGTCGGCTTCCTCAGTATCATGCACCAATGATTGGAAGCATTGGGTGGTGATGCAGGGCAGTGAACAGGTGGCGGTGGAAGATGTTGTGGAGGTAGGGAAAGCTATCAGGATTACACCCAAAGTTAATACTGCAAATAGGTCAGTGTGCTCGACCGGGCGGATAAAGGTAAAGGTAAGAAAATGGCATCTGGGCAGGCGCAGGGAGGGGGTAGTTCTCGATGAAGATAATCTCTTGGAATATAAGGGGGTTGGGGGTTTGAGAAGAGGCATGAGACCCGTCAGTTGGTAGAGAATCAGATACCTTTCTTACTTTGTCTTCAGGAAACAAAGCTTCAGTTCTGTGATGTGATTACCGGTGCGTCTATTTGGGGCAAATCCCCCCACAATTTCTCGTATCGCCCCTCGATAGCGGTTCGGGGGGTTTATTGACTTTATGGGACTCTTCTGAGGTGGAGGTGTGGGCCTCGGAGAGTTACGAGCATGTTTTGTGGTGTCATGGCAGGTTCTTAAAGTCTGGAGAGGAGTTCTCAGTGGAAAATGTTTATGCGCCGTGCAACATTGGCGCGAAGCACGAGTTGTGGGTTTCGCTCTCTGCACGGATTCAGCTATTGGGAAGATCAAGGGTGTGTGTGTGTGGGGATTTTAATGTTGTTAGGAACTTAGATGAAAAAAGGATCGTCAATGGGAGGTCCCATCCCTTGGATTGCGTTGAGTTTAACCATTTTATTGATGATAATTCTCTGATTGATCTTCCGATGTGTGCTCGAAAATACACTTGGTTTAAAGGGGATGAGCTCTCGATGAGTCGCTTGGATAGGTTCTTGCTTTCTGGGGATTGGTGTTTGACTTGGCCGAATTGTACGCAGGTTGCCCGAATGAGAGGGCTATCTGATCACTGCCCCCTGGTTTTATCTGCAAACGAGGAGGACTGGGGACACCGCCCTTCGAGGATGCTCAAATGTTGGAAAGACATCCCAGGTTATAATATGTTTGTGAAAGATAAGTGGAATTCTCTTCAGGTAGATGGATGGGGAGGTTATGTGCTAAAAGAAAAACTGAAAAGGATTAAGATGGAGTTAAAAGACTGGCATAATGCTCATACCCAGAACTTGCCTAGCAAGATTGAGTCTCTGAATGAACGACTTGAGACCCTTGACGAAAAGGGGGAAGAGGACACTCTTTTGGAAGCTGAGTTAGCGGAGCTTCATGAGATCACAGCGGATATTCACTCCCTTTCCCAACTGCATACTAACATCTGTGATGGGAAGAATGGGGTTCCCAACCCTGTGGAGGAAATGGATTAGAGAATGTGTTTGTACGGCTACAGCGTCTGTCTTAGTCAATGGAAGCCCCACTGATGAATTTCCTCTTGAGACGGGCTTACAGCAAGGCGATCCTCTATCTCCTTTTCTTTTTTTACTGGCTGCTGGGTTTACATGTGTTGATGGAGGCACTGGTGGAGCGTAACTTATTCACAGGGTATAGTATGGGTGTGGTCGCCCCGGTATCGATTTCGCATCTTCAGTTAGCTGATGATACGCTTTTGATGGGGACTAAAAGTTGGGCGAACGTCCGTGCTATGCGGGCTGCTCTTGTGTTGTTCGAGACAATGTCAGGGTTAAAGGTTAACTTCAATAAAAGCTTGCTGGTTGGGGTTAATATCTATGATTCTTGGTTAGGTGAAGCGGCGTCAGCTCTGAGTTGTCGTGTGGGAAAAATTCCTTTCCTTTATCTGGGTCTTTCAATTGGGGGTGATCCGAGACGTATTAGTTTTTGGGAACCGGTGTTGGATCGTTTAAACAGTCGATTATCAGGTTGGCAGAATCGTTTCCTCTCCTTTGGTGGTCGTCTGGTTTTGCTTAAGTTTGTGTTGACCTCTTTGCCTGTCTATGCTCTTTCTTTCTTCAAAGCTCCCTCAAGTACAACTCTTCTATTGAATCTATTTTAATTAAATTTTTTTGGGGAGGGTGTGAGGAGTTTAGGAAAACATCTTGGATTAATTGGAACACTATTTGCTTAAGAAAAAAGTATGGGGGTTTGGGTGTAAGGAAGTTGAGGGAGTTTAACTTGGCTCTGTTAGGAAAGTGGTGTTGGAGGATGTTGGTGGAGAGGGACAGTTTTGTGGTTTCGAGTCTTGGCGGCTAGGTATGGTTTGGAGAGAGGTAGACTGTGTGAGGGTGGTATGAGAGGGTCGATGTGGTGGAGGGAGTTAGTGCGTATCCGGGATGGTACTGGTGAGCTCGAAGGAGGGTGGTTTAGGGAGTATATTATGAGGAAGGTGGGGGATGGGTCTGACACTTTTTTCTGGACTGATCCCTGGTTGGATGGGAGCCCTTTGAGTGAGCGATTTGGGAGGTTGTTTGATCTGGCAGAAAACAAATCAGTTTTGGTGGCTGAGATGTTTTCACTTGGCGTAGACCGTTGATGGCGTGGGAGGAGGAGATGCTGAGGGAGTGTCAGGTCTTATTACTTACTGTTTCTCTGCAGGACCATACTTCAGACTGTTGGCAGTGGCAGCCTGGTTTGGATAGTGGTTACATTGTTTGCGGTGCTTATCAGCTTTTGACGGAGCAGGTCGTGCCCCCTTTAGATGGTGCATCAGGTCTTATTTGGCATCCTCAGGTTCCTTTGAAGGTGTCCATCTTGGCGTGGTGGCTCTTGCGTGACAGGTTACCAACTAAGGTTAACCTAATCACTCGAGGTATTTTATCAGTGGCGGCATCCCTTTGTGTTTTTGGTTGCGGGGAGGCTGAATCAGCACATCACTTGTTTCTCTCTTGCAGCACTTTCGGCTCCCTGTGGCATTTGGTTAGTTCTTGGATAGGTTCTCCTTAGGTGACAGCGCAGCCTCTTCCAGATCATTTCGTCCAGTTTACTAGTTCGGCAGGTGGCTCTCGTGCACGTCGTTCCTTCATGCAACGCATATGGCTTGTCAGCGTGTGGGTTATGTGGACTGAGCGAAATCATCGTTTATTCCGAGGCTCAACAAAGTCTTTATCTCATATGTTGGACAAGATCAAGACCTTTTCTTATTGGTGGTTGCGAGTGAATAGTAGTACTATAGCTTTAAACTGCCATAGCTGGTGGTCTAGTCCTATGTTTTGTTTGGGCCTTGTATGACTTTTTGGCGTATGTATTGTCACTCTCATGTAACTATCTGATTCTTCCTTAGTACGCCTTGTGCTAAGGGGGAGTTCTTGTTCGTATGTATATATATATATATATAACATTTTGGCTGGTTCAAAAAAAAAATTAATAATTTACACGGACAGTGCGTGTCCATTAAACTCTAAAAATAATTTGATTGTATTTTTTGCAATTATATTAGTTCGTATATTAAAAATACAAAAAATGCTAATCAATTTGTTATTTTTCTAAAAATAAAACAAAACAAAATCATATTACTCAAAACATAAGAAATACTCGTATACTACTACAAAATAAAGTCAAATAAGTTACACTGTTTTTTTAAATACTAGAAGTCAAATAAGTACGTTACACTGAGTAAACGCATATGAAGAGAATGCAATAATAAGATCTAAAAATAGAGCAATTAATACACCCTGAAAGTCCCATTTAAAACACGTACCACACCCCTACAGGTTAAGGCAGGCAAACACACAAAAAGAAAACGATACCCTCAAATAGATTCCGTATCCCACGATTTTCATGAATCAAACTTTTATCTAGTGAGTTTAGGTTATGATGGACGTATCACATTTTATAGGTAGAAATTGAGGTTCGAATTCCAAAAATAGTTATTTATTTTAAGGGTAGATTTTTTACTCCTAATTATCCGACAAACCAAAATAATTAAATTTTTAACCGTGATTTTATAAAGAACTCATTTTGAACTTCATCCGTCATTAATAAATAGTGATTGTTACTATATTATGTCATATTTAAGTAAATTTATACACATTTTACTTTGTTGATACCAAATTATGCAACTTTTTAGCAACTTATATTTTTATACTAAAATTATTTAAACTCGTCCAATGAAACAAACCAACATTAAATAATAATACAATAACTTAAATAAAGTACTTGAACAATAATTTTTTGCCACCCACTCTGCCACATTATATTTCCTCCAATGAAATAAAAATATAATAAAGGAACATATTATCATTCAACAAAACTCATAGATATCTTTATTAGAGATGTTAATAAAGGAAATGATAAAATTGACTGAGGTAAGTCCTAATGACATTTTCTTTTAATTATTTTAACACTCGTTTTTAATTGGCTAAAACTTATGCGAAGTCTGTTTTTAAAAGTGAGGAGTCCACATTGACTGTAATTCAATAAATAGGTGAGTCATATTGCTTTCTACGGGGAGTTTTACTTGAATCGCTTTTGTGCTGGCAGTTGATTCTGATCTTTGTGCGATGTTTTGTTGAAGCTTCCCACAAGTTGGACTCATCAAGACACAATTCAACCTGTTTTTGTTCGAAAGGGCTACATGCGTAGGTTCTCCGTGTTGCTAGTAGTAGCAGCTGGTGCTTTTGGTAATTCATTTGCTTGTGGGGCTCGGCCCCGTTGACTGACCATCTCTCGATATGGCTTTCAATTGATTCTGAGTTGCTTTAACATGATTTGATTCGTCGGAGGTTGTTATAGAGGTCTCACTTTGCCGAGTCTATCTCAATATTCATATCATTCCATGATTTCAGACTGTTTAACTTGAAAAAAACCATTGTTGCAAGAAGTAATGTGTACGTGGGTCGTTCTGTGTTGACGATCAGTTCATTCGCCTTAAGTTACTAAGGACTTTTATTTTGTATTTTAGGATTAAATATGAGTTTGTATTCTTCATTGTTCTACGTTCATTGCCTTGGAGTAAGGTCTAGCCCTCCCTTGTAATGTTTATGATTTTGGTAAAGACGTTCGATCAAACTTACAAATGATTTGGTTGACTTGTTGTTTGGAAACTATGGAAAGAAAGACAAAAAAAAATTTTGCCCCTAAAACATTGTCCGTAGAAACGCTAATTGATAAGGTGAAATGTGTATCGTGGTGGTGGTTAAAGTCTAGGAAGCAATGTTTTGTTTATGGTTTTAATATGTGGTAATCCTACCGCTTAATTTGTTTGGGGATCCGAGTTAGTTAAAGGAGTTTTTGTAATATTGTCGTGTATATTTTTCTCTAGACTATTTGCAACTTTTCTTTTGTTACGCACACCTTGTGCTTAACTCAATTTATATACTCCATCCATCCCAATTCTTTGTTTCTTTTAGCTTCTTAATTTTGTCCCAAAACTCTTTTTTTTTAACCTTGTGGCTCCTAGGGAAGGGAGTCCTAGTAGTCTAGAGTCCGGCCGCAAGGTAAGTATAACCTGGCAAAGAAATATTTCCACCCAGAAATTGAACCCGTGTTCTCATGAAATCCGTCTTTTGATGAAGCTTATTAACCACTTGAGTCAAATGACTTGGTTAGTTTTGTCCCAAAACGTTGGTTCTTTTAAAAAACCAAAGTACAATTAATGATATTTTACCATTTATACTCTTACAAAAATTAAAACATTCATTAAATAAATTTTCTTAATTCGTGTGTAAAACTCTAAAATGACTAAAATTTTAGGATGAAATATTTCTTTTGGCTTCTTAAGAAAAATACACATATTTAATATTCAACATGTCTCAAATGTTATTATCCACTAGAAAAGTAAAAAACTAAAGGAGTTTTGTTCTATGACTAAAAAATGAAAGAGTTAGGTAGTCTAAAGTTAAATATCTTTTTGTCCGTTTAAATATACTAAATTTTATTTTTAATTCCTCTAAAGTTTTCCTTTAAATTTTGCTCCCTCTAAATTTTCAATTTTTAATTTTACTCCCTGTTTTTTTTTCAAAAGTTCGCGAATCATGTTCTAAATGATTTCTTTAAAAAAATGTCATTTTCAACACCTTAAAATATCATTAGTTTGATTATTTAACTATTGAATCTCTAATTTGAAGATAAATTAACAAAAATTAAAGACTAAATAGTTAAACTATTAAACTAATTGCATTTTTGTTAAAAAATCATTTAGAACGTCATACGCGAACTTTTTAAAAAGAAAAAACTAAAAATTTAAAGGGCCTAAAGTTTGAAGAAAATTTCTATAGGGACTAAAACTAAAATTTATTATATTTGGAAGGGAACAAAAGAGACTAAAACATGAAATTTTATACATTTAGAAAGGGTCAAAAATATATTTAACTCCAAACGCTATCGTACACTCATTTTGTTTTGTCAAGTAGTTTAGTAGTTAGAAATTTCACTCTTAAGGTGGATAAGTGAATGATCGGAAATTCGAATTTCAATTCACTACATATATAATGCATTATTTCTATCAACTGAGATAAGTTCATGAGATTTATCACACACTTTTTGCTTACACAACAACCATGAATAGAACCTCTAAACAATATATTAATAGTGATATTGATTGCTTCAACCGAATAAAGCACTTTTTATTTTGTTAAATTTCATTGACCTAATCCAAATATCCAATAACTAACCTTAAAAGGACCATTTCAAAAACTAAAATAAATAACAGACCATAAAGGTGGAAAGAGTTTTTAATTTCAACCGTATCAAAATATGTTAATATTTATTGTCAAAAAAAAAAATGTTAATATTTAAGTTAGCTCAGCTCAATTGGTCGGAACATCACATTTTACATAAACACTTCACTTTTTTTTTTTGACAATCATAAACACTCCACTTATTCATATTAAAAGTGAAATTTCTAATCACTAGGATATCTAACAAAAAAAATAAATTAAAGGGCTAAATATATATTGATTGTGTACAATTTTCTTTCTTGTCGAATAATCTAGTTAATAGAAACTCACAATTTAAGATGAATAAGTAAGAAGTTTTTAATTTAATCTTCAACCTCTACCTATATAATTTGATGTTCTTACTAACTGAGTTATGTTCAATTAATCAACCATGCAAAAAAAAAATTTGGCTTTCACCACTAACATAAAATTGAACTCAAATTATTGAAGCAACTATTTTAGATTAATTCCTAAAATATTTAAATTCGTCTCATAAATATAACTCAATCGTTAACAACAAATATACTGATATATAATTGCTCGGGTTTAAACTAGAGATTCAACATTTTTCCGCATTTAAAATGTGTTAGACCAACACTAAATTACTTAAGGAAAAATAAACAAATTAATATAATTATTATTTTATTTTTTTTTAATTCTTGGGTCATGAAAATTTTGGTTCTTTTTAAAGTTGAAAGGTGAAGCCTCATCTTCCATGTTCACCCGCCGCCTGTAAGAAGAAGAAGAAGAGAGAAACCAGAAAAGGGTGCATTTTTCCACCCTTTTCCCTAACCAAAATTCTTCTTCATTTTCTTTATCATATAACCAATTCCAATCCCAATTTTAAATCCTTCAAACCCATTCACTCTCATTCGTTTTTTGTTTGATTTAAGCCATTACAAAGATTAATACTTTTTTGAAGAATTTTTCTATATAGAGAAACCCTTTTGAAAACTGATAATAACCCAGTTACAGAAATTGTTCTAAGAAGAAAGAGAGAGAGAAAAGCAAGAACCTTTGTAAAACCCGTCATTGTAAACAAGGTTCCTAATTATTCTCTCCCCTTGTGGGGTTGTTGTTGAAAGTTTCTTCTTTTTTCTATTTTTTCTTTATTTTACTAATTTCATATCATTTTTTTTTCTCTTATGATATCTATGTAATGTCTGTCACTGCCAATATATATCTTATCCGAATCACATCACTTTGTATTTTCATTTTGCATTGTGTTTTTTTGTACTCTTGTTGTCATCATTCTTAGTTTTATCAGAGCAACAAAATAAGGATTAGTGTAAGGTGTTCAGTATATAAGTACTACCTTAGTGGTTTAGTTTTATTGTATTGACACTATATCTGTCTGTTTTTTTATGGTCATAGGTTCTGTTGTTGTTATTGTTTTTGTCTTAGTACTCATATTTGGTGTTTGTTCTTGTTTTGTGCATTTTGCTTGGGACAAAGTTCAGTATCCAAGTAAAAAGGGAAGAAAAATGAAGTATGTGTTGGTGACTGGTGGTGTTGTGAGTGGACTTGGGAAAGGAGTCACTGCTAGCAGTATTGGACTCCTCCTTCAAGCTTGCGGTCTTCGAGTTACTTCTATCAAGATTGGTATTGAACTCTATCTCTCTGACACACACACACTAGCGCACACACACCATGATATTTACATACATACATACATACATGGTTTTAAATTGCGGTTACGTTATGAATCTTATATTGTGGGGAAATGCTTTTTATGAGGTCGAAATTGCAGTTGTGATGTCGTTGCAGAGACCTCAAAATCATTTATATTGCGGCCATAATTGCTGTTGTGGACCGCAATTTAAAGCTATGCATATATAGTACATATAAATCACATAGATACACACATCTGTGTAATCTATGTAATTATGTATTATGTATATGTATGTATCTATGAAATTTCCATTTAATTGATTGGCTCAATGGATGGATAACCATCCCTTGGTTACATAAAATTTCATCTGATTGGAACTCTTGTTGAACAAATTTTTCTTCTTTGGTTTCGAGGATTTTTTATCCTCTTGCTGTCTATTTCTTTCTCCTTATTGTTTTTTTTCTTTGATATTGAGATAAAAAAGAGCAGTTCCAATTTTATGCTCAGTTTTTATATCCAATTAAGAAAACAAAATATTATATTTCTAGTTTAATAGTACTTTATGTAAAGGACATGTTCTTGTTTTAATTTTGTTTGAATTTATTTATCATTTGTAGATCCCTACCTGAACACTGATGCAGGGACAATGTCTCCTTTTGAACATGGAGAAGTGTTTGTCCTCGATGATGGTGGTGAGGTAAAAAGATATATTATTTATTTTTTCTATCCTAAGGATGCAAATTATAGCGCGGCATGCTATTGGCCATTACGTGAATCTACTTATGTTGTTGTTTCCTCTTAATCACTCTTTTCTTTTTTGTCATTTTTTACATGAAAGTACAGACAAATTTAACTTTTGTTTGTTCGCTCAGGTGGGTTTGACACTATTTTTCAGTTTGAAATTTAATTCTTTCTTTTATATGTTATGAAGGTTGACCTTGATCTTGGAAACTATGAACGTTTCTTGGACATCAAATTGACTCGCGACAATAATATCACTACTGGAAAAATATATCAGGTGAACAAACAAACGGCCTTTACATATAATTCTTTTTTTTGTTTTTGTTTTTGACTTATCATGCCTAATGTATTATTGGATTTTTTATTTCAATGTTTTTAGTCTGTTATTGAGAAGGAGCGAAGAGGAGATTATCTCGGAAAGACTGTTCAGGTATGTTTAATCATTTTGATTTTGATTTTTCTGTTTGAAGTTTTTGTTTAACTATTGGTTGTGCCTTTGTTTTTAATTTGTATTTGCTTTATTTGTAGGTTGTTCCACACATAACAGATGCCATCCAAGATTGGATCGAGCGTGTAGCAAAGATACCAGTTGATGGAAAAGAAGGGCCTGCTGATGTTTGTGTCATCGAATTGGGTGGAACCATAGGTATGTTAATACTCATAGCTAATAGGATTTTGTTCAATGTAGAACTTGATTTTCCGCACTATTATAATTCCATTATCCATTCAAATTTTTCTATATATAAATTTAAGGAAAAAACACAGGTTTGGTAAAAGAAGACATTCAAAATGGTTTCTATTTAATTACAATGATGAAAATGATTTTTCTTTGACGCAGGGGATATTGAGTCTATGCCTTTTATTGAAGCACTTGGCCAATTTTCATACCGCGTAGGCCCTGGCAACTTTTGTTTGGTTCATGTCAGTCTGGTTCCGATTCTAAACGTTGTTGGCGAACAGGTATTTTGTAAACTATGTCATCAGTTTGCAATATTATTCTTATTAGATATGATTGAGAAGTAAACACTTATGTGGAGTTTTAATCTGCAGAAAACAAAGCCAACTCAGCACAGTGTTCGTCAACTTAGAGGATTAGGTTTATTCCCTAATCTTCTTGCTTGTCGCTGTTCAAAGGTATGCCTTCTGTCCTTATTTTGGTTTTATTGTTCTGCTGGTTCCATTTGATGACGATTAAAAAATTTATATTAAATTTTACTCGTCCTTTTTTGCCAGGAACTTGACGATAATACTAAGGCAAAACTTGCTCAATTTTGTCATGTGCCGGTAATGTTACACTATTGTTTTCAACTGACTTTTCTTATTACAAAAAGACTTACAAACATTACTAATAATCTTGAACACTCTTGTATTTGCAGTTACCAAACGTACTTACTCTCCATGATGTTCCAAATATTTGGCACATTCCTTTGCTATTGAAAGTAAGTAATTCTACGGTTATCTTCTACGACTTCAGGAACTATATTTATGAAGTTCAAATTGTTTATTTCAGGATTTTATTGACTGATCGTTTCCTGAAAACACTTGAATTGCATGTTTTTCATTGAGTGGTTTAATTTGTGAAAGTTTCTGATATTTTTTCCTTTTGGATTTTTTTCCATAAATAGGACCAGAAGGCACACGAGTCGATCCTGAAAGCATTAAACCTGCCAGGGTTTGTTTAACAAAACTCATTCTTTTTTGTTTTGGTTTATAATATCATACGATACCGAATCGATAAGATTCAGTTTATGATTCAAAAAATAGATCATGTGATTCACGATTTCAATCTTGATTTGGTAACCATGCTCATCCATTGTGGTCTGATGTTCTGAAAACGTATTGTTTATGTTCTAGCAGTAAACTCAAGTTTCTTCTTTCGTCAAACTAATGACCTTGTTATTACAGTGTTGCTACAGAGCCTAATTTGAAGGAGTGGACCCTTAGGACAAAGATTTATGACAAATGTCATGAAACTGTAAGTCTCAAACATCTCAAATATATCATATAAAGATTAAAAGATCAACATATGAATAGATATATCGAGTTCTCCAAATATCCGCAAGTGTTGATCTCACAACTATTCTGTACCCCACAGGTTAGAATTGCTATGGTGGGAAAGTACACCGGACTTTCAGATGCATATCTTTCTGTTCTGAAGGTAATTTTCTCCTAAATCAGTGGTCCATAAACATTTGCGTTCACTTCATGTATTCTCTGCAACTTTCTTCTTCTGTACTTAATGTTAAAAAGGGGTGTATTGAAATTTCTGGTTCAAAACATTATTAAACTGAATTCTAAATTTCTAATATACGGTAAGCTAATTTCTGTTTTTTATATAGGCACTTTTGCATGCTGCTGTTGCTCACAATCGTAAACTTATTGTCGACTGGGTTCCAGCTGGTGATCTTGAAGATGTTACATACGGAGAGGTGATTAATAATGTTTCAGTTGTACAAAAATGTTGTTAACTTTCTGGTTTTTATGTTAACCTTCTGATGATTAATGTAACTGCAGGATCCTACTGCTTATAGAGCTGCATGGAGTCTTTTGAAGGTTTTCTACTATTTAATTTGAATGCGTTTTCTTCAATTTTTCTAATCAAATGCTATTTTTCATTTGAATAACTGTATCTAATTGCGCAATTACTTACCGGTAAATGGACTTCGCTACAGGGTGCTAATGGAGTTCTAGTTCCAGGAGGTTTTGGAGATAGAGGAGTGCAAGGGAAAATTCTTGCTGCTAAGTATGCTCGAGAAAATAATGTTCCATATCTCGGCATTTGCTTGGGGATGCAAATTGCTGTTATTGAGTTTGCGCGATCTGTTCTCGGTCTGCATGATGCTACTAGTACAGAATTCGATCCTGAAACCAAGACCCCGTGTGTCATATTTATGCCAGAAGTATATTCTCTTATACTCTTGCACCGATTGATAACATAACAGCGTTACTTTTAGAACTTAGTTAAACTGCTTTTTATTGCATTGATAGGGTTCAAAGACACATATGGGAGGGACTATGCGTCTTGGTTCAAGGACAACTTACTTCGAAGTTGCTGACTGCAAATCTGCAAAATTGTAAGAATTAAGAACTGAAGCATACATGCAAAAATATAGACATGCCACCACCTCGTTAATTTAGAGCTGCTTGTTATAGATAATTCAAAAGAAAAATCACTTTTTTAACAAAAAACATTACTAGTTGTTTTAATTTGATTATTTAAGCTGTTCAAACAGGCCCTTAATATGTTTTGGAATTCTGATAGGTATGGAAATGTAAACTCTGTTGATGAGCGTCATCGGCATAGATATGAGGTAAATTGTGTTTGTATGCCGAAACTTTCTTTACGTGCAAAGGTGTGCAACAATAGTCCTTAAATGTAATTATCATGACGTATGTACAGGTTAATCCTGACATGGTCTCTCAGCTAGAGAGTGCTGGTCTATCTTTTGTTGGCAAAGATGAAACCGGATGTCGCATGGAGGTTTGTATTTACATGAAATTGCAATGGCATGTGCCATGTGGCATAGATCTTATGATTTGTGTAAAAATAATAATTATAATTTTTGTAATTATTTTCATGAGTGCAGATAGTTGAACTGGCTAGCCATCCTTTTTTTATTGGCGTTCAGTTTCACCCTGAGTTCAAGTCGAGACCAGGAAAACCTTCTCCACTCTTCTCAGGTATTTTCTCTATTCAAAATCATTCATTGATGTTGTCCCGTCAATGCAATTACCATTTTTTTCTTCTTTGGAATGACTTATTACTTATTTCGTTGTCCATCAAATTTGTCATTGTGGTTTTTGGTGGCGCTATTTACTTGGCTATCATCGATGAACCCTTATTTATGGTTTAACTTTACATGGAACTTAATGCTATTGTCTTGTGACACTTTCCATGTCACAATTATCTGTGTTACTTCAATCATGTTTGGATTAAACGTATATCTTTATGTTTAACATGGATGTCTAATGCTAGTTTAAAAGTTTAAATCTTCATGTTAAAATCTCTCATTTATCACGAGACAGTATAACAATGACTCCACATTCATTGTTGATTATCGCAGTAAATGGTTCGATTACATTTTCTAGACATAGTTTGATTGAATGAATGATTATCGAGTTATACGCTAAATATAATTATTGCCTTGATAAAACAGGATTAATAGAAGCAGCTTGTGAACCAAAGAGGACAGTTACAATGCTGAGCAACGGCCATGCAAAGTTACCTAATGGAATATATAACAACGGACACTCGCCAATCCTGAAACCACACCAAAATGGAAATGGCTTCATATCATCCAAATCCAATGGATCCTTAAAAGGCGTATTTACCAACAACGGCAATGGAGTGTATGTGGATGGTAGTTGTTAGCCATCCGTGTTTTCTACCTTCGAATAAATGATGGCATAACTATATCCAACGACATTATGGTTTGTCCTCAGTCGGTCATATTGTACAGTTAGTGAGTGGATAGGTCTTTTTAGCTAGGGACTTGTCTTTCATTATGAAACCAAAATTTTTGAGTCTAACAAAGCTTTTATTGTTTCCTAATAGTATGGTTGTGCTGTGGTGTGGCAATTGCAGCCACCATTTATTTCACTTTTTTTGGTCAAATACTTGGCCAAAACTTCACTCACTTGATTGATGATTGATCATGCCAAATATTTAGGCTTTGGTGGCTTTTTCTTTGCTATTTAGGGTTTTTTTCTTCCAAGTATACAGGCTTGAAGGTGGAAAATTACTTTCAACCAAGTGTCTTGTTTTGAGTGGTTATTAATGTAAACTCTTATGAACATTCATGTTGAATTTTGTTTGGGGAAATATCTTTTATATTTCTTGATTTTGTATTTGAGTTATCAATGAAGTGTTAGACCACAGAAATTGTGTTGGTTCCCTTACCTAGAAGATTTTTCCTATTAGATCCCTATGAAATAAAGGGCAATGAAAGAAGATTAGAGATGTAGTTGCTTCTTTTGCTTGTAATTCAATCCTCTATTACATTGTATCAAGGGTCTGTTTGGATATATAGCTTATTTGCAATTTATAGCACAAATACCTAGTGATAAACTCTTTTGTATAATTTTACATAAGCCCGTTTTTATGGCAAGGGATAAAATAAAGATAAATTGTTTTTATATATATGTGTATATATATATATATATATATGTTACGATAGAGGAGCACCACCGGACAAAGTCGACTCTGATTAGGTAAAATCAATAACAAATACAGTAAAATATATTTCAAAATTGTATGAATTTATGTGTTTTGTCTGTTTCAATTTCTTCTAAACTCTAAAATAGAAATTTTTAGTTCTCATTAAACTCTAAATTTACCAGACTTAGTTTTTTTTTTTTTTTTGTGGTTTAATGAAATGTTTAAACCCTTTACATGTGTCGATGTTTCAAACCTTCATTATGTTACAAATGAATAAGATAACATAGATTAACTCGTGCACCTTTATAAAAATATAAGATGAACTCGTGCATGTTTATAAAGATAAAAAATATGGTTGGAAAAAAAAATAAGATAAGGGATGAACTCGTACACGCTTATGAAGATAAAAGACCAATTTAAAAAGAAAAAAAAAAGATAAACGACAAATAAGATAAATGACTTAAGTGTAATTTTGTCTATTGAAAATCTGCCAAATTTTTTTTATTATTGAGAAGATTGAGACATCATGGTCAATATTCTCTAGATATTCTTGTAACACAATTAGAAACAAGTATATATGAAACTGTAGAATGAAATGGTGAGAGCAATTCAACGGTGAATATGGTCTACAAACTTTACAAAGAATAGTGTTGGCAGGCTGGCCTAACTTCTAAGCCGCTAAAGCAAGGGTTTTATGTCTTTAAAAAAAATTGTTTTTCATGTATTAAACATGGTTTAAATTGGATAAGTCTTTAATTTATCCAACTTACAATTATAAAAAAATACTCCCTCCGTTTTTTTTTAAGTGTCCAGTTTTGTCGGATTTAGCGTTTCTATTTAACTGTCAATTTTGTGTTATAAGGGTATGATTTGTCAATTGTACCCTTTTTTAATTACACTTATCTTTTTCAATAATTTTTTTTTTATATATTTGAAAAACTAAAAGTTTTTTATTTTAAAAAAAAAAAACAATAGTTTGTTTGTTGTTATATTCTATTGATAACAATAATCTGAAAATATTTTTTTTTGTATAACAATAAATCTATTGATGTGGGTATAATAGGAAGATAGGGTGCAAAAATCCAATTTCTTAATTTGGTGTTACTATTCTAAACGGACACTTAAAAAAGAACGGAGGGAGTATATTAATATCGATAGATTTTTATATAATTGTAATTTGTCCAATTTAAACCATATTTAATTGGCCTAAATATCACATTTGTATTTGTCCCCGTATGTATGTACATATTTTTTTGGTTTTAGTCCATGTATTGTTTTTTATTTAAAACGTCCTTAAATGTGCAAATTTTGTTGATTTTCGTCCCTTCCATTAAAAAACGACTGCGTTTGTAGCTAACAGGAGGGATGGAAATCAATAAGATTTGCACATTCAGAGATTTTTTTTTTAAAAAAAAAAAAATGACAATACAGGTACTAAAACGAAAAAAAAACGTGTATATACAGGGACACATGCGATATTTAAGCCTATTTAATTTGTTCAAAAATTAGGTCAACTTTTTATAAAGGTCATTCAAATCAAGCTAAACCGTATATTATTTTATAGTCTTTAAATCAAATGATTTTTTTTGTAAAAATTGAACCGATCCAAATTAAACCGTACTAGAAACAAAGCACAGAAACTTATTTCCATCAAGTCAATTATGCCATCCATTTCCCTCAAGTCAATTATATCATCCATTTGTTTGAAGTGAATAATTGTCAAGTCAGGTTGGATCCAGAGAAAATGGCAAGTCAGGTTGAATCCTGTCTAGGAAACAAAGGGTCCATACCATTGATAATTGCACAAATTCAAAAACTTGTCTGAAATATATTGGACCCATTTTTTATCCAACTGTTGCTAAATCTTCCCATGTCCTAATGTTGAGTTTGACTTGTAAGAGATTCCTTAACATGAATGAGACTTCTACCATGAATTTCACTGACAACAAGATTATCATACAATAACCTTTGTACCAAACAATTGACATATGCAACTTGTGTGCCCGACAAGGCTCAAATTTTTGTTCAAAAATAAAAGGTAGATCGTTCAATATGTGTTTACATTATTTACATAATAAAATAGTACGACGATCTTGGTATTTATAATCAAGTGAACTAATTTAAATTTAAACTAAATTCAAATAAACAAAAATATATTTTCTCAACAAATATAATATAAACATTAAACCTATTTTATATTCTAACACTCCCCTCAAGCTAAAGCTTACTAAGCTTTAGCTTGCTACAAAACAAACCCTGAAAATAAATTAAATTCTTTGATAGCGCCAACGAGAGCAGCAACCACATCATCAGTAGAGCAGCGACCGAAGCATGAATCCATAACAAATTATATAAAAATACCCGCGGATTGGAGTATCACAAACGGGGACGAGATTAAAGGTAACGGGACCCGCGGATTAAAGAATCACAAACGGGTAACGGGATTAAAGGTAACGGGGACCCGCGGATTAAATAATCACAAACGGGTAATAGGATTAATTAAAGGTAACGGGGATTCATGAAAAAGTGGCATGTGGGCTGCATGAGTCAGGGTAACAAAAGGGGTAAAACAAAGTTAAGTAGTAAATAGGAACAAAAAGGGTTAACAAAATAAAAAGAATGACGGCTAGGGCTTATATGAACAAAGTTAAGTAAAACAGCGGAATTATGTTTCAAGGTGGATACCATGGCAGGGGTAAAACAAAGTTAAGTAGTAAATAGGAACGAAAAGGGTTAACAAAATAAAAAGGTGGAACAAAATAAAAAGAATGACGGCTAGGGCTTATATGAACAAAGTTAAGTAAAACAGCGGAATTATGTTTCAAGGTGGATACCATGACTCTGATACCATGTTGAATTTGAGGTATTTAGGTAAAGGAAGCAAGAAAACAATAAGAAACCAAAATATTATTGATAATAACCTAAAATAATATGTTTACCTTATTTACATTATTTACCTAATAAAACAGTACGACGACCTTGGTATTTATAATCAAGTGAACTAATTTAAATCTAAACTAAATCCCTTAATTATAGGGAATAAAATAAACAAATCTAAATATATTTTCTCAACAAATATAATATAAACATTAATCCTATTTTATATTCTAATATAATATAGATAATTAGCAATCCTTTTTTCATTTAAACAATCTTAATCAGCTATTATAATTTCATGAGACATAGTTTAAATATCTCAAATATGGATTGTAAAATAATTGGTAGTGACATTTTAATTATTGTTAATTTCTCTTTTCCGAATTTGAAAAATAATTATTTCATTTTATTTATTTTTTTGTAAATAGACAAAATAGTAAGTTATTGAAAATTTACACACGCAAAGTGGAAGGATCGTAATTCGAACCCTAGTCACGACATCTGACCTAACAATTTTGAGATTGGTGTCAGTTGAGTTAAAATTTTGATTAAAAAAACTACTTCATTTTATATATATATATATATATATATAGCAAAATTGACATTTTAAGTCTGTGAACTGAATAACTTATGTATCAGACGAGATACATTAGTTATTCGGTGTACTTAAAAAGTCGATTTTATTTATAATAGTGATGGGAATGAGTATTTATTTGAAAATGAAAATAATTGAGACAAAAGAAAAATGAAAATAATTCCTTCTCTTTGTCTTTTCAATCCAAATATGTCTTGGTCAATATTAAAGATTATCACTCCTTTTCACATTGAAGACTTGCATAATAATATAGGAGTACGTGGATGGGTTACATATTCTGTGATTTAGTATACCATATTTATTTTCTCTATTGGCTTGAATAGGCCAAAATGGTATTGCTAAAGCCATGTTCCGTAAACATTTAGAATTTAATGGTATTTCTTTAATGTTACATAATAATTTGTATATGATTTTATTTAATTTATTTTTTTTGAAAATTTGTGATAGTGAAAAGTTACCCATACCTTCTTTATTAAAATCCTTTATTCAACTTGTGTATGTGAAAAGTCACTCGTACCTTTCTTAACCACTTTATTATACTAGGAAATAGAATGTTGAAATTAGGAAGATAGTTTGTTTTTTTGGGTCTCTTACATAAAAATGTTTTTTAAGTAAGTTAAGAACATATTCTTAAATAAAAAAAGGTAAGTTAAAAACATGTTAAGAAACTTATAATAGGAAAAAGAAAAGAAAAGTCTAATACATGCTTTTTGGCTTGTAAAATGATATTGGATGTAATCCCAAAAGCTTGTTCAAAAAGTGAGATTATTCAAACACATTTATACATTCAATAACTCTAAAAATTTGAGTAATGTGAGACTTCAAATAAACTACGAAAAACTTCAATACCCACTCTCATGTCTAGCACGAGTTTGAGTTCAATGTTCACATCGTAATCCTTAACATACTCTAATGTCATGTTAAATGGGCTTAGAGCTCATCCCAAAAGATAACTCAAAGAGTGAGAGTGCATAAATATATTTATACACTCAACAATTCAAAAATCTAAACAATGTGAAATTTCAAATAAACTACAAACAACATGAGGCCGTATAGACTTAGTAGGGGTGGGGAAAGAATTTCACACTTATTTATTGGTCAATCCATCATCCTTGATTAACATGAGGCCGTAGAGAAGGTTTTGGACATGTGAGAAAAGCCCAAAACTACTGACTAATGGATGAACATTTCTTTTCGCGCCGCCTGAACTTCTCCAGCGCCCCCTGAACTTCCAATTTTACCCCTCTTGTAGGTTAGGTAGCGAGTTTGTAAAATAGTAAAAATCAATTTTTTTTGTCTTCTTCACTCTTCTCACACCTCATATGAAACAATTTTGGATGAAACATCGTTTGCAAAAGAAAGTGTGAATCCTTCCTTCATCCCCAAGAAAATATTTTGAATAAAACACTATATGAGTGAGTTAATGTTTATAAGGTTCACTAGTTAATGTGCAAAGTTGCACTCTAAGTATCAAACTGTGTTTCTTTCATAATATTATTATCCATGGGTGGCATGAAGGGTGCGGGCGTTGAGGTTGAGTAAAAAACAAAAATTGTCACTCGCTACGTAGGGTGCAAACTGAGTTCACTACCTAGATAGTGAGGAGGGTATTTTGGTCATTTTAGAAGACGCTTTAGAAACATTGGGGGTCAAAAAGAAAAGCGCCTAATGAATAAGCCAATAAAGGATTATCATATCACTAATTTTCTACAAAATCCAGCATACTAGTCGTTTGAGTTTTTTTTTTACCAAAATAAGCTTAGAACATTTCATTAATAATATGATGAGTATAAGTGGGTTTCTCAATGAAAGTACGGAAACTAGCTAAGGATGTGGTCACTCTTGCCAACGCATGAGCAGCCTCATTGGCTTGTTCTCCGAATAAACTCGACACGAGAGTTTGTGAAAAAGGAAGTATGCAACCTTTGACAATCTTTGATAACGTCACCTACCTCAGACATATCTTCTCTATTGCTATGGAACTTGGTGACAACATTTTTAGAATCAAGTTCAAAATCCACATTTTCCAACTGTAACTCATGTACCCAGTTAATAGTATGGAGTAACCCTAAAGCTTCTCCCAAATCAACATCATGAATAGGTGTGAGCCACTCCGTTTTGGCAAGGACAAACCGCCCTTGATCATCTCTTATACAAATGCCTATTCCCACCTTGTTACACGGTTTGCGGAAAATGACGCGTCAATGTTGCAATTGAATCTACCAGAATTCGGTTTAGTCCAAACATGAGTTGTTTGCGGTTGATGCTGACCTGTTTGCGTGTTCCGGTTATTTGAGCTTCTTTCCAAGCTGTTATCATATCCATAGCGCGTGTGATTACTACATGAACAGGTTCCAAATTGTTACGCCATATATTGTTATTCATTTGTTGTCATATACTCCAAAGTAAAGCCATAAAATTGAGCAATGTTCTTTTGTTAGTACCTGCAAAATAGAAAAAACCAGCTCTACCAGAGTAGCATTATCATGGATCTGCTGTTGTAAAATTCCCTACCATCCTGCTTGCTGCCAAATTTTGATGCTATTTATGCAAGAGAAGAATAAATGCAAACTGTCTTCTAAATTAACTTCACACAGTGTTGTAATATTCCGATATTTTACAATATTTTTATGATTAAATATTTTATCGATATTGAAATATTAAATTATTTGATCTCATGATTTGTTAAGTGTTTATATATTTTGACTAAGTAGTAAGATAGCTATGAAAACAAAAAGTATATAGGAGCAACCTCTCTTTCTAGGTTCATGTGTTCCACTCTATTTTTAGTTTCTTTAAGATAGGAAAAAAGTTAACTACTAGTGAATATATATATATATATATATATATAGGGTTTTTCTAACCTTTGCAACATTGCACAGGATAAGGAACAATTAATGCTCCACTTTTTATGGTTTTTTAGTTATTAATTTGTTTTTTCTTTCCCTCTCCTCTGTTAACATTTACGTATTTCACTGTTGCTCTTCTTTAATGGACTTCTTCATCGCTAGACCACTGCCACCTCCACCACTGACGACCACCACCTCTATCTCCATCTCGCTTGCCGGCCACCACCACCATTAATTTCAAGCTTTCTGTCGTCTTTCCTTCATCATTATAGATTCACCGGTGATGATGCCGATCTCTCGCCGGAGTTGTTAACAATTAAACTTGATCTTAGACTTGTTTGGAGTCTTGAATTCAAGAAAGTGGTGTGAACATAAATAACATGGATGCAATTGAGATTCTAAAGAAAAGTTCAGCAACAATCATATATTCAATTCCATGTTCATGCTTCATATATTGTCTAAGTTGTTGGTTGATGAGTTAGGGATTAGAGTTTATTTCTTAGTTTTTTCTCAGCTTATTTTTTTCTCATCTGCTGCTAAAAATCAAATTTGTTGGGGGTGAGATGATGAAAAAGAGAGATTCCATATCTGCAGTGAGAAAGAGAGAAAAAAGAGTTTGGAGTGAAGAGAGCGAATACCATGCATTAATAAAATTTAGAAAAACCATAAAAGTGGAACATTAATTGTTCCTTATCCTATGCAATGTTGCACAGGTTAGAAAAGTCCACATATATATATATATATAGGGGTGTGCATTGTAGTGAACTGAACCAAATATATGGTTCATGAACCAAAACCACTTTCATCTAAAACCTGTTTATTTTATAAAACTGATTCAATTTGTTTAAAATTGGTTCAAAAATGATTTATAATAAAAGCGTTACCGAATTTTTCGAGGAAAAATGTTTCCAATTTTTCCGGAAAAAAAAGTTTCCGGTCTTTTATTCAAAAAAAAGTTTCCAATATTTTTTCGGGAAATTTTTTCGATATTCACAGTAGTATACACCACACTCATTGATGTATTCACTCCAGTAATTAGTTTCTTCATTCAGTATGAGTGTTTCATTTGCAAAGTAATGTTTTGGAACAAATGCCTTTCTTCCTTTGCAAATGACAACTTTCCATTTTTCAAGTAGAACTCTTCCTTTTCTGAAATCTAAATCTGTATTATAAACAATTTCATATTTTGGTACCCACTTGAGTCCATAGTTGTTAGTTCTTCTATTCTTATCTTTATATAGTTTCTTTTGCCAACTTCTTGGATAAAACCTTCTTTGAGAACTAGAATTTTTTAAAAAAATTGTTTTAATCAAAGAGGTTTTAGGAATAGGTTTAGATTCATAATAGACATAGATTTTTGGCTTTCTGGCTAACCATGATTCAGGTTTGCTGTACACCAAACTCTGTGTTATTCTTCATCAAGTGCATTGATTGTTTCAGAATCTCTTCCTTAGCAACATCAGATTCAGAAATATTCAGAACCTTGGTTTTGGCAACCTTGAATTCTGACTCTTTTTGATTCCAGTTACTAGAACTTTGAGTGGGTTCTTCTGAAGCAACTCTGGGTGCTGAAGTACTTTCCTCTGAGACTTCTTCAGATTTTTGAACTCTTGCCTCTGAGTCTTCTTCAGATTCTGAGACAATCATTGTCTTGCCTTTTATATCCTTAGGTAAAAAAACTTTATACAGATGAAGATAGTCTTTCTTTAAATAGATTGAGGTGTTTGGAGTTCTGTTACAACATCCAAGACCTTCACCTTCATTTTTGCAGTTGTAAAAAAGCATAGAAACAATTCTACTTTGATCCATAGTTTTCTGACTAAATTCATGAAACTCAATTTCAAATTCATCATAAGGTTTATTGCAAGAGGCACAACCTTTTTCAAGATTCTTTATTCTGACTATAGAATCATTATAAAGATTTTGAAATTTATGTGTCATCATACTTGCTTTTGAAATCATTTAATTCTGATGAAACGTCAACAAACCTTATCATGGATTTTTTAAGATAGATCATTAATTGTTCTTTGGTGTAATTAGAATATACCTCATCCAAATCATCATCATTATCAGAGTCATCACAAGAATAAGCATCCATGCCAGCACCAGCCATGAGAGCTAAGTTGGCTTCTTCTTCTTCTTCATCAGATGATAAACTCAAATTTTCGAACGTTGCCATAAGACTCTTCTGAATTTTTTTTCTAAATCTATCCTTCTTGTCATTTGTTTTCTTGTTTACGTCTTTTGACCCTTCAGGACAGTCTGCCATGTAATGTCCATTCTTCTTGCACTTGAAACATGTCATGTCTTCCTTGTTGAACATGTTTCTTGAGCTGTTCCCCTTGTTATTTCTACTGAAGCTTCTCTTGGCCCATTTTTGAAAGTTCTCGGTGAATTATACAAACTCATCATCATCTTGGTCTTCTTCTTCTTGGTCATCTATGGAAGATTCTTCTTCAAACTCCATAGTTTTGGCCTTAAGTGCCCTAGAAGATTTCTTGGTTGATAGCAAAGCCACTGACCTGACTTCTTTTCTACATCAGTGTTTAAGACCAACTCATGGCTCTTAAGATTGCTGATGAGTGACTCAAGGCTAATATTATCAAGATCTCTAGCTTCTTCAATGGCTGTGACCTTAGGTCTCCATTTGTCAGTTAAGCTATTCAGAATCTTCCACACATGATCAGAGGTTGTATAACTCTTTTTGAGTATTCTTAGATTAGACATAAGAACATGAAACCTAGAGAACATGGTTTCAATGTCTTCATCAGGCTTCATTGCAAAGAGTTCATACTGTTGTACCAAGAGTCTTGCTTTTGCATTTTGAACTTGTTTGTTCCCATCATATGTAGCACATAATGAGTCATATATAGCCTTAGCCGTAGATTTATCAACAATCTTTGTGTACTCGTCATGTGAGATGGCAAACATCATGATGTTCTTCACCTTGTTGTACCTTGCAAAGATGTTTTTTATCAGCAGTGGACAATGCCCTTTTCTGGGTGAGAGTTATTTTTCCATCAGTTCCTATTCCATTAATAGGAACTCCTTCTTCAACTAAATCCCATAACTCATCATCTATACCATTGATATAGTGATAGATACTATCTTTCCACCATTCAAACCTTGTGGCATCTCCACTGAACATATGAGCTTTCTTGTTGTTGGATTCATACTTGGATGAGGAATTCATCTTTTCGTAACCAAAATCAACTATTGAGAGATCACTGTTGTCAGATGAATTGTTGTTAGATGAATTTTCTCCAGACATGAGGTGTTTTTCAGATCTTGTACTGTTTCACTGTTAGGTGATTGTCAACCGAACTGGGCTCTACATGTCAACCGATCTTGTGTTTTGTATGTTTTAAAACTTTTCCTAAAGGGTATGAATTGCAGCGGAATAAAACAAAATATCAAAGCAAGGTAAGAAGAAATGAACACACATAATTTTCTACTGGTTCCTCCCTAGTCCAGTCCTCTTGTAAACACAAGAGATTTCACTATAATCACACAGATTATACAATTGCTCAAGTACACAAGCAAGAGACTTCACAAATTGCTCCAGCACACAACATGAGACTTCAACACTTTGCTCAAGCACACATCAAGAGACTTCACAAAATCATATACAAGATAAGATTGAGTACAAATAAATACACCTAAGACTTTAACTCTTTCTAATAAAAACAATTACAGAGTATCAGAACTTCTTGAATCTGAAGCTTTCAGAGTTTAAGTCTTGTGCGGGTTTTGTTTAGTGATAGCTTGAGTATGCAGGAGTGAGTAGTTTTTCAGTTATAGCTCAATGTTATATTTTTCACGATCTCTCAAGTCTTCTATATATAGGCAATGACAATGTGGACGTTGATGATGACCGTGAGTAGAGATAGAGATGTCAGCACAATTGTAGTTGTATTGGTAGTGGATGTCACATCCCGTTTTTATTTAATTGATCTATTTATTTAATTGTCATGATATGTGATTTATTTAAATATGTGGCTTTTGGTGTGGTGGTGTATTTAGAATAGTAGTGTTTTTAGGAGGTGTAGATAGAAAATAGAGTGGGCTTTTATGAGGAAGGGCAATTTAGTAAATTGGGGAGGAGGATTTGACCTAGGTATAAGTTTGAAACTTAGAGAGAGAAAATCATTTGGTCATAACTTTTGTGAAGAAATAGAGAGAGAAACCTAGAGAAGAAGAAGAGGAGAAGAACATAGAGATAAGAGGTCAAGAGAGAAAGATTTGGAGGAACTAATTCTTGAAGAATTAGAGGTAAGAGAGTAGTTATATATGATTAGTGGGTGATTAAGAGGGAGGAGAAATCACATTTCTCTTTGCCCAAACACTCTCACCCTTTTTGCTCAAAAGTTTGTAACTTTATGAGTTTTCATGAATGTAAACATAGTATTTTAGATTATTGTCAATAATATTTTGGTTTCTTATTGTTTTCTTCCATTATTTTACCTAAATACCTCAAATTCAACATGTTGAAATTGTGGTATTTAGGTGAAAGAATAGAAGAAAATAATAAGAAACAAAATATTATTGATAATAACCTAAAATAATATGTTTACATTATTTACATAATAATAAAATAGAATGACTATCTTGGTATTTATAACCAAGTGAATAAATTTAAATCTAACCTAAATCCCTTGAAAATAGGGTTAAATAAACAAACCTAATCACAAAAATATATTCTCAACAAATATAATATAACCTAATATTTTCTATTTTATATTCTAACACTCCCCCTCAAGCTAAAGCTTAGCTACAAAACTAGAACTTCGACCCGTGCGGTGCACGGGTCTAATTAGCGGTAATATGAGAAAATAATATATAAAATATTTAACACTAAAACCTATATAAAAACGTCGAGTACCATTAAATATTAGTTCGACAATAAATTTGGATAAATGTTCATACAACAGAAATTATGGTATATTATGAAATACTTCTTTATAGACTACATTGGAAGTTTTATTCATATTTTCACCGTCTTCGTCGATAATCAATATTTTTAATCATTCTCTTTAAATAACTCTTGAAGTTGCAACATACAATTGACCATGTAAAAACAGTGTCGACAAAAGATATATCCCAACATGCTTAAGAGATTAAGGGATGCGGGTTCGATTCCCATTCTAGACAATTTTTTTTTTAATATAATGGACCACATCAGGAAAAAGAAGGTTTAGGATTAGCATTTTGGAGCAAGTTTAGAATATAAGAGATATAATAATAATAATAATAATAATAATAATAATAGTAGTACGAAGCTAATAATAATAAATATTTAACATAGTGAGTTAAAGGTTGTAGGTTCGATTCTTGGTGAGATATTTTTTAATATTTTATTTGAATTAATAATAATAATAATAATAATAATAATAATAATAAGGGTTAAATATGTTTTTAGTCCCTACATTTTGCGAAATTGTTAAAAATGGTCCCTACATTTTAAAAATGGTAAAAAAAAACCTATAAAATTTTCCGCTATCAAGATTAGTCCAATCCGTAGAGAATAGTTCCTAGATTTTTCAAAATTGTCAAGAATAGTTCCTACCTTTTAATGTTTTTAGTCCCTATATTTTGCAAAATTGTCAAGAATGGTCCCTAAAGGATAAACGCAGGGACTAATCTTGATATCGGAAAATTTTATAGGTTTTTTTTTTACCATTTTTAAAATGTAGGGACCATTTTTAACAATTTCACAAAATGTAGGGACTAAAAACATATTTAACCCTAATAATAATAATAATAATAATAATAGTATGAAGCTAATAATAATAAATATTTAACATGGTGAGTTAAAGGTTGTGAGTTCGATTCTTGGTGAGATATTTTTTAACGTTTTATTTTAATTAATGTTAGGGTAAAATGAAAGGGAAAATGAGCGGGAAAAAAATTAGGGTTAATAATAGCAAAACGGAACAAGCTTATAATATAAGAGATAAACCCTGAAAATAAATTAAATTCTTTGATAGCGCCAACGAAGAGGATCAACCAAAGACGTAGAAGAGCAGCGGTCGAAGCATGAATCCATATCAAATTATGTAAAAATACCCGCGGATTGAAATATCAAAAACGGGGGCCCGCGGATTAAAGAATCACAAACGGGTAACTGTGGTTAAAGGTAACGGGACCCGCAGATTAAAAAATCACAAACGGGTAACGGGATTAAAGGTAACGGGGGCCCGCGGATTAAAGAATCACAAAGGGGTAACGAGATTAAAGATAATGGGGACCCGCGGATTGAAGAATCACAAACAGGTAACAGGATTAAAGGTAAGAGATTCATGAAAAAATGGCATGTGGGCTACATTGGTCAGGCTAACAAAAGGGGTAAATCAAACTTAAGTAAAGTAGTAAGTAAGAACGAAAAGGGGTAACAAAATAAAAAGAAATTTCAATGACGGCTAGGGTTTTTAAGTAAAGCATATATGAACAAAATGGTAAGTAAAGCGAAGAATAATTGAGAGTTAAATCTCGTGGAAAATTACAGCGGAATTATGTTTCAAGGTGGATATCATAGCTCTGATACCTTGTTGAATTTGAGGTATTTAGACGACAATAAGACAATCACATATAGCTTAATTGATATGGAAGTGAGTGAGGATTACAAGAGATTAAAGGGAACAATACAAGTGATTGATAAGGTGGTGGGATTGTAAAATGGACTTTTGAATATGAGAAGCTAAAGGATGACATTACTGGTGTGTCTCCTGATTCGTACTTGGACGTTGCTGTAAAGGTTGCAAAAGAAATTGATGCTCATCTTCTCAAGGAATAGCTTCAAAGATGAAGTGTGTTTGACAAAAGTGCTATTGTTTATCAAATAAATGTTTTTTTTTACCACCAGTTTCCGGTTCATTGGACCAACTAATCTGGTTCATGGGTCAGTTCTGGTATCAAGTGGTTTCATTCTCCTTTCGATCTATCAAATAAACGTTTTGTGCTAATAGATAAATGCTCCCGAATGAAATATTTCATGTATCTAATGAATGCTTGTAAAATGTTTGATTTAAATAAAAAGATTAACGTGTTGTTTTTGGTGATTTTTGGTCTAAATTAAAGACGGCGTGAATTCTAATAAGTTATTTTTTTTTGTCCTTTTACTTTTTATGATTCATTGTATAAGTAATGTAATTGGTCTATAATACAGATCAAATATATTTGGTTGGATATATACCTAACCAAAACATTTATTCTTGTTGAGTATGTCTTGAAATCTCAGTTCGGAAGTCAGAAATCGTCATCGCTAGCTAGGCACAATGCTTGCCTCATCAAGCAGTTTTGTTGCTGCCACATGCGCTGGGCGCAGGGTGGGCTGCGCTAGGCGCAACGCGCGCGGAATGTTGCTGATTTTGTGAAAAATTTAGTTTTTTGGAGATAACTGAGTTGGATTCTGTTTTAGTTTTTAAAGCAAATTTGTTTGTGTTATTTAGGCATTTTTTTTATAAATAGAGGTTGATTTATTCATAGAAAAATAAGAGTGAAGGGAACTAGGATTATGATTTTCCACCAGAAAGGCTAGGGTTTTAGAGACAAACAAAAGGGAGTTTCTCTTGGTATAATTCTAGGGGTTGGGCGAATCATCCTTGTACTCACCTTGGGTAGACTAGATCAAATTGAGTCTCTTAGCCACGGGAAAAAATTCGGAAATTTGGTTGAATTATGATTGAAAGCTAATTCTTGTAACCCGATTGGTATTTCTTGTGTAAAGTTACTCGTTTGATTATAGTGAAACGAATAGCTGCTCTCTCCCCTAGAGTAGGTCAATTTGGACCGAACTGGGTAAACAAATATCGTGTGTTCTTCTTGTTCTTTAATTCTCCTTGCGTAGTTATTTTCTTTAATTATCATCATCTCTATCCACTTTAATTTGGTTTCTTATTCCATTTGCTCCACACATCAAATTTTCATTGGTGTAATTTTATTGACAAATTCACAATTCTCATAGCCACTCTTCTACACAATGGCACGATGCGAGCCTTAAGCAATACATTTTTGTCATACTCTTTCAAAATATGTGTGAATCGGCTAACAACATAAAAAGCGATTTTAAATATTAATATTTTAAATTTTAGACCTGTGACTGATCTTATGAGGACACAAATTTGGATCCTCTCATTTTTTTCCTCTCCAATTCCTCTTTTTGTGAGTGTGAAGAGAAATTTAAAATAAAAAAATAAACAAGTGATGAATGATAATGAGAGAGAATAAATGATGAGAGAGATAGACACATAAAAAAAAAAAGGGAATTGGGAAAAAAAATGGATAGGATCCATATCTATCAGGACACCGGTTGTTGGTTGAACTGCACGCGACTATTAATCAGTCTATAATAAAATATTCATAACATAAATATAATGTTGGCTTAAATGCAGTTTTGCCCCCATGTTTTGATTAAATTGGAATTTTATCCCCCGTGTTTTAAAACTCGGACTTTTACCCCTCCTGTTTTGATTTTTTTTTGGATTTTGCCCCCTGACATATTTTGCTTATGTGGCAGTGGTGATGTGTAATATTATTAACCATGTCATTAATTATTTATTATTAAACATTATCTTATTTATTTTTTTGAATGAAAAAATTACTAAAAAAATTCTACAAATGAAAACAAAAAAATATCAAGTAAAAAAATCAGAAAAATAGTAAAATACAAAAAAAAAAAATTGTAAAATACAGTAAAAAAACCAGAAAAATACTAGAAAAACAAGAAAAATAGTATAAAAAACTGTCAATTAAAAAGACAATAAAAATACCCAGAGTATTCATTATGCACCTACAAAATTTATGATAACCATTAACATAGTTATATCTCAAAAAACATGGCAAAAGGAGTCACAATGATAGAGTGTTATTGCAATAAGAGCCACAATAATAGAGGTTTTATGCTATATTTCCTGTTTTTCTATTATTTTTCTGGTTTTTTTTACTGTATTATACTAGTTTTTTTTTTGTTGTAATGTTACTATTTTTCTGATTTTTTTTACTATATTTTACTTTCTTTTTTTTTTGTATTTTTACTATTTTTTTACTATTTTCCTGATTTTTTTACTGTATTTTACTTGATATTTTTTAGTAATTTTTTCATTCAAAAAATAAATAAAATAATGTTTAATAATAAATAATTAATGACATGGAAAATAATATTACATATCACCACTGCCACATAAGCAAAATATTTTAAAATACGGAGGATAAAATTTCTATTTAATCAAAACGGGAGGGCAAAACTGCATTTAAGCCTATAATGTTTTATACATTTTCGTGTTTTACACAAGTTTTTTTTACCGGCAAAAGTAACCAAAGAGCAACTACTAGCCTAGTGTTAAAGTAAGGACAATGCAAAAAAAAAAATAAAGTAAGGACAATGCAAAATGGACCAAGTTGATACCAAATAATGTGCCACCGATACCATTTTACAATAGAGTTCGATCGTTAACCGATGTATTAGAATTTTTATTATTTTTTAATATAAAAGAAAATTATTTTTAAAGATCAACTATTTAAATAAATCTTAGTTATCATTTCCATGAATATTGATGGATTAAATATTATTTTTTTGTCATGTAGTCTATGTAGTCTAATGACTGAAAATTTCACCTTTAAGATGGATAAATTGGATGACAAGGATTTGAACTCCGGCACTTCCATATATAATGTAATGTTCTACCAATTGAGTTAAGTTCACGGGACGGTGGATTAAACCAATAATTTGTCATCATCGCAAAACTAATTAATCGTTGATTCAAAATTAAATATGTTTTTTGTCCTAAAATTTCTATTTATTTATTTATTTTCCTAATCAGTCACATGAACTGATTTTAAATACTCTCTCCAGTCATTTTTATAAGAAACAAATTTGGAAAAACACATAGACGAAAGAACCTTATCTTTCTTTTTAAAAATTCTAAAATTTTACAATGTATTCCAAAACTAACCTTGGTGTATTAATTTATCCTTGTCTATTGTAATATAGAGAATATATCACTTTAATTAATGCATAATTTTGAAATGGATTAATTTGATACAATTTAATAAGGGTAGAAATAAAATTGTAAGAATAAAGTTAATGATTGTTGCTTATAGAAAAGACTAATTTTTTTTTTCCTCTAAATTGTTCTTTATAAAAAGAACAAGAGGGGGTACTTTGTTAATCTCTGCAGATGGGAAAAAAAAGTTCTACAATAAAAATTGTGTATAGATAGCATATTTAATGAGGAAGTGAGTGAGGATTACAAGAGTTTTAAGGGAATAATACAAGTGATTGAGAAGGAAAACGATGGTGGGATTGTAAAATGGACTTTTGAATATGAAAAGCTAAAGGAGAATGTCACAGGTGCATCTCATGGTTCATACTTGTAATTAGTAGCATGAATGATCATTGGTGGAGACTACTCTTGGTGAATTCATCAATTGATGTGGGTGACTTGGTCTGCTTTCTATGTCTATGTTAGTTAGAGTGAAAAAGTCTTTGAAATTAGTAACATTTATCATTCATGTTACTAATTTCAAAGACTTTTTCACTCTAACTAACATAGAAAGCAGACCAAGTCACCCATTTGAATTGGTCTGGTGGTATTGACTTGGGATCTGAAAGTGTGCTCCTTTTTAAAGTCTTAAGTTTAATATCTCTTGTGTCAATTTGGGTGGGTTAATTTACCTTCTTCAAAAAAGGGAAAAAAACAAAAAAAGACCAAGTCTATGGTGCACAAGTGAAACAAGTCTTTTCACCGTGCACAAACTTGTTTTCATCAAGTTTCACCATTGAATCAATGTCACATCATACCTCATTTGAATCCGATGGTGAGAATTTTTTATCCAATAGTGAAAACAAGTTTAGAAAACAAAGTGTTTTGCTATTTGTCTCGTGTCAAACTCTTCCAAATTATAACTTGGCTGTACAAAACTGTTATCAAACATGTAAGCTATGATCTCAAAAGGGCTTTTCAATTGCAAAAGTGAGAATTAAGAGACTAATAATTTTTATAGTCTTTTATTCCTGTTATAGTACCATCCTGTAATTCACAAATAGAGTTCTACAGGTTTTCAAAATCATCTGAGAAACCTTTTGTTTTTTATTTGACAAACCTGAGAAACCCTTTTACATTCATGATTTATAGGCAAATTGAAATCATATCATGTTATAATTTACAGGATTAGTGCATTTAAATTGGATGAACAAAATCACGCGTATCTCTCTTTAGATACATACATCAGTTCAATGAGTGTTTCTATAAACATGTTTGAATGTTATAACAATTAACAACTAGTTTCGGGAGAAAATCTATATATTGACATCCATATGCCAAAAAATTATGGTTCAATGAATTTGAAGCAAAGATGTCAATACCGAACGAAACCCTGCTACAATCATACATCTCTAAGCTTTTAAAGAGGATTCACGTTTAGTGGGTTCAACGCGCCAATTTTTCTGTTCATTGTCAGAATCATTTGTAGATATGCGTAGGATTCTGTCGTGGAAGTCAGATAAGGTCGATCGATGACCAACACTGATGTATGTTATGCCTGCTGCTTCAATCTTTTCGTACAAATAAGCCTGTAACAAAAAAATTACAAGAAAATGAACACTACCACATATAATCATGATATCAGTTAAAACTTTACACTCCTATATATCCTTTTACAAATTCGCTCAACTATTGTCTATTCGGATTTCGTTGATTTTATTTTATTAACAACTTTTCAGCAAAATGTTCTCGTTAAATACTTCCAAGTACAATAAAATATACAAAAAAGCCGAGTAGCAATGTTTCAAGCCCGGAATTCAATAAATACCTCATTGGCTTCATCAAGTGCGCTTGTTGATTCATCCAATAGAGCCAGTTGAGGTTTTGAAAGCAAAAGACGAGCAAACGCGAGACGTTGCTGCTCTCCCAGAGAAAGAACACTAGACCATTCATGTGTTGAATCCAAACCAAATCGATCCAATATGTAGCCAAGACGAACATCCTCTAAGATCTTTTTCAGCTCATCTGTTTTTGGCTTCACAAGTTCACTATTCATATCATCTGAGTTTGACAAGAAAGGAAGCACATCTGCATAAAAATTTTCACTGTCAATCAGGAAACTATACACATTATTCCTGCTAACCTAGTAATACTATCAATGGTGGTACAAGTGAGGTATACAAATTTTCTATTTAATCAGATAACATAATAGTTTTCCTGTGAGATAGTTATATAATTAAGTCAGCTCTTCAATGATAGCATGGTGAGACAATACTCTTTGGAAAGATGGATAATACTTGATAGGAACTCGTTGCAACCTTCCTGTCATGAATTGAATTCAGTAATACTGATTGACTTAAACTTAAGTTACTTAACTGAAACTTATTAACCGGGTCTTATTAACACATCACAATGACTTATAAAGGAACATCGTTGCAAGATTCTGTATGGATATAGCTCCATTTCATTTATCTCAATGACAGTTATTCAAAAAGGTGTGTTTCTTTGATGAAGATTTTTGGCTTAGATTAACTTTGTTTAGACAGAGTTTACCAAAATGTATCAGATCCCCCCCCCGCCCCCCGTCCCCGCCCGTCCGATAATTTCTCACTCAAAAATTACAATACCATTTTCTGGCATTCTTGCAAGGAAAAAAAATACTTTATGTTAGAATTTGGGTTGTGCCTAACTCAAACCCTACAAAACTGATAGTAAGGTGAGAATGGTTCAAGCTTTAAAAGCACTACTTAGATCATATCTCTAGGTGATGTGAGACTGAACCTAGCCCTTCACAACGGCAGACCGCAATTAATGCAGAACTTTCAACACGCCCCTCATGCCCAGGTCCAATGGAGCTGGAGCCTGTACAAAGCGGGCAACCCGACAACGGATCTAGGATATGCTCTGATACCATCTTTGAATTTGAGTATGCTCTAACTCAACCCACAAAACTGATTTGTAAGGTGAGGGCTGCCCAAACTTTATAAACACTAGTTAGGCCATATCCCAATGCAGTGTGAGACTAAACCAGCCCCATGCACCTAACATAATGATGGTGTTGTAGGATGCAATAAGGCAACCCAAATTCCGCAATAAGGCAGAACTTCCAAGTTCCAACACTTCCTCATCATGAGCATCTCATCTCCTATGTCAGACCTAAAATTTCTGTACCACTGTAGGTCTCAACAATAGTATTATATGTCGACATACATGATAGAACAAATTTTAGAAAAAGGTACGGAGTTTGCAAAAGAATTTAAAACAATATATTTAGGTGTGCAAGGAAAAGAAACTAGAAATCACATACTTTTTTGCTTATTACTATCTGATGTGGGAACTACATCATCACCCCAAGTTGGATAAAGTAATTGTTGCCGAAGAGTACCCAAAACCATGTATGGCTTTTGAGGTAGGAAAAATATTCCGGATTTTCTGCTGATGGATTTTCCACGGTTTTCAGATATATCAGGAGGAGTATTCACATCTGAACTGATAGATTTCTCGGTGTCTTCCCCACCTTTTACATAGTATATGATCTTTCCAGTACCAAATTTCCATAGACCAGCCATAACTCTTAATAAAGAAGTTTTGCCACTTCCACTTGGTCCTGTTATCTGTTAAAATGGTTATATTTAGAAACGCAAAAATATAGAATCCTATGGTTTTTATATGTTTACAGTTAGGGGGAGATTGATGTCTTACGAGTAAATTATCTTTTTCCTTGATTGCCAATGACAGACCTGTAATAAGTGTCGAATCACTTGGTGTCTTCAGAATCAGATTTTCTACCTCCAGTAATGTTTCATGTTTTTCTTGCGGAGTCAATCCATTAGATTCTAATGAAGATGAACTTATAAAGTCTTTGTAGATAATATCTATGTCTTCGAAAGAATCAGAGAGAGATTTAGAGTTGCTTCTATCCAAAATATCATCAAATTCACCTGCACAAATATTAAAAAAAATGTTAACTAATCTCATAGAAATGGACTAAAAATAGGATGAACTGATAGATTTTTATTGAAAAAGCATCGCTGATTAGTATCAATGTGATACAGAACCAGGGGCAACCAATGATACATTGGAACTTTATCGAGTCTCAAATTCTCAGGTATTCATTTCAAAAGACCTAATTCTCTTCCTCTCCGCATTCTTATTCTATGTTAAAACCAAACCTTTATCGAGTCTCAAGTTCAGAAATACTTGCATTTTATTGTTTCAATGTAGTATTGATAATTTTCTCCCAAATTTGACCTCAAATAAATTATGTGCATCACTTACAAGTCACTATATTCCATTAGCATTATGACAATGGCTACTCAAACAGTTAACAAGGATAATTTAGTAAAATTGTACTGCTCATGATGTTATTTACTCCCTCCGCTCCTTATTATATAACCCACTTTTGAGATTTCATTGCCCCTTATTAAAAGACCTTTTCAAAATTCCACGTGCGTTAATGATTTATTTGTTTTACAAAAATGCCCCTATTAATTTACCATTGGGAAACCTCTCTCTCTCTTATGATATCAATAATCATAAGGGTAATTGTGTAAAAGTAACATTTTTGACAAATTAAAGCTACGACTACTTTTCTTAATATCTGTAAATTTTGCAAGTGGGTCTTATGATAAGGGATAGACGGAGTATTGTTTTTCTTAATCCTTGTGAAAAACCTTAAACTACAAATAATTTGAAATGGATGGAGACATGGAGTATCTACTTTTCTAACTAATGAACTGTTGGAACAAAGAGTTTTTTAAATCCGGTAACAACACGAACTAACTAGCTGTTGATACAGTTTTCTTCAATACCTTAAACGTTTGTCATGTGCTGTTCTGTCGTGTACTGTACTGTTCTGTCCAGTACTTGTATTTTACAGATCAAACGGACCCTAAGTGTTAATATTTGGGGCAAGTATCTAACACACGATACAAAGGGAAAATTCCTAATTTATGTATTATGCAATCTTGTCTCCTAGGCATTTGACTATGTCAGTACGTACCGGCCTATGCATATATAGAAAGGGAAAACTCTGGGGGGATAGTATACATAGAAAAGGACAATACAGTTGTCTCACAAATAACCTATTAATACTTTGTAATATCTTCTTTTCTTTTTCTGAGACATTTATTAGTATAGATGCAAACAAAACCGCAAACAAATGAAACAATCTTAAACTCTTTTCTGCAGAGTGAAACTTCATTCACATATCTTACATAAATTATTATAGTGTAACAGGAAAGATAAGATAAGGGAAAAAGAATGATGTACCTAACCGATTAATGACAGCAGAAAAAGCACTTATAGCTTGAAACTGGTACACAATGAGAGAAAAGTCACCAAGGATGTGATTAAAAGCAGAGACTGACTGGTTAATGACACCAAACTCGATTTTTCCAGAGAAATACATGGGAGCAACAACAGCAGCAGGAAGAATTTGAATCCCGTAGCGGTAACCGTTGGTGAAGAAGTCTAGATTTCTAGAAGAAATCAGCAATTGCTGTAAAGAAAGAAATTATAAGTTTAAATATTCATCATTTTTTTAACATATGGTAGATGATGAAACTTCATTATTTAACTTCAGAAAGAAAATTAATGATAAAGCAACGAGGTGACATTCGGCAGTGAAATAACACTCATGCTTCAATTTCAAATGAAATATTCTGTCAACTACCTATACATTGAAGTCAAGAACTCAAAATAGTTCATATGATTCACTTTTTCAGTCAAGAAAAATAAAACATGCAAATCAGCATTACATTATGCGCTGCTTATTTTCTGCTGATTAAAGAAAACCTAGAAGTTTATGAGGGAGATATCTATGCAAAAAAAACCCGAGAAACAATGTAAATTGGACTAATAATAGATAACAATATAGTGTATCTATTTATAACCCTTCAAGTCCAGCAGAATGAAGGTACTGAGGTCATAAAAATCGTAAACATAAGAAGAAAAATCTTACAGTTAGATTTTCGAAAGCACTTTTGAAGCGCTGCAGAAGAAGTTGCATCTCACTCTCTTCACCACCATAGAAAGCAATTGATTCAGCATTTTCACGAACCCGTACAAGTCCATAACGAAAGTCTGCTTCTTTTTTCTCTTGCAAGAAATTTAGAGACACCAGTCCCTGTCATTTTTGCCAATACCAGTAAATTAAAATGGAACTATCTAAAAGTTTCTCTTAGAAATTTTTGCCTCAACTTAAAACTATCGATAGAAAAAGAAAAAACGTCTATTACCCTTCCAAGGAAAACACTGATAGCTGTACCACCAATAGAGTATACGAGAAGAACAACAAACAGTGGAGGATATATTCCATACAAGATGTTACTGAATGAGATCAAGTCTATGGCAGCATTAAAGAGTGCCAAAGAGAAAGAAAGGGCTGTTCCGGTGAAAGAGCTTAGATCATCAACAATTCGCTGGTCTGGATTATCAATAATTGACTGCGATTGAATTTTATAGAATGTCTGATCCTTCAAGTAGCGATCCATGTAATACCTCGTCATCCAAGACCTCCATCTCAACGAAAGAGTTTCTCTTGCATAGTCTCTCAATACGAAAAACTGGAACACAATGATGAACAAGGTTAGAAACTTAGGCAGAGGCATTCATAGAGCTTGTATACATTCATTCTACAAAAGTTTACAAAAATGAAAACGACACAGAACATCAGGGTAATTGTTTCACAAATCTAAATATACTTGGTGATAGCTTCTCAAAAAGAACTAAGCAATTAATTAAAAAATTTATTAAGATTGCTAATGAACAATAGTTACATAGTTCCCTTGCATTATGTTTCATTGCATCTGGGCCAAAGTTTTCATTTACTCAGTATTTGATGGAACTGAAGGGAGTTATTGACCAGGGTTCAACCCCCAGCGAAGGAGAAAATAATGCAGGAATTTGTTTATTTCAAGGCCAATTACAGATTTGGAAATACTCCATCCAGTCTCATATATATGCAAAGATTCCTTTTTCAGGTTCATTGAATATAGACGAGATACATCAGTTATTCAATGAACTTGAAAAAAGAATCTTTGTTATATATGCAACCATAGGAGTATTTCCGTAAAGATCAAAGGAGGAAGAATAATTATAATGTCTAGGTTTCCCTAAACAAAATTATGACGTCTATGTCATTTTATGATGGATGAAGCCCCAAAACAATGAAAAGGCGTGACTATTAAAGTCAACTATAGTCCCCAAAAACTATGATGTCTAAGTCCAATTAGGCTGCATTAGATGAAAATGTTCATTATTCTAAGAACTAAAGCAAAGTCTAGCAGAACTATACCTAAGAAAGTGCAGCAATGTGCTCACCGGGATTCCTCCAGCAAAGCCACCCAAGTAGTAAAGTAGCTGCTTTGTAAATTGCTCTTGATCCTTATCTTGCATTAATAAACTTAAACAGGTTCAGTTGATTATTGCCATTTCACACTAGAGTAAATAATGCATTAAATGAAAAACAGCAGCAAAACGCATATAAAACCAAACTATGTAAAGCCCAAATAGATGACAAATAGATGGTAGATGAATGCTATCATCATACTATTCTAAGACACTCTTTAACATGGTTTTGAATTGCGGATGGAGTCGCAGTTGTGGTTGTTGAGGGTGAGGGGGGAGCCTCATTGGGTTGGATCGACACATTAGGCATTGAGAAACCATACAAGTGACTTTTGACACCACACTTTCACCCAAAACCTTAGGCATTGGGTTTATGGGTCCTCTCACTTATATGTTGTTCAATCTCAACTCTTCTAAGTTCCAACCAATGTGGAACTTTTTACTCACACTTGATAGATCTCAACAGTGGTTACGCTGCAAACCTTCACATTGCAGGAAAATATAGACGATTCAGTCGAAATTATGGTTGTAATGTTGTTACGGAGATATAAAATTCCTTTATAATGCATATGCATCTTCAATAGCGGTTGCAGACCGCAAATTTAAAACCACACTCTTTAACAAACTTTCTATAATTAGTTCATTCTCTAAACAGTAGTCAGTATATTACGTCATTAGCCAGTGTTTAAACTCTGCACCTCATTCTCAAACTCCTACGAATGTCACAACTCAACCACTTGACCTACGCCTTGAGACAGTTATACCAATAGTAATAATAGAATGTATTCCCTTTGGTCTCATATATAAACAAAGATTCATTTACATCCGTTATTCAATGAACCTAAAAAAAGAATCTTTGCTTATACATGAGACTAGAGCTAGTATCAGCATTTATAATGGAAGATAACACAAATCAATAATATCCATTTGTACAATACAACACATAAACTTACTGGCAAGTGCATTATAGAAGTCTCTCCCTAGAAAACTGAAACCAACACTAATTCCAGTGGTAGCCAAAGTGAGAGCAAAAACACCAGCAAGCTGCAATCTTGCTTGAACCTTATCATCAGAACTCCAATAAGGAGCTGCCACTTTCCAGAACCTTCTAAAAAGTGTCTGAAGATCAGGATTTTCACCTTGTCCACCCACCACCACACCATCATTTCCTTCTCCCACTTCCTCATCTTTCTGCACAATAACCAACAAAAGTTTCAAACTTTATAACATAAACAATGACCCATCAACATAATCTTCAACAAAATCAACAAAAAAAGTAAGAACAAAAGAAAACCTTATCTGGGTCAGTTTGCAATGGAGATTTTCCAGATTCATCGTCAGAAAAAGTTCTACATTTGTTCAAATTATTCCTTCTCTTGAAAGATCTTCCATTGGAAATAGGCATAATAGGAAATTGTGAAAATTTGTTAAGGAAAGTAAAACCTTGATGAAGTTGCACATGGTAATTGAATGAATGGTTTTTTGATTTATATGAAAAAATGAAAAGTGGTTTTGCTATTTGTTGACTCAGCAAAATCATTTTTTTTAATTGTTTTTTAATTAATCTCTTTTCTGGGTATTCTTAAATTTGGTCTCTAAAACAATAAAAACATGTAACATATCAATCAATGTTTGGTTTGGCTTTGTTTTCGTGAAACCAAAGATATAGGCAACATTATCGTAGCTTGTGGTTATGAATGAATTGTAGTATGTATGTGTGGCACTGTGGTGAGTGAGTGAGGAGGAAAAATTGTTGAGGTGAAGTGATTATTTTATTGCTTAATTATTATCCGTAAGGTGTGATTTTGTGTGATCTATATGTTGCCACGCAAGGAATGTTAAGCTTCCATAGCCATCAACTAGACCAATGCATACTTGTTGTAAGTTCAAAATTAATTTTATAGACCAATGCATGCTTGTTAGTGTTTTAAAAACCGGACCAGTCATTGAACCGGTGAGGATACTGAGTCACTGGTTCATTGGTTGAACTATCGGGTCACTGGTTGAACCGCATGACTAAATATGATCAAATAGGATAAACCGGTGGAATGAACCAATCTCTTTAATAAAGTTATATAGCTATTAAACCAGTCAAACATGAAGGCTCGGTCTATTTAAAAGTTCATGACACCTAAAAAATTTAAAAATGTCATAATGTCACAACTCACAAGTTCTTAAATTCAAATATTAAACATTGTCATCACGCACAATAAAATATTACAAATTATAAAACCAAATAAATTTTAAACAAAGTTTAAATGCAACATAATCTAATTGCAACATAAACAAAATAACAAAGAGTCGAATAATAAATTTAATTCAAGAAGAAATATTTGTTTCTTTTTTGGTATTCACCACCAGTTTAATCTGGTTCGGGGGTTAGTTCTGGCATCAAGTGGTTCCAGTCCCCTCCCGATCGCAGTTGCGGGGGATCGAACTGCGGTCCTCCCTACCAAGTTCAGCGCTAATCACCACTGAACCAACTAACGATTGGTTAAGAAATATTTGTTTCAGACACTATTTGATTTAGTTTAGTTTTTTTTATTTCCTTTCAAAAAAAAAGAATTCTGTAAAAAAAAGACGTGATTTTGATTTGAAAAAAAAAAAAGAAAAGCACATTCAATCAAACTGCCGGTTCGCCGGTTTTTAGCGGTTCACTTCGGTCTAACTACATGATCGGTCCAACATTTGAACCAGACCGAAGACCCCTCCGATTCGATCAGTCCAACTGGCCAGTTCGGTCCGGTTTTTAAAACACTTGTCGTAAGTTCAAAATTAATTTTTTTAAGCAATTTAAAAATTAAGTCTTATGTGCTTCGAATTTTATTTTGTTGGTCATATAATTTTTTAAAAATCCAATACGTTTATTCTCCGAATTAAACACCACAGTGTTAGTGTTATTTATTACTTTGTCTACAGATCTTATAAAAAAATAAAAAAATACTTTGTCTAAGATTAAAAAACAACAAAGTGTATTATGTGTAGAGGAAACTTGTATCTAGCGGTTGCCGACATTAAATGCATGATTGTTTCGGCTTTAAAAAAATTGATTTTTTCTTTGTATTTTTTAAAATAGATTTTATAAAATTGTTTTTCAAAATATTACATGTTTTTTGTATTCATTTTTTTCTAAATTAAAACACTAAGTTTGACATCATATAACATAATTGTACATTATTGATGTTCAAAACATAGTCAAAATTGGAATTTTTTCAAAAAGTTTTATTTCAAAAATGATTTTTGTGAAAATCTATTTAAAATAGCTTCAAAATTAAGTGATTTTTTGAAATTTTGATAACCAAATTTTTTTCAATAAAATGATGAAATACCTAAAATAACATTTCAAGAATAACTATTCAAACAAACTTTTCATTTGAAGCTTTTATAAAAAAATTCTTTGTAAATTTTTTCTATACAAAATCTAACCTAAACATCATGTTTAAACAACTTCCATGAGAGGTATTTTAATGGAATTTTAACAATTATCCTCTGATGGAAGTTGTTTAAACATCCTCTCATGGAAGTTGTTTAAACATGATGTTTAGGATGGATGCGAACAGAAAATATCCTGAAGCATGGAATCTTACATATGGCGAATTCCCTGCAAGATTTGTCTGGAATAAACGGGATCGCCGGTGGACTCCACGTAATAGGGGCTTTTCCATTGGTAGGTTACATTTTGTACCACCTGGGTCTTGACAAAAGTTCTATTAAGGATGCTGTTAATTTATGTTAAGGGTCCCACGTCATTTGATGATATCAAGACAGTTAATAATGTAAAATACAACAGCTACAAAGATGTCTGTTTTGCATTGGGTCTAATGGACGATGATGGAGAGTTTGTCCATGGAATTAAAGAGGCTAGCTACTGGGGCACCGGTGTATTTTTGCGCAGACTATTTGTAGCTTTACTGCTATTAGGTCAATTACATCGACCCAGCTTTGTTTGGAACAACACTTGGGAGGAATTGAGTGATGATATTCAACATAGACAAAGGCGGATTCTACGGATGCAAGGTAATTTGTGCCTTTTAGTTACTTATACAGATATTTTTCATAATTAATTACTATTTTCTTTACAAAATTATTAATTATTGTTAATACTTAAATGGTATGTAAATAAGAGAAAAATGTATAATGACAGTGTAAACTAATTTTACACTGTTAATCAATACTTTTTTTTTAATGACGAATAGGTAAATATATATTTTGATATTTTTGTTCTATACTTATAATTATGTTTTGCATTTAATATTGCAGACTTGGTATTGACTCCAGAACAGTTGAAAAGTTATACTTTGGCTGAGAATCAAATTTTATTACAGAGCAGTGGTAAGAGTTTTAATGATTATCCTGACCTGCCTCGACCAATACGGGATTAGTGCCAGACAGAGAAAATAGGTTGATTTTCGATGAACTTAATTATGATAGACGTTCTTTAGTTGAAGAACATCGTAATTTGATGTCGACAATGACCCCGGAACAAAAAAGAATATATGATAAGATCATGGAGAGGGTCAGGAGAAATAGACCAGGTTTTTTCTTCCTTTATGGATACGGAGGTACTGGAAAAACGTATATTTGGAGAGCTTTGGCAGCAGCACTGAGATCAAATGGTAAGATTGTTCTAACAGTTGCTTCAAGTGGGATAGCCGCGTTGCTAATTCCCGGTGGAAGAACCGTGCACTCAAGATTTGCCATACCTCTAAAAATTGACGAATATTCCACGTGTGAAATAGGTCCAACAGATAAATTAGCTCATTTAATACGTCGTGCCAAGCTAATCATATGGGATGAGGCACCCATGATGCACCGGAATTGTTTTGAAGTCGTTGACCTACATTCGTCCGAAATTGTTTGTAATGATTGTAAAAGATCGATACTATGATGATCTGTTTGGTAGACCTGTATACTCTAATTTGTCTGTTAGTTTGTCCCAATCCGTATTTGGTCGTGACGAATATCCTATCATTGGGCAGCAGATTCACGAGGCTTATCGCGATGATGATCGTGACTTCAATCACATTTTTGTTGTCATTCTTAGTGAATCTGACCTTTATTCTGGTTTTTTGGTATGTTTTGTTACCTCATAGATTTGTCATTCCTTGTGCCCAATATTTCAAAAATACTCACTTCTTTAACTTCATGTTAGTGACCTTTTCTTTGTGTGTGTTAGACTATGGGATATCAGCATTTTGCAAGTAAGCTATTTGCTAAGGATGCTGCTTATGTGAAATTGGTCGACGATTTGGATCTTCAATGGAAATGCACTGTCCAGTATACTCCCCTCCCAGCTGATCACATCAAAATTGGTGGAGAGTGGCAGAATTTTATGAGGGCTAGGAAGTATAAAGAAGGTACCTATCTCATGTTGGGAACAAGGAGGCTTGGAAGAGTGTGTGAGCTCTTTGTTAAGGAGTGTTAATTTCTTTATATGTCGATCTCCTTTATCCATTTTGTATGATGTGCTTGCTTTGTGCATTGTTCTCTTGGTTGATGCTCTTGAATAATTTGGACTTTCAGTTTGTTTTGGTACTTATGTCATGGATTGTGGTCTCATGTTATTGGCTCTAATTGTATGTTCCATGTTTTTGGGTAGGCTGCCCTCCTTGATGGAGTTGGTTCCTCTGCTACTAAGACTCTTGCTATGCCTATTGAAGAAGTGGCTCTGACTGATTCACAGGTTGTCACACCAACCAACAAGCCACATGGCAAAAGATCTGCAATCATTGACGGAGCCGATGCTGCGGCACCAAAGGAGACTAAGCTTGCTTGTGTGAAGATCGAGGGTGCCAATTGAATGCGCTGATGCATCTGTTTTCTTTGTTTCCAATAATTATGTTCTACAGACTTTTTTTGTTCTATCATTGCCTATATATGTACTTGTAGTTCATGTACCTTTTGTTTGTATGTTTGTGTTTAATGGATGCTCTAGAATGACATCCCTCTATGTATTATGTACTATATGATTATCTCTAATGAATGCTCTATGATAGCATCCTTCCATGTACTATGTGCATCTTTTGAAGTCTCCACTTTCCTGACTTTTAATAAATGAATGAAAATCAGTTTCAATTTCTATATTAGATTCCTAAGTTTTATTATAACACATGGCAACTCTTATTTGGGGAGAATTGATGAAACAAGTGTACTCATAAAATTATCAATTGAGTATTCACAATTGAAAAATATGTGTATCCATGAATTATATTATTACACATGGCAAGGTTTATTGGCTAAAAATGGATCAAACAAGTATCTTGATAAAATTATGGATACATTGGTTACATATGGCATAATTCGTGTGGGGATGTGGTCTATAGCCACTCTACAAATACATGCATCAAAGAGTGTTATTAGCATTCTCATTCATTATCTTTGCATACTCAGATACTTGAACTCATAAGTGTTTGGCATGAACTCATCCACTAAGAAACCTACCTCTCAAGAGTCTGCATCTCACTATGAATGTGATAGATCTAGGAACTATGGAAGTATAGTTCATCATGAGAGCTACAGCTACCATGGTATTTTTTCCCATAAATCTCTACTATGTTCTATATTGATCATGATGTTTTTAATAACAGTCCTCATGATTTTTTTTTAGTTAATACAGTGTTTTGTGCATGATATATTGAGTTTTTATTTTTTATTTTTTACAGTTGATCCAACTACATTGTTAACTAACAACTATATGGATCAACTAACATGCATAGCTAATGAAGAAGAATATGATATACCTTCCAATCCTGGTATTGTTTCCTAATTTTTGTATGTTTGATTGGAGTATTAATTTCAATTTATAGTTCGTAGCACAATTCTTTTTAATACAGACATCACTGTTCCATTGCATTGTAATAGTGATCTAACTCAAGTGATGTGTACTACTAATACAGAAGAATTCGACATTCCCCCTAATCCCGGTACCATACTCTTAATTAAACTTTAATTTTGGAGCGTGATTCTTATGATCATTTGATCTGTTCTTACCCTTATTGGCATTTTGTACACTGTGATATCAAAATCGTCTAGATTATGATCTTGCATGGGATTGCGGCGTGACTTACGACCTATTGACATGTACATCAGGTCTTAATATTATTTTCCATTTCATTTGTTCATACCATTTTGATCATTGGATTTTAGATGTAATTTAGTAGTATAACTTTGTTATGCAGTTGACGGATACACTCAGTATCTTAATATTGGACAGCCGAACTGTATATGTCAGGATTGTGGTGCAATTATGTGGTACGAAGAACGTGTTAAACATGGTCCCAAAACAAACCCGAGGTTTTCGTTGTGCTGCAGCCAAGGGGACATCGAAATTTTGCCATACAAGCGTTTACCTGAACCATTGCACAATCTATATCACGGTCGTGATAAAAGAAGCAAATACTTTATTGATAACATTAGATCTTTCAACAGCATGTTTGCTTTCACATCAATGGGTGGTAATATTGACACTTCCAGAAATGATGGAAATGCGCCTCCCACTTTTGTATTAAACGGTGAAAATTACCATCATATTGCAAGTTTATTGCCGTTACCAGGGAAGCCACCTAAATTTGCACAGCTGTATATATATGACACTGAGAACGAGGTGTCAAATAGGATGGCCGCTGTCGGGTAATTATCCAGTCTCATAATATTATTTGGTACAACTATATTTACACAAATTGTATTTATTTTGTTCGTTTTATGTGTTAGAATGAAAGATGATTCTAGCGCACTCGGATCCTCGATTGTTAAAGATATAAGAGAAGCTCTAGACAGTTGTGCTAATCCATATGTTCGTACCTATAACACAATTCGGAATACGCTTCATCTGCACGGCACTGTTGATGTTAGGTTACGTATTTTGGGCAAGAGAGGGCGTGATGGAAGGAGGTATAATCTTCCGACTGCTTCGGAAGTCGCAGCTTTAATCGTTGGTGATTTTGATGCTGCAGACTTTGAAAGGGACGTAATAGTTAAAAAGCAGTATGGACTTTTACAACGTATTTCTACATTTGAACCATCTTATTGGCCATTGCAGTATCCATTATTGTTTCCTAGAGGAGAAGATGGATATACGAGGAATATTGAGTTTAGGGACAATACGAGGAAGGCTACAAGGAAGCGGCATTGTATAACTCACTTAGAGTAGGCTGGTTATCGAATTCAGCAGAGGGAAACGCATGCCTCAACAATTGTGTTCTCCAGAAGGTTATTCCATCAATTTTTAGTTGATTCCTTTAGTACAATAGAGTCTGATCGCTTGAGATACATGAGACATCATCAGAAGGATTTAAGGGCTGATATATACAAGGGATTAACTGAGTCCATTCTTAGGGGAGATGGTGATGCAGCCACTGCAGGTAAGCGAATCGTCTTACCGACATCTTTTGGTGGAGGAGCCAGGTATATGATTCAAAACTATCAGGATGCAATGGCTATTTGCTCTTGGGCTGGATATCCTGATCTGTTTATCACCTTCACCTGCAACCATAAGTGGCCTGAAATTATTGATTTTTTGAGGACACGTGGATTTAAACAAGGGGACCGTCCCGACCTGGTGATCCGACTTTTTAAGATAAAACTTGACGAACTCATAAGGGACATAAAGCAAGGAAGTCTTTTTGGTAAACCCAAAGTAGGTGTGAGTTGTAAAAGCATGTCATATTTATGTTATTTATCTTCTTTGTAGTTTTTTTATTGCTAACCCTGTCTTTGTGTTTACATTGAAGCCTACCCAAAAACATGAATTGTTGCTCAGCCGTATGCTAAGTATACTAAATTCTTGGCGTGGATGGATGCGAACAAAAAATATCCTGAAGCACGGAATCTTACATATGGCGAATTCCCTGCAAGATTTGTCTGGAATAAACGGGATCACTGGTGGACTCCACGTAAGAGGGGCTTTTCCATTGGTAGGTTACATTTTGTCCCACCTGGGTCTTGACAAAAGTTCTATTAAGGATGCTGTTAATTTATGTTAAGGGTCCCACGTCATTTGATGATATCAAGACAGTTAATAATGTAAAATACAACAGCTACAAAGATGCCTGTTTTGCATTGGGTCTAATGGACGATGATGGAGAGTTTTCCATGGAATTAAAGAGGCTAGCTACTGGGGCACCGGTGTATTTTTGCGCAGACTATTTGTAGCTTTACTGCTATCAGGTCAATTACATCGACCCAGCTTTGTTTGGAACAACACTTGGGAGGAATTGAGTGATGATATTCAACATAGACAAAGGCGGATTCTACGGATGCAAGGAAATTTGTGCCTTTTAGTTACTTATACAGATATTTTTCATAATTAATTACGATTTTCTTTACAAAATTATTAATTATTGTTAATACTTAAATGGTATGTAAATAAGAGAAAAATGTATAATGACAGTGTAAACTAATTTTACACTGTTAATCAATACTTTTTTTTTTAATGACGAATAGGTAAATATATATTTTGATATTTTTGTTCTATACTTATATTTATGTTTTGCATTTAATATTGCAGACTTGGTATTGACTCCAGAACAGTTGAAAAGTTATACTTTGGCTGAGATTCAAATTTTATTACAGAGCAGTGGTAAGAGTTTTAATGATTATCCTGACCTGCCTCGACCAATACGGGATTAGTGCCAGACAGAGAAAATAGGTTGATTTTCGATGAACTTAATTATGATAGACGTTCTTTAGTTGAAGAACATCGTAATTTGATGTCGACAATGACCCCGGAACAAAAAAGAATATATGATAAGATCATGGAGAGGGTCAGGAGAAATAGACCAGGTTTTTTCTTCCTTTATGGATACGGAGGTACTGGAAAAACGTATATTTGGAGAGCTTTGGCAGCAGCACTGAGATCAAATGGTAAGATTGTTCTAACAGTTGCTTCAAGTGGGATAGCCGCGTTGCTAATTCTCGGTGGAAGAACCGTGCACTCAAGATTTGCCATACCTCTAAAAATTGACGAATATTCCACGTGTGAAATAGGTCCAACAGATAAATTAGCTCATTTAATACGTCGTGCCAAGCTAATCATATGGGATGAGGCACCCATGATGCACCGAAATTGTTTTGAAGTCGTTGACCGTACCTTGAAGGATATTATGAAGGAAAAGCGGTTTCCATTTGGAGGTAAAGTGGTCGTGTTAGGTGTGTTGGAACAAAGTATGTGTTAATACACACCCTTAAGTTTTGATGATAACAAAGTATTCAATGGACAATTGATGGTACTAATGTTTAAATTAAGTGCAGGAGAATTCAACGTTTAATCAAGAGCACACTTAATTTAAACTCTGATGAAACCAATGGAAGTCTGAATATTTAGACTCTGAAAGAGTTCAGATGCTACAACGTGGTCAGAAGCTATACAAAGTTCAGAAGCTCAAACTAGATCAGAACGTCTGAAGCTGTTCAGGAACTCAGAGGAGTTCAGAAGCTCAAGGATGTTCAGAGGCCTACAAGAGTTCAGAGGCTGTCTACTAGTCATAAGTCATTCAGAGGATGAAGACGTTCAGAAGCTGAATTACGAAGGACTATCAGAGGTCAACCATTCAAAGACCAATCAGACTCCAAGTTATCAAAGGTTCATCAGAAGCAAAGGAATTCCTAGTCATCAGAGGGCTACATCAACTACAACTTATCAAGCCTGATGACTTGTTCTAAGGTCAACTAAACTGCAACGGTCACAAAGGATGTGATCCCTCTCTCTAGGATCTAGTTGTACCTTATAACTGTACCATTGAACAGACAGCAAAGGTGAATCTTCTCTGCAAAGGAAGACGTGGCTTTACTCAACGGATCTTCAATGTCTACAGCTGTCCAAGTTGCAACGGGAATTTCTCCAACGTCTCAATGTCTTTCTCAACTCATATAAATATGCCAAAGAAAGAATTGATGACTAGCGCTCACCATTAGATAAAATCTCTCAGAAGAAAGTGAGAATTTGAATTGTAATAGATAATATCTCTCAAATGAAGTGAGCATAGAAACTAGCTTAGAGCCTCTGAAGTTATTATGTATGTAATAAGTCTTAAGCTCTTAAGTTAGTAGTAAGTCTTCTGCTTAGTGTAGAAGCAAGAAAGTCTTCTGCTTAGTGTAGAAGCACGTAAGTCTCAATCTTTGTGATTAGAGCAGTGAAGTCTTGAGCCTGAGTGCTTGAGCAAGGAAGCCTCTGATCTTGTGTGATCAGAGCAAGGAAGTCTCTTTGTCTTGTGTGACTTAAAGCAGGAAGTCTCAAGCTTGTGTGCTTGAGCAAGGAAGTCTTTGATCTTGTGTGATCAAAGCAAGGAAGTCTCTATGTCTTGTGTGACTAAGAGCAGGAAGTCTTGAACTTGTGTTCTTGAGCAACTATTGTAATCCTAGTGATTATAGTGAAACTATCTTGGAAACAAGGGGACTGGAGTACTCTCAATTTGTGAGGGGAACCAGTATAAATTGTTGTGTGTTCTTCTCTCTCTCACTCTCTCATTTATTCCTTCATCATTCATAACGCCATAAGTTAATTGTGTGAATAATCCGCTGTGCTTTAAAGACTCTTAAAAGGTTTAAATATCTTGGAAAGTTTTTAAATATCCAAAACACAATTCAACCCCCCTTCTTGTGTTTTCTCCACGCACCTTCAATTGGTATCAGAGCTCCGGTTCTGTTGGTAAATCACTTAACCGTGAGACAGTCAAGATCCAAAGGAGAAAACCTCCATGGCTCAAAACATGGATGAGTGGAAGCAGAAGCTACATCAACAAGTTGCTGATCTTAGCAAGAAATTTGAAGATGAACTGAGCTTAAATGAAGATCTAAGCAACAATCAAAATCCTTCCACATCAGGGGCTAATCAAACTTCTAGTATTGTTTCTACAGCTACTACTCTTTGTCTCATTAGTGATGATAATGAAAGCATTCAGTGGGAAACAGTAAATGGCTTGTTAGATCAATATGAGGAGTTTAGGATGGAGGAAAATGAGAGCATTGAGAAAATGAACATAAGGTTTCAAGCTATCACAAGCAAGCTTGAAGAGCACAACAACAAACTCAGCAACAAAGAGCTTGTAAGCAAGTTGCTGAGAAATTTGCCTCTGGATTGGAATGAAATTCCACATTCTCTAGAGGAAACTGAAGACATCAATTCAATGAGTCCTGAATCATTGATTGATTTTCTCAGAGTCCATGAATTGACTCTGAAGGATATGCAAGAGTTAAAACGTGAAGAAGCAGAAGCAGCAAGAAAAGGAAAGCAAGCATTGGAGCAAGAAGATCTTGTTGAAGAACCTGATGAAGAGTATCTTGAAAGTTTTTCAAGAAAAATTCAAAGATGGTACATCTTCAAGAAGAATGGAGGAAGACTAGCTAAAGGAATGACAACATGGGATGTACTAGACAACTTCTCTGAAGATGAGTCTGAAAGAGCACCAAGAGATGAAGGATCAAGTTCTGAAGATGGCTCAGACTCTGAAGACTCAGGCTCTGATGAAAAGTCAGAACCTGAGAGCAAAGAAAGCATCCAGAGAACAATAAATCAGGTATATTCTAGTCTTTCCAAAGCTAAATTGATCAAGCATCTTAATAAGACCTTACTTAAACTCTCTAATAGTCAGCGGAAGTATAACAAGCTTAAAGCAGACTATGAGAATTTAAGTAAGCAAGCAAATCACTCTGAAGGTATTGAACAAAAAGATTTTATCAAAACCAAAGACCTTGAGAATGATTTTGCTATATGTTACAAACCCCTTGAGCACTCTCTAGTTCTCAAAGAGTACTGTAACATCAATGCTGATCAAAATAAAATTGTTTTCATGCTTTGCAACCTTAAGACCATCAATACTAATGGGATTGGATACTCTAGTAGTAAAACACTAGAGGAACCAAGCTCATCAGTTATTGATGGAAGCTTCTCACTTCCAAATCTTTACACTACATTTGTATCTGATAGCTCTCAGATGAAACAAATGAAGGATGAAGATTTGGCAACTAACAGTCTAGGACCCTCAAGCAAGTGGGTACCAAGAGACAAAATTGTTTACTTGATTGCAGGTGAAACTAAGACTCTGAACCTTCCAATCACTTGGATGCATGTGACTGTGAATGGAAGAAGAGCAATTGTGCATAGAAGACACATTCTTGAAGAGTCAGATGGAGAAGAAGATGAGATGGAGTACATAAGGAGCAGAAGGGAGTATGAAGACCTTGAAGCATGTATTGAAGATGACAACAACTCAGTATGGTGGATTTTAGCCATTGGAGATGCAGATGATGAGCGTGCCATGGTTCAAATTCCTCATGATTTGTTAATTCACAATTCCGGAGATCCACTTTCGGATATTGTTAGGAGTACTTATCCACATTTACTTCACAACATGAATGATCCATCATTTTTCCGTGATAGAGCTATATTGACTCCCAAAAATTCTATTGTCGATGCTGTAAATGACCACATATTGGATCTAATACCAGGAGATGAAAAATTTTACTTAAGTTATGATTCTCCGTGTAGTTCCAGTTCAAATGTTGATACACCTGACGACGTGCACACTCCTAAATTTCTAAACATCATTGTAACCTCTGGACTCCCTAATCACAAATTGAGATTGAAAGTTGGTGTCCCGGTAATGTTAATCAAAAATATGGACCAATCTTCCGGGATGTGCAATGGCACTCGGTTAATAATTACTAAGTTGGGGAGATATGTGGTTGAGGGAAAGATTATATCTGGTAGTAATATCGGTGACAGGGTTTTCATTCCAAGGTTGTCCCTAATTCCGACCGATAAGAGACTTCCCTTCAAATTTCAACGTCGGCAATTTCCGTTGAGTGTGTCCTTTGCTATGACTATAAATAAAAGTAAGGGTTAGTCACTTAAGCATGTTGGAGTGTATCTTCCACAACCAATTTTCCCTCACGGTCAATTATATGTTGCGTTGTCTAGAGTTACTTCAAGGGAAGGCTTGAAAATTCTAATAACTAATGAGCATGATGAAGATTCAGATTCAACAGCTAATGTAGTTTATAAAGAAGTCTTTCGAAATCTGTAGTGCTTTACTGTAGTCCGTTGTAAATCAAATCTATCTGTAAATATTATAACATAAGCAATGGTGCTTTGAATTTCCTACCGCTTATAGAAATTTCCTCCCCAGTTTAGTAACATGATTACTTATTTATAAAAACTTGCTGAATGTTTGTTTCTGCATAATTATTATTATACCATGCTTTGATTATTTCCTACAGAGCTTTATATGTTCTACACTTCAATTTTATGTTCTACACTTCCATTTTCACATGACAATACATTAGCCTCCATGCCGCTAATTACTACCTTAAATCAACTGTTATATTTCCTTGGGAGCAAGTTATTGTGTATTGATCCAATTTATAGTGATGAGGTTGTGTCACTTATTTTTGCCATTTCATTTCTTATGCTATGATCTTAGTTTGTTAGTAGATATCTTAAATATATACTAATAAGCAGAACTTTTAGATTAGGTGTTTTGGAATTGAGCAATGCATCCATGTGCAGAGATTTAACATTGAATAACCTGGATTTCAGCTACATGTAACAGATTCTGCAGATATTTTCTTGACATTATTAGTCTTATTAATAGAAATCTAAAAAATCTATTATACAGAACTTTTAGATTGAGTATATTGGATTTGATCAATGTGTTAGCAAGACATTTAGTATAGTTATGTAGACCATGTGTAAATGCAAAATATTTGGCCAATCAGTTGAGAAAATCGTGTGTGTATGTGAAGAGAGATATACATTAATTGTTGCTATTTTGTAGGGGTGGCTATAGATCATCATTGTTATCTTTGTGCAAATATTTATGCATCTTTATTTCTCTCCTATTTACTCACTTGCCTTTTGTTTACTTCTCAATGCAACTTGACAGTCCCTAAATTCACTCCACAATTATTCACATATGACCGTGTATTCTAATTGCCTTGAGTTATTCTTTTACATCCTCCAACCTCATCATGCTCTAGCATTTTCGCCACTCCCTTTATTGTTTCTGCATCGTGAGTTCAAATTTTCCAAGTGATTGCAATATTTCTCTTTTTAATGAGATTCATTCTTCCATCAACATTCTCTGCATCACATGATACTATCATTCCTTATCTATTGTTTCAATTGGATGCATGTGCTACTCTCTATCACATGATGTTATCCTTGCCTATGTTTTCTCTCTATTGGCCACATATCCATTCTCATTAATTGCAGCGAATTTTCCAATCAAAATGCATATAACCAATACTTCATGACCAATGTAAACATTGGGAATAAGTCAAGTCCACTTATGCAAGCTATCTCTCAATTAATGCATAACCAATATAATTGGATTGCAATAACTAAAGTAAATTTTGGAACCCATTGTAAGTAATCAGATATTATTGCTACCTATGCTACACTCCTAGCTATCCTAATAGTTTACTTCTTCCATTCATTTTAACGGCATATCATCAACATCTATATACTAACACCACCACTTAACCATTTCATTCATACACCACAAGTCATCAACGCTATGCCTACTGTAACAGCCCAGGCCCCACCAACTTAGGTTGTCCTGGCACTGCCACCTCACGATCTTCTCCACCCCCCTCTCTAGTGGAGTTTTTGCCTTCCGTGGGAATCGAACCATGTACCCCGGGGTTCAAGTACATGTTCAATCCATTCCCACTACCAATTGTGTTAGTAGCACAATTGGTAGTGGGAATGGATTGAACATTTACTTGAACCCCAGGGTACATGGTTCGATTCCCACGGAAGGCAAAAACTCCACTAGAGAGGGGGGTGGAGAAGATCGTGAGGTGGCAGTGTCGGGACCACCTATGTTGGTGGGGTCTAGGCTGTTACACCTACTCTCCAAGAGGTGATGCAAGCCATTGAAGAATATTTGAATGAGCATGACAAGGAAGACATTGCAGGTGATGTTACACTTTTCCCCTTTATGTTTTTAATCTTTAAACTTCATATGATTTACAGCAACTGTATAGACAAATTCAATCATCAGTGGCTGGTATGTTTTCTAAATGGATGTTGGATGGATTTGAATTTATTTTCGTTAGATATGTATTAAAAAATCTATGCCTTGCGTTTTTTATAACATCCTTGCCTGATATAACTTATTATTGCTACAAGATTCCTTGATATTGTGTTTTTGATTGCTTTGTCTTAATGTCTTCCTGTCTAAAATAAAACAACATCTCTGCTGCAAATAAAATGGAGAAGGGGAGTTAGATTAAGTCTTCATAGACCATTTTTGGACGTTTTTAGAGCATCAAAAGTACTGTATATCAAATTCCTTTAATTGAATGTGCAGAACTTTGAGAGAATTCCATGGCTGATTTTATGGATCCTTATAGAAGGGAATTTTTAATTTCGTCTCTGTATCATGTGTTAGAGTAGCAAGATATGGTAACTCATAGTATGAATACTGAATGCATGTTTTTTTATCAAGAAACTCAGCAAATGTTTCCATTAAATTGTGCTTCTTAGTGGATTTGAACTCAAGGAACAATCCAAGTAATTACTCATATATTTATGCAGAAACATTTCGCGTGTTACATCATTGTATCTCACATATAGCACAAAAAGGTAAACCTTATAATCATAAATAAAGTACTCTTAATTGAAACACCATGTTAAGCATAATAGACATGTTCATACCATCAAAAGATATCTCTATCAGTATTCTTTTTAACACACTTCACTGAAGATCTATGCTTGAAGTCATAGTGTAAGATAGGATTAGTCAAATTGCATTTTCTGTTTTTATGTCTATCTATCACTACTTTATCAGGACTGGGAACTACTGCAAAGGATACCAAGGGATAGCGAAAATAGTTGTTTGTGAAATCAGAAAAATTCAATTTTTGTTTGTTGAATTGTAGTTTGATGATAATGGGTTCTCTTGAATATTATAGATCGAGATCGTCGTCGTACCTAGCTCCATCTTGATGTGCGTCCACATGCGATGATGGCGAGGACATGTTATCTGGAATTTGATCCAATTACCGTAAGTGTCAAGCTCATGTGTACATGGCGGTGTTATGAATAATATCCTAATTACATTCAACTTTGCTTACAATTATATTAATGTGTAGGCTCGAGCAAAATTGCCAGCATGCTTTACCAGGGATGTCGGTCGGTATATTGGAGACTATGTAATCTTGCAAGACATTAAGAGAAACCAGATACAGGTTTCTATCGAGAAGAAAAATACCAAGATTTATTTTGCCAGAGGCTGGTCTCGATTGAAAGATTTCTACAGCATTGGTTTAGGTGGTTCGCTAACCATTTTATATATAACCCCTACCCTATTCCACATAAGGGTTAGGACTATTACTGGGGTTGAAGTGGATTATCCGGATATGACTCCTCCACATAGGTAGATGTTACCCGAGCCATTCGGCGAAGGTCCTTCAAACGGACCCGTTCCATTTTTCGCATCTCCAACTGTTTTCTCTCATAGGCTTGAAAAGACTTTGACACCTTCTGACGTTGATACAGGGGTTTTGGTGTGTATCGTTTTTGTTCTATACGTAAATTAATCATATTATTTTATTCGCTGACATTTTGTTAAATTGCAAACAGACCATCTTCTGGAAGGGATTCTGCGAACATGCATTGCCAAATGAGGATGCTCCGCTGAAATTAATTGACTGGCTCGAGCATTCATGGGAGTGTCATCTCCGTCTTGGAAGTGCTCCTCATATCACTTGCCAAATTACCGGCCAATGGCGTGACATGTGCAAGACACGGCGTTTGGCAGCAGGCGTGGTTGTGAAATTTGGTGTCACTCTCCCTTCTAATAATAGGGTGGTTTATTTGAAGGTCTCCCCTTTTATAGGTGTGCGGATAACCATGATTGGACCGACAAGAGATGCTAAGCAGAAGCCTTTCTACCAAACCGAGCAATTCTTTATGCTTTAGATGTTTCAAGTTCTCACTAATATTTATATTTCTGTTTTGACAAACTCTACCTATCCTTTTAAATTATGTGTTTTTAATGATGTTTGTATTGAAGTTGACCTTAACGTATCTGAATTATCATATATGTATAATTAGATTTTATCATTCCAATTTTGTCAGTAGCAATTTCAATATCAACAACCATGATTGGCATACAAATTACGTTCCGTCGAACCCGTGCAACGCACGGGCTGCCTACTAGTTGGATGAATTAGAAACAGAGGGGGCGGTGTGAATTGAGAAAACCCTTGCAGTGAAGTTTGCTTCAAAGCTTATAAAAGACAACTTGGTTTCCTTTACCATGGGTTCAATCCATTCCAATATTACACACAACACGCAAAAGCTTCAAAGAAACAAAGGGAAGGGAAACAATTTCACGAGGTAGAGAGCGATCGAGAGGAGCGGCGGAATCATTGATATCAACTTTCCATCTCTTCTAGCTCTGTATTGTAAGGTTATCATGTATAAATAATTCTCTCTGTTATTGCGATTAGGTTCAGTTAATTATAATTCTCATGTAAACTCTCGATCTGGCTGGTTATATATAATCTTTATTTTTATTATGTTGATAGTTTACTTCTGTGCTTAATTCTTTTCCGACGTAAAACTCTGAAATTGATTATTTGATTCAGAAAGTTCTAGACATAGACTTTTTACTTAAAAGAAATGAAATAAATTTATCTGTGAATGTTAATTGCTAGAGATAGTATTAGATTCACATTCATGTACACTATTGGATCTTAATGCTAGTGTATTGATTAACGGCTCGAGGGATCGGAGGTTGATAGGTACATTAGATCTCTCGTCGTTATCTGGGGACAGAAACGTACGATGGGCAATAGGTGAAAATATAATTGAAATTTGGAAAATATATAATCGATTAAGAGGTTGCATTAGAAGAGTAGTTAACTATATCTAATCTCAATAACTTTGTCTCCCTGTTATTTCTTCCTAAATTTATTTGCGTCATAAGTTTGGATGTTTATAAACAAAACTCTTTTTCTATACTTAAAATTATATTAATTGTTGAATGACATTGATATCGCATCAGTCCCTATGGAGACGATAAAAATATACTTACTTTTGTACTTTAACAATAATGGTTAGGTGAAATCGTTGTTTTCTCTTTTATTGCATGTTTAAGTGTGAACTGGTTCATACGCATTTTGACTCATTTTTTTGCCTACGTGTCACTTCATTATGACTTTGCCTATAAATAGCACTTAGCATTATTTTTGTGAGCAACATTTTAGATTTAATTGCAAACTTTGTGAAAGTGCAATCTAAAGAGAGCTTAGTGAGTCTTATAAGAGTGTTCTTTGAAGGAATCATTGTGTGAGCACAACAAACCAAGAATCACCCATTTTCTTCAATGTTCATCAATGGGAATTGATTGAAAGAGTTGAAGATAACGTTCGACGATCAAGAGAGTTTGATCATCGAGTTTGATTACGGTTTGAAAAACTCGTCAAGGGAGAGCTAGACAGTGGAAATTCAATCGTGGATTGAATTGTGGATTTCAATCAAGGTTCGAAGGAATTGTCCAAGATCAAGGGTTGATGACTTGTTCTTGAGGAAAATTGAAGATCACAACCAAGTATCAGTGGAAATTGAAGAACGAGGATTGGAATCTGGATCTTGTTGAAGATCATTAGAAAGGGAAGAGGTTGAACATCAATTGGAGCGAGACACGAAAATTGTTGTGTATCGTTCTCTTACTTTCCTTGTATACATTTTGTAAAATCAATCTTTTTGAGAAATAAATTTCTCAATTCCATTTTTCAGAATTGGGAGGGAGACGTACCGGACCATAGCGAGTATGAAGGAAATCCAGGAACTCTCTAATCAATTGCTTGTGTTGTTTTATTTTCTTTAACACATTTAGTTTTCGTGTTCATATTTGATTTGGTATTTGAATCGATTTTTGTGTGTTCGTTGTTGTTGTTATAAACGCACACCAAGTGTTGCGTTCGTTGTTGTTGATATAAACGCACACCAAGTGTTTGAAAAAACACCTGTGTGTGATTTTTGTTGACAAAACCTCAATATCGAACACCAACTAGTCGACTAAAGTTCCAATCTAGTTTTTACATTTATCACTTACTTGAAAAATAGTTTATCGTTAACATTGGCTAAATCGATTAAAAACATTGATTGTACATGAAATTTTTTTCGCTGGTGGACAAATATCTTACACGATGTCTGAGACAACTATGTATTCTTCCAGATGTCTCAGACAACTGGTTCGACAATTGGTTCGCAGAATCAATTATAAATACTTAAGTAAAACATTGAAAGCAAATAAACGACACCAGATATTGTTAACCCAGTTCGGTCAAAACCTACTCTGGGGATACTAATCCAGGAAAGGAAACCCACTACTCTGAACTAATACTTAGTCTTACAACGCACACCAAAACCTATTAATGTGTATGGCTTTTCTTAATCCTAATGTGTTTCTACCCAAGAGCTCACTCCCCTTGAATATGAGTTACTGCCCACTTCTCTCTCACCACTAATCACAAGTGATGGTAGTCTTCTTCTTTGTCGTTCTTCAATGAAGTTGAATACACATTCAACAACAACCAAGCACCTAATCACAACTAGATGTTGGCACTACTTTGCACAGTGGGTACAAAGTCTTGGACTTCACAATCTTCAGCTATTGTGAGGGAATAGAAACTGTAACTTGAGTCTCTATTTATAGAGTTGCAACTCCCCTTGATTGTAGAGTATTTGAGTTGCACTTTGATAGGAATTAGTTTTAAAACAAACTTTGTTTTTAAACTTATTCCATAAGATAAAAGATTCAAATTGATCTTTTATTCACAGCTACGTCTCATCTGGATTGTAGAATGATTTGAGATGTATACTGATAGGTAGTTTTGAAACAAACTTATTTCAAAACTAACTCTCATAAGATAAAAAGATTTGAATTTAAATATTTTTATTTAAGTTAGTTACGATTCCCAATCATATCTAACACATAGGATTGATAACAAACTTTGTTATCCATCCTTTCAGTAGCTGGCAATCATTAATCGCGCCTTGTAACAAGTTTGGAGAGATACGCGCGTTTCTGGATGATCTTTATCTTCAGCCTTTAGTTCTGGGCACGATGTCCTACCAGATGTTTGAGACATTGATCGTCTTCACATGTTGTTCTGAACATGTTCTACACCCAATCAAGATGTCTGACACATCTTGTTCAACATGTTGCACCTGCACATCTTTGCTTTGCACATGTTGTTTTAGCGTTATAGTGCAGGAAACCTTATAGGAACTACAATACAATTGATTAATTTCCTCTTAATATTAATCAATTGAATCTCTTTAATTATCTTATCAATATCGAATTTTGCGCTTTTTCAATTTATCCGCATTATCTTTCTTTCCAATACGGTTCGGGTTAGACGTTGATCTAGTACCGCTTCCGCATAATAACTCACTTTGATTTGTGCTCGATTGTTTAAATAAGTGTAACCCTAACTTATACACTTGATATTATTGAGCACAAATAAAGTGATAGAAATTTTTATCATGAGAATGAGAGGAATATATCATGGCCATTTAGGAGTCCATGAGAGTTGAGTCAAATCAAAGTTCAATTTAGCTTAATTAAAACTCATGAATATAATGTTAAGAATAATTGATTAGTTAGAAAGTAGTTATAGTTGGTTATCCATTAGTTGGAGCTTAGACTCTATAAATTGAACACTAATGTACACATTTTCATTATTTTTTTTCAATCAATATCCATTCAATATGAATTCCTATGAGTATTTTCCTCATGAATACTTTTATGCTCTCTATCTTGCCTATGAGTATGATCTTCATCCCTATGATTCCATGATTCTTAACATGGTATCAGAGCGATATCCAAGGGATGAGGATGACGATTTCGATTCATCCATTGAGGAAGATGAAGATCCTTTCTCATGACGTAGCTATAGAGATTTCTGCATCAGAAGCACAATCTTCAAGCGTCTGCAATAACATCTGTTTTGGCAATTTCAAGAATTCAGATCTTTCTGCCGTTCAATTTGTAGGACCAAGCGCTTACCACTACACCAAAAGCAATTGCTATTAGTGAAGGCGCAACTTAATATACTTATAGTATAAAGTTTTTTGAGGGGCTCCGCCTAAGCGCCATGGGTTGGGATGTTAAGCCCATCGAATCCTAAGGGTGACGCTGGATTTATTTGTTCCAACAATCTCCCCCAGTGTCAGCGGGGGGATTCGAACCCAAAACCTTGCTCTGATACCACTTGTAGGACCAAGCGCATACCACTACACCAAAAGCAATTGCTATTAGTGAAGGCGCAACTTAATATACTTATAGTATAGAGTTCTCTGAGGGGCTGCGCCTAAGCGCCATGGGTTGGGATGTTTAGCCCATCGAATCCTAAGGGTGACGCTGAATTTATTTGTTCCAACACAATTTTCTTCAATCACTCCAATCAAGCTAACAATTGGTGGATTCACCATCAAGATCGGGGAAATTGCATGTCTCCTTGTTCCTTCAAATTGCAACATTGAATCTACATTTGCCGCTTCGGAAGACAACGAGAAATCAAAGAATCTTGATTCTGAAATTGTGATCTCAAAAGCAATCAAGGATTGAACGAAAGCAAATCTGAATTTGGCGTTTCTGCAGAAATCAAGCAATCAGAGAATCTCATCAAAGGTAGAGTTCTGTTACAATCTGTTTATGGCGTCGCCGCCACAAGGCTTTTCGCTTCTTGGTTTTTCGATTCAATTTCACTCTTTCCTTTCGATCCCGGCGGTGTAATCGAGTTTTTCTCCATCTCGATGTTTTGTGATGCGATCGCTGTGGTAATTTGTACGAAGCCAACCTTTCATTCTGGCATCATGCCTGTCGTTGAATTTGCCGGTAAACTCAGCGCCACTATGTTTCTGTTTGGTCCCAGTGCCTTTGAAGTCTCTAACTGTCATCCTTACTTCAGAAAAGAATTCTCTCATGGTAAGGAAAATATAATGCTCTCAAGGTGTTTGTGAAAAGGTTTTCATTAGGCAGGTTTGAATTCTTTTGGATTTTGGATCTGTTATCTACTCCTGCAAATAGATTTCATTTTCATCTTGAGTTTTGGATTTGAGTTTTTGCAATTTCACCAATGTTTTGGAATTTTTTGGGAACAACTCTGAGAATTGAAATAAGTTGATGATATTTAAAGTTGATTCATCGGTTTTGGTTCTGTTTGGCCTTTGCTTTACAAACTCATACCAAGAATTCTCTTACTATGAGTTTGAGGGAGGCTATTACAATATAGAGGCCAGTTTGCTCTCAATGATGTTTAGTTGCTTATGGCTTCAGTTGTATATCAATACATGGTTTGATGAAGTCTTGACTTAGTGCTTGTGACTTTTTTATATTGAAGACAATTTAAGATTATGTGTTGGAGAGTATTGCATTGTTATTGCATTTGGAGATTATGCTCTACTGGTTTCTATGATTACTGAAATTCTGGCGTAGCGATGGGGTACCGGATGTTCCTACCTTTGTAACTACGACGCACACACAGCAGTGAATAATATGTAAAATAATAAGCAACTGGAAATAAACAATACGCAGCAGTTTGTTAACCCAGTTCGGCGTATAACACGACCTACTCTGGGGGATACCAATCCAGGAGTGAATCCACTATGATAAAACTAGTTAGAAGTATCCAGCAAACGACCCGTTTACCCTTCGTCACCTAGTTTCTACCCGTGCTTCCTTCAACCTAGGACCACCTAGATTAGAGACACCTATCTCTCCTCCTCTTAACCACACAACCAGTGTGATTGATCTAACCTTGAGAACAATGAAGTCACACTTCAAACAATAACCTATCTCCGTGCTTAAAAGCTTAGGAGTAGACTAAAACCCTTACAACACAAGAGCACAGTCCTAAGCAAGTATCAAGGAGATACAAGATAGGCTCACAAAAATACACACGATAAACTTAAAAACCCTAGACACAAATATATATTTCTTCACAAGAGTTTTCGTCACATTCAAACGTCTTTTGTCTTCAATATATATAGCTCGTGGAAAAATAGTGGTTCCTTGATTTTTGGTTTTCAGATTATTATAAAAATAGCAACATATCCGATACAAATTCTTTTGCAAAGCAAATCCAACAATCTCCTAAAATATAGGAATATATTTTAGAGAACATATGCTTATCGGATAAGTTCAATGGACACGCGAGTTCCATATATTGTGGAGCAAGTAAAGCGCTAACACTGCACTAAAGAGATAGACTTGAGGAATAGCGCACGTAACAAACTGTTCGTATCTTCAGGCGTTAGAATGTCATTCCATATGTAGCCACATCTGCCACTACATCTAGCTATTTGTTGTTTTTGTAAAATTAAGCCAATTTGAAAAACCTAACAAACTCCCCCTTTGGCAAATTTTGACAAAAAACAATATTAGGCAGATTATCAAGGGATGTGGGTAGAACACAATAGGAATACTATACCTTCTACACTTCAGGTGAATTAAACTCTATAATAAACATCAGAGCTTGGCACAGCAGGATGAGTTCATTCACAACACAACAGCATCAAGATATAAACACTTCTTCAATGTGAATTCACAAACTTGATCAGAAAAAAAATTTCTCATGTTAAAGTCTTCAACAACACATATTTATCACAACAGAAGACAAACAAACAGAAATTCAGTCTAATAGAGAAAAATAAATTCCCATTCAGACTTTTCTGGATGGTATCCAGGATGAGAGAGCATTACTTGCCTCATCAGATTCATCAGACAGATTCTCCCCCTGAAGTTATGCATAATAAGGAATATTTTTCTCCCCCTCACTGTATGCATATATAAGCTTACACACACCAGATGAACATTCAAATGTAGCTACCATATCTACCACATGCACACACAGAGCTATCATACATATAAGCACAGTAAACATCAGAACATCAAAACTTACTCCCCCTTTTTTTTTAGTCATGAATTTGACAAAGTTAAGCAGGAAAGAAACCATAAGCAGAGTGCAGAGATAACAGAAACCAAAAAAGCACACGTAGGTGCATCACAGATCCAGGGCATAGCCCATACTTAGAACAACAAAACAAAACAAGAAATACATCAGCATAATCTTCCAGAATCAGAAACCAAGACTTTCATCAGAGTCTGGTACAGTAACATTGTCAGCAGGGTTAACTCCAACATCCCCGTCCATATTTACTTCAGCATGGATATTTGAGGGTTCAGCAGTGCCAGTACGCTCCTCAGATTCCAAGGCCTCTATTACTTTATCCAGTTTCAGCTTCTTATCCCCAAGGGCTTTGCTTACATCCTTCAGATCTGCAATCATTTGTTTCCTAGTCATGGAAACATTGGATGGGGTGGCGAATGGGACTTCCAAATCAACCTCATGTGGGCCTTCAAGTAATCTGCAGTCAAAAGTAAGGGCAGTCTCTCTCTTGCATGGAACATCAGAGTTCCTGAGTATATTTGGTTGCTGGGAGAGAATAATACCACACAAAACAGTAGGAAATGCTATAGGTAACCTAGTTGCAGTAGACTTAGCATGCACTAGAGTTTGATCAAAGATATAATTTCCAACATTAAAAGGAGTTTTGGTGCCCAGAGCATAAATGAACTTACCAAGTGCAGTAGCCACAGAGTAATTGTGAGAGGTAGGAACTCAGTTAGCAGCTGCAATCTTGTTTAACAGAGCATATTTAACAGTAAGATTGGTTGTAGACAACTTAACCTTCCTAGGCCATTTCAGAACCTTCCATCCAGTAAGAGTTTTGCAAACCTCATTATCAGTGACCTCTATAGCAGGTTCATCAACATCCTTCCTTCCCAGGAATTGGTTAATCACAGAAGGAGAAAAATCTATACACAAACCACGAACATATACTCTTCTGTACTCAGCACTAAAAGGATCATCACAATCAGGTCCTATGTTGACCAGAAATTCTTTAACAAGCATTTCATAACACATACCCAGATTAGTCACAGTTTTCTCTAAACCAGCAAAATTAATAAGCTCCATGAGGTCAGCACATTCAATCATTTCAGGACTTAGACTCTTCTCAACAGCTAAACGTCTATGATACACATATTTCCACTGACTCACATATGAGGAATCATGAAATGACACATTATCCAGGGGTGCATTGAGATTAGACTCAGTAGTTATGGATCTGGTTCTAACCTGTTTCCTGGATGTGGTTGTCAAAGCAGCAGCATCTTTGTCAGCATCGTACTCAGAATCACTAGAGCTGACTTCCTTCCTTTTCAAACCTTTCTTCTTCTTCTCATTGGGAGGAGTACCTTTGCTCCAAGGCCTTGGGGGACCATATAGAACTGGTTTGCACCCAGGTTTGATTACAGTCTTGGATGGGGCAGCCAGTGCAGTAACAGAAGCAACGCCTTGCCTTACAGACCTCTGTCGAGTTCGTCCAGCCACACTCTGAGTGGGAGTGGAATTCACTGTTGTTGCATGAGTAATGACCAGATCTTCTTCATCAGGATCATCTGCATCTTCATCAACTTTAGAATTGGTACCCTGTTTCTCAGCAGAAGCAGTAGAGTCATCAACAGCCTTATCGTCTTCCTCTATCCTATCAGCAACACCAAGGACATTTGGCACTGTGCCAGATGCAGCCTGCAAGGGTCCAGCCTTTTCAACTACATTAGTTGTTGGCAACGGAGTTGTAATCACCTCAGCAACGGATGTCAAATTTTCACCATTTTCATCAGAAATTTTATCAGCATCATCTGATTGAACAGTGATTTCTGGGGGTTGAACATCTACATCACTGTCAGCCCTAGGGTTATCAACACTCATATCAGCAATGGAATTGGGGCTTTTGTTAACAGTAACAGGACTCAAATTTGGACTTGCATCCATGGATTCTTTAGCACCAACATCATAATTGTCAGTTTTAGATTGATTCGTATCCAGATAAAGATCAGTCATAGACAATGCTCGAGACGTTTCACCTTTCTTGGAGGGTTTCTTCTTTTTACTCTTCTTGATTTTAACCGAAGCTGACGAAGGCGAAATTTTCTTCTTGCGATGTTTCTTTGACTTAGAATGACGAGAAGAAGACTTATCTTTCTTGGACGAACGAGAATCCTTCTTCGATTGATCTTCTTCCGAATTGACAAGAAAATCTGGAGCATTGGAATCACATGCAAGTGTTTTAGATGTCTCATCGTGATCAGACACATCCTTTTCGGTTGAGTTTTGAGAATTTCCAGACATGATGAAGTGGCGATTGCAAGGAGATGAATCAGAATCACAAAAGTTTGCGAAAAGTTGTAACAGTGAGTAGCAGGGAGAGGAGTTGAACGGATGGAGAGATGAGAAGTTTAACTGACAAATGAATGAGTGATAAAGCACACAATATGGTGGAGTATTAATTTTCCCTCTTCCTTGGACAGCGTGCTCAGTATATGAAAAGTTAGACTTTACTGCACGCGCGTGAGATACTAATTGCTATAAACTTTCAAATAGGCAAATTCCTAGCTTGCCCCTGAGATTTTCAAACTAATTAAGATCTAGCACCTTTGTAAAAATATCAGCCAGTTGTTCACCTGTGGTCACATGTTCCAACATTACTATTTTATCTTCAACTAGTTCTCTGATAAAATGGTGTCTGATATCAATATGCTTGGTTCTGCTGTGCTGGATTGGATTCTTGGATATATTAATAGCACTCATATTGTCACAGAATAATTTCATAGTTTCCTGATGAATATCATATTCACTGAGCATTTGTTTCATCCAAACTAACTGAGAACAACTACTACCGGCTGCAATATACTCAGCTTCAGTTGTAGAAAGTGAGACACAGTTTTGTTTCTTACTAAACCAGGATATTAAGTTATTTCCTAAGAAGAAACATCCACCAGATGTACTTTTTCTGTCATCTGCACTCCCAGCCCAATCAGCATCACAATAGCCAATTAACATTGCATTATCACCATGTGTATATAACATTCCATAATCACTAGTACCACTCACATATTTCAAAATTCTTTTAACTTGAGTAAGGTGACTTACCTTAGGTTCAGCCTGGTATCTTGCGCATACTCCAACTGCAAATGTGATATTTGGTCTACTTGCAGTGAGATATAGCAGGCTTCCAATCATGCTCCTATAGAGACTTTGATCAACCATTACTCCCTTCTCATCTTTAGACAATTTTAAGTGGGTAGGAGCAGGAGTTCTCTTATGGCTTGCACTTTCCATACCAAACTTCTTCACAATGTTCTTAGCATACTTGCTTTGAGAAATGAAAATAGTGTCTTCCATCTGTTTCACTTGTAGCCCAAGAAAGAACGTTAGTTCACCAACCATACTCATCTCGAATTCAGATTGCATTTGTTGTACAAAATGTTGCACCATCCTGTCAGACATTCCACCAAATACGATATCATCTACATAAATCTGAGCTATCAACAGCTCCTTTTCTTCTGCCTTAACAAACAAGGTTTTGTCATTACCTCCCTTCCTGTAGCCTTGTTTTATTAAGTACTCTGTAAGTCTCTCATACCAAGCTATGGGTGCTTGCTTGAGACCGTACAATGCCTTCTTTAACTTGTACACATGATCAGGGTGATTTGGATCAACAAATCCTTTTGGCTGCTCAACATATACATCTTCATTCAAGTATCCATTTAGAAAAGCGCTTTTCACATCCATTTGGTAAAGCTTGAATTTTAAGAAGCATGCCACACCAAGAAGTAGCCTTATAGATTCTAAGCGAGCTACCGGTGCAAATGTCTCTTCAAAGTCAACACCTTCTATCTGAGTATAACCTTGAGCCACCAGCCTGGCTTTATTTCTTGTAACCACTCCTTGTGAATCAAATTTATTTTTATACACCCATTTGGTACCAATGATATTAGTGTCTGTAGGTCTTGGTACTAGATCCCATACTTCACATCTCTTGAATTGATTCAATTCCTCTTGCATCGCTTCAATCCAAAATTCATCAGTCAATGCTTCTTTAACATTCTTTGGCTCAATCTTAGATACAAAGCATGCATTTGACACATCATCTTGTGATCTTCTCGTAGTAATTCCTTGATCAGGATTACCAATTATCAGATCTGTGGGGTGATTCTTTTGAACTCTAACTGAAGGACCTTTGTTCACTGGAGCATTGTACAAATCAGTTTCTCTACCTGACTTTTCAACTTTATCTATGTGGATTTCTTCTTCTTCCAGAACATCAGATGGGGCAGGAGTAGAGTCAGCATGGGGATCAGCATCTGTTTCACTGACAGAGTAGGTGTCTTCAATTACAACATTTATAGATTCCATCACCGTGCTAGTTCTTGAGTTAAACACTCTAAAAGCTCTACTGTTTGTAGAATATCCTAGAAAAATTCCTTCTTCACTTTTAGGATCCAATTTTCTTCTAGGTTCTCTATCCGCAAGAATGTAACATTTACTTCCAAAGATGTGAAAGTATTTTACAGTAGGCTTCCTCCCTTTCCATAGCTCATATAGAGTATTTGACGTTCCAGTTCTCAATGTGACTCTGTTGCGAATATAACACGCAGTACTCATAGCTTCTGCCCAAAAATGATAAGGTAGTTTCTTAGCATGCAGCATTACTCTGGCACATTCCTGCAAAGTCCTGTTTTTCCTTTCCACAACACCATTCTGTTGGGGTGTAATGGGGGATGAGAACTCATGCCCAATACCTTCTGAAGCACAGAAATCAGCAAAACTAGAATTTTCGAATTCCCTTCCGTGATCACTTCTGATTCTTATAATACCTTCATCCTTTTCTCTTTGTAGTTGTACACATAAATCTTTGAACACAGAGAAGGTATCAGACTTTTCTCTAAGAAAGCTAATCCACATATATCTTGAGTAATCGTCCACTACAACAAAGGCATATTTCTTTCCTCCTAGACTTTCCACTTGCATAGGACCCATCAAGTCCATGTGTAGTAGTTCAAGAACTCTGGATGTGGTTAAATGGGGCACTGTAGGGTGCGACATCTTCATTTGCTTTCCAACCTGACACTCTCCACATATCTTCCCTTCTTCTATCTTCAATTTGGGCATTCCTCTAACAGCTTCTTCAGTGATAATCTTCTTCATGCTCTTAAGATTGAGATGACCAAGTTTCCTGTGCCATACATTAACCTCTTCTTCTTTAGTTATCAGACAAGAAGATAAGTTAGTTTCATCTGGAGCTACCCACAAATAACAGTTATCCTTTGACCTTACTCCTTTCATTACCACTTCACCTTCTTCATTAGTTACTAGACATTCACCTTTGGTAAAGTTAACCTTCATTCCTTGATCACAGAGTTGGCTTATGCTGATTAGATTGGCTGTTAATCCTTTCACAAGAAGAACATCATCAAGATTAGGTTGTCCAACATTTGCTAGTCTTCCAATACCTTTAATCTCACCTTTAGCACCATCACCGAATGTAACATAACTAGTGGAGTAAGACTTAAGATCCACCAGAAACTTTTCTATTCCAGTCATATGTCTGGAGCAACCACTGTCAAAGTACCAGTCTTCTCTAGAAGTAGCTCGAAAAGATGTGTGAGCAATTAGGCCAGCAACATTACCTTTAGGCTTCCATTCTTTTGCTTGGTTAATCTCTACTTTCTCTGGTACTTCCCTCTGACTTCTCTTTGGGAACCCATATAATCTATAACAAAAAGGTCTTATATGTCATCTTCTTCCACAATAATGACAAATCCAGGGTTGTGGTCTCATATTTCTGAATCCCGGATGGGGTTGAACATGGGGCAGCCTTGGTTTCGGCATAGGAAATTTTTTGTTTCTCCCAGAAGGCAAAAACTTCAGCTCGGGATCATACTCCTTGGGTTTATTCAGATCCTCATATTCATATCCAATACCTTTTACCCAGTTTCCTTCTTCCTGCGATTTAATTAGTTTTTCTAGAACGACAGTGCTATTGTTCATAGAAACTTCCTTTTTAAGCTTTTCAAGTGTGGAATTTAGTTGCGTTACCTCATTATTCAGTTCAGAAATCTGAGCCAGGTGCTTGTTCTTTTCAGACTGTAGTTCCAAGATAAGCCTTTTTTGATTTTCTTGGCTTCTACAAACCTCTTCACTTCTCTTGCATAGAGCTCTATAGGATTCAGCCAATTCTTCATAAGATACGTCCCCATGATTTGATTCAGTGTCAGAGCTGCACAGTCCAGTTAAGGCAGTAATATGCTTTGCAGTTTCACCAGATGTGTCATCATCTGAGTCTTCATCCTCAGACCATGTTGCAGTCATTCCCTTTTGTTACTTCTTCAAGTAATTTGGGCATTCATACCTGATGTGTCCATATCCACTGCATTCATGACACTGTACTCCTCTCACTTGACTCACTTTTTCTTCAACTTTAGGTTTCTTTTGGAAACCAGAATTCTTGTTGATGTCGAGTGCAATGGGGGACACATTCTGCTTCACATTCTGTTTACCTCTCCTATCCATTCTTCTTAGTACTTTATTGAATTGTCTTCCTAGGAGAGCCATAGCTTCAGATAAGCTTTCATCAATATCTGCCTCATCTTGCGCATCATCAGTATCAGCATTTGAGACAAAGGCTATGTTTTTGTTTTTGCTTCCAGATCGTTCATTAGCAGAAAGTTCATAGGTTTGTAGAGACCCAACCAGATCATCCAGTTTTATTTCAGATAAGTCCCTAAATTCTTCTATACATGTGACCTTCATGTCAAACCTCTTGGGTAGAGACCTCAGCATTTTTCTCACCATCTTTTCTTCAGAAATTTTTTCACCTAGAGAGTCAAATGTGTTAGCAAAATCTAAAACAGTCATATAGAAGTCATGTACCGTCTCATCTTCTTTCATTTTGAGGTTCTCAAATTTCGTAGTCAGCATCTGAAGTCTGGAGTTCTTGACCTTTGATGTCCCTTCCTGAGTAGTTCTCAAGATCTCCCAAGCTTCTTTAGCCTGAGTGCATCTCTTTATCAGTCTAAACATGTTCTTATCAACACCATTGTATAAGGCGTTCAAAGCTTTGTAATTTCCAAGAGCAAGTTCATCTTCAGTCTTTGACCACTCTCCCTCAGGTTTCAAGGAAACAACATTATCTTTATCTATAACTGTGGGATGTTCCCAGCCAGTAACCACAGACTTCCATGTCCTACTGTCCACAGACCTCAAGAAAGCTTCCATGCGTGATTTCCAGTAGTCATAATTAGTACCATCCAACAAAGGTGGCCTACTCACAGCTCCTCCTTCCTTTTCCATAGCAACCAGAATCGTTCCCTGAAGCTCACCCTAATAGCAGAACAGGGTGCCTGCTCTGATGCCAATTGAAATTCTGGCGTAGCGATGGGGTACCGGATGTTCCTACCTTTGTAACTACGACGCACACACAGCAGTGAATAATATGTAAAATAATAAGCAACTGGAAATAAACAATACGCAGCAGTTTGTTAACCCAGTTCGGCGTATAACACGACCTACTCTGGGGGATACCAATCCAGGAGTGAATCCACTATGATAAAACTAGTTAGAAGTATCCAGCAAACGACCCGTTTACCCTTCGTCACCTAGTTTCTACCCGTGCTTCCTTCAACCTAGGACCACCTAGATTAGAGACACCTATCTCTCCTCCTCTTAACCACACAACCAGTGTGATTGATCTAACCTTGAGAACAATGAAGTCACACTTCAAACAATAACCTATCTCCGTGCTTAAAAGCTTAGGAGTAGACTAAAACCCTTACAACACAAGAGCACAGTCCTAAGCAAGTATCAAGGAGATACAAGATAGGCTCACAAAAATACACACGATAAACTTAAAAACTCTAGACACAAATATATATTTCTTCACAAGAGTTTTCGTCACATTCAAACGTCTTTTGTCTTCAATATATATAGCTCGTGGAAAAATAGTGGTTCCTTGATTTTTGGTTTTCAGATTATTATAAAAATAGCAACATATCCGATACAAATTCTTTTGCAAAGCAAATCCAACAATCTCCTAAAATATAGGAATATATTTTAGAGAACATATGCTTATCGGATAAGTTCAATGGACACGCGAGTTCCATATATTGTGGAGCAAGTAAAGCGCTAACACTGCACTAAAGAGATAGACTTGAGGAATAGCGCACGTAACAAACTGTTCGTATCTTCAGGCGTTAGAATGTCATTCCATATGTAGCCACATCTGCCACTACATCTGGCTATTTGTTGTTTTTGTAAAATTAAGCCAATTTGAAAAACCTAACAATTACGTTTGGAGTTTGGAAACTATTTGTGTGAACAAGCATTCTTGGACTCTTGATAGAAAGCATGTAATTGTTTCATTATTATTGCAAAATGATAAATGAGTTGCTCATTAAAACTTTGGATGGAAATTACTACTCTTCAACCTTGCTTGTATGAAGACTGATGAGAAAATTTTGGTTTCAATTTCCTAAGTAACTTTTGCAAGGTTGTGTGCAATTCATTGTGAAGGTTACTGAGATGTACCAAAACCTTGTTACTGCTGTATAGTGCCTTGGATGGATTATTTTTTGCTTCAGATTTGTCAGTTTTGGTTTGCCCTGTTAGTTGGTAACTATTGCTCTTTGAAGATAGCAGTTTGTCTATGGTTAAGAAAATCATGTTCCTGTTAATTGATTTTTGGCTCAACACTTTGATGCATTCATTCATGCATTCCAAGATGGATAAAGGTTAAGGTTGATTTCTTGGCACATGTGTTCATCAAGCCCCTTGCAATTGGGTGTTTGTTTGATACTGATTTGACACTAGAGGTTTCATTTCAATTTGGAAGGCCACTTTATGTAGAATCTAGATGGAAATGCCAGACAGACTAGTTGTGAAGTTTTGTATTAGCTCTTGGTATTCTATGTTTTTTTGTTTCCTTGTTTGGGTTTAAGCATTGCAATTCAAACTCAAATTGAAAAATTTTCCAATGTTGAGTTTGAGGGAGGTTGTTAAGAATAATTGATTAGTTAGAAAGTAGTTATAGTTGGTTATCCATTAGTTGCAGCTTAGACTCTATAAATAGAACACTAATGTACACATTTTCATTATTCTTTTTCAATCAATTCATTCAATATGAATTCCTATGAGTATTTTCCTCATGAATACTCTTATGCTCTCTATCTTGCCTATGAGTATGATCTTCATCCCTATGATTCCATGATTCTTAACATATAATGAGACTCAATAACTTGAATCAAGATAATATTTTAGAATTTGCATGCCATAATCACTTTTTTGTGTTTGTGTCAATGATTCAAATCATTTTTGTTAATTTCCTCCAAAACTTTTTCATTTCAATCACGAGATTGTGAAACTTTTTTTTTGAAGAACACGAGGTTGTGAAACTTTCAATTCATTGTCATTAGTTTTCTCCAATATATATATTTTTTTACTTGAATCACAAGGTTTTGAAACTTTAATTTCATCATGCATATCATCATTCTTCATAATTTGCATCCATTTGTTCAGTCTGTTGTTGGAGTGATTCTATAACATCCATCATTTCTCTGTTAACCTATAAAAAGAACATGAATAAAGAAAACTTTATTTTAAGGGTATTTATAAAGTACCAAATTGAATTTATAATGCATATAGAAGTTAATAGTTTATTTTGATAAAAAAAAAAACCATATTCAAAATGGAGTTTCTAAAACCATCATATTACATACTAAACAATATTATGCTCTATCAAATCAGAACTTATTAGATCAGCCTTATATTCATATTCTTTCTCACTAAATTTCATATTTTTAAGGAGTAAAAGTTTCATATAAAATCAATCATTTCATTATACAATTAAAAGGAGCTTACTAAGTATTCCGTATAAAATCAAATACAAATTTTGATTTTACAAATCTACATTATCAATCAAAACCTAATAATAATAATAATAATAAATTTCTTGAAAAGATGTGATGCATTACCTGTGGATTTTGAAGAAAATCAGCAATATCATTAGAACACGAAGGACATCTTATAATGTTCTTCAATGATCGCAAAGTGCGTCCATTTTCATAAACTCTCTTCTTGATATAACTTTGGCCTGAAAAGGCATCCTCCAAGCATATTTTGCAAAAGTTGTGAGCACAAGGTGTGGTAAGAGGGAAAACTAACACCTTGCCACATATATTGCAACCAAATTCTGCATACACACAAAAATATAATAGAGGAAAAATTGTTTTAACTTACAAAATCCACACAATTAATGTGTTCATAACAACTTCAAATATCAATGAACTAATTGCAAGAAAAAAAAACAAGGGTTAGGGGTTATCTATACATGAAACACTAATGACCATATACCTTTCAATATCCTCTCTTTTAGTTTTAAAGACACTTTTTTTGTCTTTGGCTTAAAATCTCTTATTATTGTTCCATTACTAGGGTTTACGATGGCTGCCATTTTCTTACTTTTTGGTGGAGGCTTCTTCCATAACCAGTAACCATTTTTTTCCTGAAATTTATTCAATTGAGTAACCAAAATCTATAGAAAAGAAAATGTCAATAAAAATATCAGGAAACTTTAAATTTCCCTAAAATCCAGCTTAAAGAAAGTACAAATAATTTGTCTAACAAAATACAAAAATAATACCAAGCAAACATTAAAGGATCTTAATACGCAAACTTGTAACAAATACTTCAAACCATTAAGAAATATGAGAAAAATACATTAGTAGACAACACGTACATCATAGTCCCATGATGGAACACCCTTCCTTTCAGTAATATCAAATGCATTCTTCAACTCTTTAATTTTAGGCAATGGACGAGGGCGATCTCCATATAAATCACTATATCACCGACATATATTCAAGTCATACACCATATATTCACTTATATATGTTTCAAAAATATATATATTATTATATATTGGTATATATGATCACAAAAACATAGATAGGAAAAATTATAATTGAAAAGAAAAGAAAAAATCAAACCTTGTCCATGGGGCTGGCTCATTGTCACATCTCACAAACAAGTACCTACAAACTTTGTGACCCTATCACATAAAGATTAAAAGCAAATACTAAAGTTTGGAGAAGTGTATATTGATCAAATTATTGAAAATATTTTAGACATCATAAAAAGTACTTAAATAAAGATGATCCTAAATTATTATAGTAAATTAATATACTTACATGTATTCCATTTTTACGCCAGCATTTCTCTATTCTATAAATACCGTCATATCGCACTCCAACTTCCGGTGCATAAAATGAACATTTCGCCTTGTGGGACCTGAACAAAATAATTGAATTGTAAATACAAAACCAATAATTCATACAATTTTCAATCAAAACACATCACATAACAAAGAAAATGAGCTAAACAAGAATTTAATGAATTTATAATTTCAATTTAGAATGTAGAATGAATGACCAATTTAGCCCTTATAGTTTCTAATATTGAAGGATGATTCCAATTTAGCCCTTAACAATGCAATATAATTTCATTTAATTGATAAATTGTTGATTCACTCTTTTAAATTACTAACTAATAGATAGAAAAGAAAAACGAACCTAACAACCCGAACAGGATACCCTTTAAGGCAACTAATTCTCAACGCCTCATTCATGTAATCAAATATTTGATCAAAGGAATGTTGTTTGTTTATGCGCTTGTTTCCACTAAGGTCTCTTCCACCACTTCCGGTGTAAAGGAACCACTCACCATGATCCTCATCATCGATGTAACCGCCTGAAAGAGCAACAGATTGTGAGCCGTGATTACTCTGACCAGCAATTCCTGCAACATGTGGAAAATGAGCACCCCATTGTCTACATTCCATCCTATCCGACCATGTGTCACCCACAACAACACCACGATTCCTTATCGGATCATTCTCTGCAAGGATTGGTCCAAAATGATCAGATGGAATTGTCACAAATATTTTCCCACAACATGCATTTGCTTTCCCAGCTTTCTTTGCTCGTTCCGTAGTGAATGCTGTGTTAGGACGATTATCATTATGCATAAAACAATGTGCATTCTTAGTTGCTGTGTTTATGTTTTCTCTTATTCCCTCTGATCTCGCCAATTTTGCTAATCGAATTGCGATCGCTAGTTGTGAGTTAATACGAGGATGGCTCGCAATCTTTGATGGAATTGTGCTCCTGCATTTAGCGCACACATGTTTTCCTTTTCCAATCCACTTCTCAAAACACCTAAGGCAAAAGTTATGCCCACAAGGCGTCTGAAAAACAATATTAACAAGAACAAATTAATCTTATATCTATTTATTTATCTTGTACGACGAATCTTAACGATATGCAAAATAAAATTTACTCAATCAGTTTTCCAGATTCTTGCAAAAGCACAAAATATCTACTATTTTAATATGTAAAATAAAAATAACTAACCGTGATAGGTCTCTCTGGTAATTGCATACAGAAAGAGCAATTTAAGGTTCCATCAAAGATATCAAGCACACCATTACTTTTATTATCATCTGAATGTGGTTTAGATGATCCACCTACAAGTTTCTGACACTTTATTGCCTTTTCTATCTCGGTGAGTGAAATATCAGATTGAATGGCTTGAATCGAAGAGATAAGGTTTTCGGCGAGAGGCGGATCATGGTTGTTTTGTTGGGGTAGACAACAATCTGGACAGTCCCAATCTAAGAAAGTGGTGGGAAGGATTGGAAGACAAGGGATGTGCCAAGAAGTTGTGCAAGTCCGACAAGGTAAAATTTCAGTGTTTGGAGGATTTTGTTTACAGACCATACAGTGGCCATCAGAGTCACACGGAAGTTGCACCATTTGGTGCGATCGTTCACGATCGTTATATATATATATATATATATAAAATTAAAATATTATTGTTGCTAATCTAATCATTAATTTTTTAAAAGCATATAGTCTAAAAGTCATTCATTATAAATATTTATCAGCATATTTGAATGGCCAGTTATTATGGTCAATATTAAATTCATCCATTTTTATTAGAGATTAATTTGTATTAAAAAAAGAATCTACAATATAATTATTTGTGAATTAGTTAACATATAAAAATACACGTGACATGTTTTTAGAAATAGGCAAAAAATTATTTTTCTCATGTTGAATTAATGTATTTATGTTTTTTGCATTTCATTGTGTTTATTAGCAGCAAGAATAGTCAAATGATTTGAATCAATAGTATATATACGGAAAAACACATATGTCTCCTAATTTTTTTGGTAAACATATGTCTCCTTGATTTTGTTCATTATAAAATGGATTGGTCAAGAACATTTAATTTCTAAAAAAAAATATATAATAGACCAAATAATTATATTCAACTACTGAAATATGATCAAGACTATCATGTAATAGTACTGTAGACCTTTTCTTTGATGGCTATATAGCAAATGAGTACGATTTTGGTGAATTGAACGCCTCCTAGGAGTGGTTGGGTAAAATTGAACATGGATGAATCATGTCATGATGGCCGGTGTATAGGATGTGGTGGTGTAATTAGAAGAAGTGAAGGAAAATGGTTGGGAGGAATTGCAAACTTTATAGGGTATAGTAATGCTTACTTAAAAGAACTATAGGGTGTTTTGGAGGGACTCAGACATGCTAGACGTTTAAGTTTTTTAGCTATGGAGGTTTGTGTTGATTCACTTGTGGTCGTGAGTAATATTACTTCAAATAAGATTGATAGTCATGTTGGGAAAATTCTTGTGGACAAGATTAGAAGACTTTTATTAATCTTGAGTGGGAACTGGGAAGTAGTAGTGCATTATGGCAATTTTTTTTGTGTGGAGTTGGCTAATCATGATATTTAATAGATCACGGGAGTGTTTTTTTTTTTTTTTTTCAATATTGTCCTACTAAGTTTAGTCATTGTTGATTGCTGATGTCACTCGTATTATGGCATTGTAATTTTTCTTCTTCTGGGCATAAACCCTATTATCAAAAAAGAATGGGTCATGCTAACTAGTATTATTGTGAATATAATATTTTTTTTGGTAAACTAAAGTTATTCTCTACGCAAAACTGCAAAGATTAATCCTCTCGAATTAACTGAGATCCATTTATTTACACCAAATGTTTTATCGATATTAAACCCGATTACACACCAATAGGCTAGACACACAAAATCAACGGTCAACAACACTGACGAGGCATGATGGGCGTCACACAGTGACGGTCCGCCCGTCATGGGCGTGCCGTCGCAAACTTGCAACATTATGTAGAACGCGATTTCCTCTCTGTTTTGCCTCAAAAATCCACTTATAAGCTAACAATTACCACACTTATAGCATGATTAAAACAACTCAAATCAACTTAAATCATCAAAACATAATCATTTATTCATGAATTATTTCACTATCTTCATCAACTTAATAAAACCCTCAAATACCAACAGCCACTACAAGAAAAACAGTCTACACCCACGGCCATTTTTGGCATTACCCACGGCTTTTCCTTGAATATACGATATTTACCCACGGCCTACCCACGGCACGGGTCCGTGACATTTTGCTTCGTTGGTAACTCATTACCCAGGAAAATGCCGTGGGTAAGATTACTCAAGACTTAGCCGTGAGTAATACTCACGGCATTACCATGAGTATTACCCAAGACTTAGCCGTGACTAATACCCACGGCATTACCATGCGTAGCTCGTTCCCACGGCTTTACCATGGAAAGTGTGGCTCCACCTTACACTCGACACTACCCACGGCCTTACCGTGGGTAGTGTCAATTTTTATTTTTTTTAACTTTCTTGCAGCAAATTTTGCCTATTGTCAGGAGTGTTAACTTACTCCAATTTCATCCAACAACAGAAGCAATTCCAAACAAACTAAATTTAAAAACAATCAAATTGAGTCATCAAATGACCACTTCCTCAAACTAACATGTAGTGTTAACAAAAATTGACACTATTACAAGTGTCAAAATAAACAGACAAGAAACTAGCAGTTTGGTCAAAAGATGTAGCCATAAATAACAATATATAGAAACGTCACTACAAAGTTTAAGGTTAAGATCAATCATAATAACAAAATGCACTAAGAATCTAAGCATAAGATGTCGTCATAATAAAAACACTCCTCACGTGTATTTCGAACCTCATCCTCTGCTGCTGCCTTTGCTCGCTCCTCAATTGTGGCCAAGATGAGTCCTTACTGGTGTGAGTTCTTACAAAGACCTCGTCCACTGTGAGTTCTATACCCAACTCTTTAGCCTTTCATAAACATAAAAACAAGACAAATTTTAATTTTGTGCGAAGAACTTTAATGTTGTTAAGGTCCAAATATGAGGGAATCAATTATGAAGCAAACACGAGTACAAATATTCAGTACAGCCAGTTCAGTACAGGGAAAAACAATACTAATTAATCATAAGTCAGAAAGTATGGCACTCATGTTTTTATTATTGATTTTTGTCAATGTGACAATAAACATCCCTACATGCCCAACCTAATGCTTCTTAATGGGTAAACTGCAGAGTGCACATATTTCAAGCATCCATCTTATACGCCCTCTTTCAATATCTCCCTTAAGCCCAATAAAAGTGTAACAAAAGATCCTCCAAATTGAGTGATTTAAGCATCTCAAACAGAAAAAGGATAATAGAAGTAATTAATAAATTATAATGATTGTGCCATACTATGTTAACAAACAAATATAGAAAATAGGCAATGTCACATTGTTATCAATCATAAATACTTCCAGAGTTCAATTCTTCAACAAAATATTTAGTATGGCACTCATGTTTGCATCAGTACAAACAATTCAGTACAGGGAAAAACCAACACAGACAGAAGCAGGATCCAATCATGAAAAATTCCAATAATTAAAAATATTTAGTATGACACTAATTAGTAATTATTTACCCTTTCCAATCATTTAGTAAGTTTTAGAATATGCAGAAGGAAAAACATACCATCCGTAAGGCATGCTCAGTGAAAGATATGGATCCGCCATTACGGACAGACCCACCTTTAGCAGAAGCACGATTTTTCTTATTTCTCTTTGATATCTCTTTATACTCTGGCTTCTTCCACTCATCCTCGCCTATCCAAGATGGGCGTTCGCGCTTGTTCCTCGCCTCCATGTACATCTCAGAAAGACGCCTTGAGCCTTTGGATACAAATATTTCTTAATTTATAATCATGCTCAGACAGCCAAGCAACAATACTCTACAATATTACATTTTTGAAAAACTTAGAATATATTCATTAATATCAATTCACTATAGTATATAAAAAATCAGTAGCACAACAAACATGGCTTAACTTTTTATTTTATTTTTTAGTTTATATTCTTTTAGTATTTTTTGCAAGTGGCCTTGAGTTTCTCTTCCCTGCAATATTATGCAGGTTGCAACTTTTTATCTTCTAGTAACAAAAGGCAAGATGAAAATTTCAAGTTTTCCAACAAAGAAACTAAGATCAACACAATAGCATAATTCCAACAAAGTAAAATCAAATCCCATAAAGTTTCATGTTTCCCAACAACAACAAAGTAACTAAAACGAAAAATTTCCAAGTTCCCCAACAAAATAGCATAATTCCAACAAAGTAACTAAGACCAAATTCCATAAAATTTTAAGTTTCCCAACAACAACAAAGTTGATTCTCAACTTCACACAACAAGATTATATCATTCAAGTAGAAAACTAAGAAGATTGGGAAGTTATAAGGATGAAACTCACTGTTCCAGTTGAGAGTGAGTGCTTCAATTGATCCAGATACAGAGCATACTTGTTGTCTTCATGCATTGATAACTTCTTTCCAACCTGCTTAGTTAGTAATGTCATTGTAATCCTAGAATACTTGATAAAATGCATCAAGAAAGATCAAACTTATAAATCAACAAGAATGAAAATGCACTGACATTATATAAAATTAGTCCCTATTATCTTTTCCAATAACTAATCCATGAAACAACTCTTATTTTTTTTTTTTGAGACAGACATGAAACAACTATATTGTAAATACACATTTATAGCTATGTTGTATTTTTAAAACCAATTACACATTATCATTACTTTTCCATTGGTTACATAACTTTGAAAAGAAGGAAATAATTTTTAGAAAGCATGGGCTGCAGAACATACAAAATTAGTTATTAGACATCCTAGAAAACTTGAAAGAACATATAAAGGCATAAAATCATAAAATTTAGAGTACTTTCTTACAAAGCAGTCATGATCAATTATTGACTCCATTGACAATCTTACCATAATTAGGTTTGTTCCAATGAAGCAAATGGCACACTCAAAAAAGTTACTTGGTGGTTGGTTCATCCCAGTTCTTGGCATTCCCTTTCATTCACATAATAAATCTTTCCTTTCTAGGTATCTATGTAAATAACATTGCAGCAAACAAAATTTAGAATTGGGCAATTGCCTAAGTGAAAATCTAATAAACTATGGTACTTAACTCTTATTTGCCAATTTGGCTGCAACATAATGCATGACCATGTACCTTAAATGTTTGGGTTAGTCAATCAATATGAACTCACAAGGGAAGGATCAAGTGTAAACCCATTAACTTCATATTATGTGTTAATCACAAACTACAGTCCATAGTTTATTCAATCGGAATGAGATACTCCTGGCATGAAACATAGATCAAAGTTTGAGGAGCCATCCAAAGGATGAGAATTTACAATGTTGAAAGCCCATATCCCCTTCACACCCAGATTTGCCACTTTGTTCCACACAACCTTTGTAAATAGAAAAGCAAACAAACAATGATTTACCATTATTACACAACACAATCATGAATAAATCAAAGCTCTATGAAATTGGGGGTAAAATTGAGGATTAGGGTTTTAAAACATTTGGGTCTTTTTACATTTAGAAACAATTACAGGTTAAACACTCACCATAAATTCACATCCTCGCTACGGTTAGGAGAGGTAAAGCGTGAATCTGAACAATCCCAGAGAAGTGGAGAACGACAGCTATCTTGTGCGGTGGTGAAGCGGCAAACCCGAGAAGCTGAGAGAACGACAATGTTGTTACATTTCTGCAAGTGTGTTTCTGCGATCAGATGCAAAAATAGAGAGAGATGATGTCGTTGTCTTTCATTCATTTGGGTTTAGGTTTTCCTTCTTTGATCTGCCGTTTGTGAGAAGAGAGAGTTTTTTTTTTTTGGTTACAAAGAGAGAGTGTTTTTGTGAGTGAATGATTTACTAGAAGGAAGAAATAAGATATTTTTTTATTTTCGCCTACCCACGGCCTAGATATGGGTACGTTGAATCTATTGGGTATAGCGAACAATTTTTCTTACTTTTGTAGTACCCACGGCTTTGCCCTTGGTATTACTCACGGTAAGTGGCCATGGGTAAAAATACCCTGCATATGTGCAATTATTCTTGTAGTGTCCAATTGTCCATTTAATACTTTGTTATCATCAAAATTTAAGGTGTTTTTCTCTAAAAACTCATTTTGTTCCATCAGTAACATCCTACTTTTAATTATTAGTTAATTAATTAATTATTTGTGTTTGTTTTAATTAGTGGTTAGTGATGCTTTTTAACTTTTGTAATTGAATATTTGTGTATCTATGGGCTTTAGTCTTAAATTAGAAATTAGAGTAAATAATAGATGATAATTTATTTATTGGACTTTAAGTAAATTGGGCGTAAGTGGAAGTGTATTATGTTGGTAAGTTAGTAAAGTGAGGGTATGAACTGGAAAATAGTAGCGAACTCTAGGTATTGAAACTAAAATTTAGAGAGAGTTTTATTTATTACAACCTTTGGTGAAGGTAGAGAGAGAAGCTCTCTGGAAATAGAATAAGAACAGAGAAACAAAAACCAAGTTAGACTCTAGAAAGGAAGAAGAGGAGCTAGGATTAAGGGGTAGTTTATATTCAATTAGAGAATGGAGAGAAGAGAAGTAATATTCTCTAACCCAAACTCTCTACATCTCTATATCATTTTCGAAGGGTTTATGGGATTTTGGGAATTTGATAATTATGAAACTTTATATTAAATTATGAGATTCTATATGTTTGCTCATGTTTAGAAATGAAATTGTGATGATAAAAATGTATCTTTTATGTGCTCACTACAAGAATAATTGCACATATGCAGGGTATTTTTACCCATGGCCACTTACCGTGAGTAATACCATGGGCAAAGCCGTGGGTACTACAAAAGTAAGAAAAATTGTTCGCTATACCCAATAGATTCAACGTACCCATATCTAGGCCGTGGGTAGGCGAAAATAAAAAAATATCTTATTTCTTCCTTCTAGTAAATCATTCACTCACAAAAACACTCTCTCTTTGTAACCAAAAAAAAAAAACTCTCTCTTCTCACAAACGGCAGATCAAAGAAGGAAAACCTAAACCCAAATGAATGAAAGACAACGACATCATCTCTCTCTATTTTTGCATCTGATCGCAGAAACACACTTGCAGAAATGTAACAACATTGTCGTTCTCTCAGCTTCTCGGGTTTGCCGCTTCACCACCGCACAAGATAGCTGTCGTTCTCCACTTCTCTGGGATTGTTCAGATTCACGCTTTACCTCTCCTAACCGTAGCGAGGATGTGAATTTATGGTGAGTGTTTAACCTGTAATTGTTTCTAAATGTAAAAAGACCCAAATGTTTTAAAACCCTAATCCTCAATTTTACCCCCAATTTCATAGAGCTTTGATTTATTCATGATTGTGTTGTGTAATAATGGTAAATCATTGTTTGTTTGCTTTTCTATTTACAAAGGTTGTGTGGAACAAAGTGGCAAATCTGGGTGTGAAGGGGATATGGGCTTTCAACATTGTAAATTCTCATCCTTTGGATGGCTCCTCAAACTTTGATCTATGTTTCATGCCAGGAGTATCTCATTCCGATTGAATAAACTATGGACTGTAGTTTGTGATTAACACATAATATGAAGTTAATGGGTTTACACTTGATCCTTCCCTTGTGAGTTCATATTGATTGACTAACCCAAACATTTAAGGTACATGGTCATGCATTATGTTGCAGCCAAATTGGCAAATAAGAGTTAAGTACCATAGTTTATTAGATTTTCACTTAGGCAATTGCCCAATTCTAAATTTTGTTTGCTGCAATGTTATTTACATAGATACCTAGAAAGGAAAGATTTATTATGTGAATGAAAGGGAATGCCAAGAACTGGGATGAACCAACCACCAAGTAACTTTTTTGAGTGTGCCATTTGCTTCATTGGAACAAACCTAATTATGGTAAGATTGTCAATGGAGTCAATAATTGATCATGACTGCTTTGTAAGAAAGTACTCTAAATTTTATGATTTTATGCCTTTATATGTTCTTTCAAGTTTTCTAGGATGTCTAATAACTAATTTTGTATGTTCTGCAGCCCATGCTTTCTAAAAATTATTTCCTTCTTTTCAAAGTTATGTAACCAATGGAAAAGTAATGATAATGTGTAATTGGTTTTAAAAATACAACATAGCTATAAATGTGTATTTACAATATAGTTGTTTCATGTCTGTCTCAAAAAAAAAAAATAAGAGTTGTTTCATGGATTAGTTATTGGAAAAGATAATAGGGACTAATTTTATATAATGTCAGTGCATTTTCATTCTTGTTGATTTATAAGTTTGATCTTTCTTGATGCATTTTATCAAGTATTCTAGGATTACAATGACATTACTAACTAAGCAGGTTGGAAAGAAGTTATCAATGCATGAAGACAACAAGTATGCTCTGTATCTGGATCAATTGAAGCACTCACTCTCAACTGGAACAGTGAGTTTCATCCTTATAACTTCCCAATCTTCTTAGTTTTCTACTTGAATGATATAATCTTGTTGTGTGAAGTTGAGAATCAACTTTGTTGTTGTTGGGAAACTTAAAATTTTATGGAATTTGGTCTTAGTTACTTTGTTGGAATTATGCTATTTTGTTGGGGAACTTGGAAATTTTTCGTTTTAGTTACTTTGTTGTTGTTGGGAAACATGAAACTTTATGGGATTTGATTTTACTTTGTTGGTCTTAGTTTCTTTGTTGGAAAACTTGAAATTTTCATCTTGCCTTTTGTTACTAGAAGATAAAAAGTTGCAACCTGCATAATATTGCAGGGAAGAGAAACTCAAGGCCACTTGCAAAAAATACTAAAAGAATATAAACTAAAAAATAAAATAAAAAGTTAAGTCATGTTTGTTGTGCTACTGATTTTTTATATACTATAGTGAATTGATATTAATGAATATATTCTAAGTTTTTCAAAAATGTAATATTGTAGAGTATTGTTGCTTGGCTGTCTGAGCATGATTATAAATTAAGAAATATTTGTATCCAAAGGCTCAAGGCGTCTTTCTGAGATGTACATGGAGGCGAGGAACAAGCGCGAACGCCCATCTTGGATAGGCGAGGATGAGTGGAAGAAGCCAGAGTATAAAGAGATATCAAAGAGAAATAAGAAAAATCGTGCTTCTGCTAAAGGTGGGTCTGTCCGTAATGGCGGATCCATATCTTTCACTGAGCATGCCTTACGGATGGTATGTTTTTCCTTCTGCATATTCTAAAACTTACTAAATGATTGGAAAGGGTAAATAATTACTAATTAGTGTCATACTAAATATTTTTAATTATTGGAATTTTTCATGATTGGATCCTGCTTCTGTCTGTGTTGGTTTTTCCCTGTACTGAATTGTTTGTACTGATGCAAACATGAGTGCCATACTAAATATTTTGTTGAAGAATTGAACTCTGGAAGTATTTATGATTGATAACAATGTGACATTGCCTATTTTCTATATTTGTTTGTTAACATAGTATGGCACAATCATTATAATTTATTAATTACTTCTATTATCCTTTTTCTGTTTGAGATGCTTAAATCACTCAATTTGGAGGATCTTTTGTTACACTTTTATTGGGCTTAAGGGAGATATTGAAAGAGGGCATATAAGATGGATGCTTGAAATATGTGCACTCTGCAGTTTACCCATTAAGAAGCATTAGGTTGGGCATGTAGGGATGTTTATTGTCACATTGACAAAAATCAATAATAAAAACATGAGTGCCATACTTTCTGACTTATGATTAATTAGTATTGTTTTTCCCTGTACTGAACTGGCTGTACTGAATATTTGTACTCGTGTTTGCTTCATAATTGATTCCCTCATATTTGGACCTTAACAACATTAAAGTTCTTCGCACAAAATTAAAATTTGTCTTGTTTTTATGTTTATGAAAGGCTAAAGAGTTGGGTATAGAACTCACAGTGGACGAGGTCTTTGTAAGAACTCACACCAGTAAGGACTCATCTTGGCCACAATTGAGGAGCGAGCAAAGGCAGCAGCAGAGGATGAGGTTCGAAATACACGTGAGGAGTGTTTTTATTATGACGACATCTTATGCTTAGATTCTTAGTGCATTTTGTTATTATGATTGATCTTAACCTTAAACTTTGTAGTGACGTTTCTATATATTGTTATTTATGGCTACATCTTTTGACCAAACTGCTAGTTTCTTGTCTGTTTATTTTGACACTTGTAATAGTGTCAATTTTTGTTAACACTACATGTTAGTTTGAGGAAGTGGTCATTTGATGACTCAATTTGATTATTTTTAAATTTAGTTTGTTTGGAATTGCTTCTGTTGTTGGATGAAATTGGAGTAAGTTAACACTCCTGACAATAGGCAAAATTTGCTGCAAGAAAGTTAAAAAAAATAAAAATTGACACTACCCACGGTAAGGCCGTGGGTAGTGTCGAGTGTAAGGTGGAGCCACACTTTCCATGGTAAAGCCGTGGGAACGAGCTACGCATGGTAATGCCGTGGGTATTAGTCACGGCTAAGTCTTGGGTAATACTCATGGTAATGCCGTGAGTATTACTCACGGCTAAGTCTTGAGTAATCTTACCCACGGCATTTTCCTGGGTAATGAGTTACCAACGAAGCAAAATGTCACGGACCCGTGCCGTGGGTAGGCCATGGGTAAATATCGTATATTCAAGGAAAAGCCGTGGGTAATGCCAAAAATGGCCGTGGGTATAGACTGTTTTTCTTGTAGTGGGAGTTTCTAATTTTTGATCTAGTGTGCAGGAATATAAGATAAATTTTATACACTAAGATCATAATTGTTTGAGAAGAAATAATTTGTGAAGTTGTGAAGAACAAGTACTGAACACTATTTTGAAGCTCTAAAGTAATACGAGTTCTGAAGACCATCAGAGCATCTGAAGAAGTTCTTCAGAAGTTGAAGATTATCATGTCCAAAAGAAGCATACTCTGTTTTTCAAGAAAATATCTTATCTACGTTTCAAGCTTCTAGGACGTTCTTGTGAAGATTGACAGTTCATGGTTAAGGAGTAATCAAGTAGTACAACATTCTTATCCTCCTATCTGTACTAACTTTACTTCAAATGGTGGAGCGTATTTGCAAAGATGAAGTAGTGGAATTGAATTGCCTCTTTTAGAAAAGAAAATCAATTTCATATCTTCAAGGCATCTTTTACTCACAACTGTCTATCATCATCAATGATTTTTAACGGTCTTATCTCAACGTCTCAAAATACTTGGAGTATATATAGAAGACATCTCTCTTGAGAAAAGACTGCTGAAACAACTGAGAATTCAAAGACTCTGAGCTCTGATACTTTTCATACACTCAAATTTAGTTTAAGTGTTGGTGAGTCTTATTTAAACTTAGAATCTAAGAACACCTATGTTTTAGAGGAGTGTTTCAGAATTGTTTATTTGTTTTTAAGTTTGTAGAAGTCTCTTGTTAATTGTAACTTGAGCATGTCTCTTGTTTGTGCGCTTGAGCATTAGTTTTATAATCTTTTGTGATTATAGTGGAATTCCTTGAAAGTGCAAGGGATTTTCTTTACTCTACCGGCTAACAGGAAGTAGAACGAGAGGCGCATCACCGAAGGAAACGAGCTCGCATGTCCATCCTCCCTACCCCCTCTCTCTCTCCATGTTTACTTTATGTTCATCTAGCTTTACCTTTTTCCGCTGCATAATTCTTTAAACCTACAAAAAAAATTAATTTTCAAAAACATAAACCAACCCCCTTCTTGTGTTTTTCACACAAGTGTGGTATGATTTATTGAGATTCCGAAATGGGGATCGATTTGATGATTTGTTGAGTCCATATGGAAATCCCAAATGCTACGTTTCTATTTGGTGGTGGCGAGATATGATGAAGGTGGATTTTTTAGCCATTAAGCTAAAAGACAAAAAAAAAAAAAAAAAAAAAAAAGTAAGAGATGGAAAAGAATTGAATTTTGGAAAGTAAAGTGGATTGAAACTGCTCCTCTTCAAGAGCTGTTTCCACATTTGTATGAAAAATAATCCGATCAATTTGTTGAGGTTGCTAAGAGATTAGTTGGTAACAATTTGAATAGAACATGGAATTGATTTGGCTATCCCAAAAAAAATTGAGTTGATTTTCCAACAAAAAAATAAAACAATGTTGATTTAAATTAAAAGCCAGCTACAATAAAGAGAAAGGATTCCAATAAGAAGAACTTAGTAGTTTAATAAACCACAATTTCTTCTATTTTATTCCACAAATTATTGAGCAAATACATACATGATTAGAACTACACACTATTGTCCCATTCTTAAAATTTCTAACAAAAAAAAACATAACAAAAGAAAGTGGCATGAACAAGAACCATGATGTATATGTGTTAATTAGCTAGCCAGTGCCAGTGAGTCCAAGATCTTGTTTATTGTCATCTTTGCCAGCACCAAAGACAGGACCACCTTTACCAGCAGGATCATGAACCTTCTCTTCTAACTTATCAACTTGAATGCTACCTTGATCCTCTTTTGAAACTAAATCAGTTCTTGTACGATTTTGTCCTCCATCTATTGATTCATATGTTGTTGCTGTTTTTGATTCTTTTGGTTGTGCTCCTTGTGCCCCTGACATATTCTTCACTTAGCTATTTTTTTGTTCCTTCACTTAGCTACTTTTAATTTTTCACTCTTTTATATGGTCATTTATTTATTTATATATAGTAGGAGTTATGTTAACATGCTAATATCAACCCACGTGTTATGTTAACATGCCATGAATCTACACGTGTGTCATGACTTGTGCCAAATGTCACTTTTTCTTTTGTTTTCTGACACTTTAGCGGTCAAGATAGTTCTTCTTGTGTCAAGAACTAGAGATTATCAACATATCTTTGCGGGTCCGCAAACTTAAAATAATTTATAGATGTATTATGACAATAGCGGAAATCACAAACATAAACATAATATATCATGATCAAATAGCCTTGAATTTAGTTGGATGAATTTAGGACACCATAATAAACAATAAGAAATGGGGAGAAAACTTATCTTTTAATGTTGCTTTGATGCCTTGTAATTTGTAATGTCTTTCATCAATAATTAGACATACAATGACTTCTCATAAAAAGAGTTACCAATGTTATTAGGGTTATTGTCCAGTCAATCAAGTCATTGTCCATATGTCCCGAGACATATATTTATAGAGAAACTAGGGAGGAGACCTATCCTTTCATGTGTGTTACAATGGTTCTTCCGATTCTTTTATGAACACAAGGTATCAAACCATGCCTTTTCATGGAGAGTTGAATGGTTCCATCCATCATGAATTCATTCAATTATAGGCTACACTATTTAAACACACTCACCATGTGATGTCCAATATCCATTGATCACCATATGGATATTTCATGACTCGTCAAGATATATATCATATTCAACCAATTAATATTTAATAAATCTGACCAAAACTTAGAAATAAAATTTCTTGAGAGGAATGTTTAGAATTCATAAATAATGGTTAGCTCACTACTGATCATGGAGATATAATTCTTGCATTCTCCTATCTTTTTTGTTATTTTGTTTCCATTTGATAAAAAAATAAATACATACAATATGATAAACATAATATTTTTGTCAAAAAAAATAAAAAAAATAAACATAAACCTAGCTATTACTGACTTAACATTTCTCTTTCTCTTTTGATTTTCATTTCTATAACCTATTCAATAAGGTATAACAATATGAAATAATTTATCAAAAAATAAAGACTACTTAAAATTACTTTACTTAAAATTATACACAGCCAATGCAACCAAAAATCCAAGTAAACCACCAGCTACCACTTCAACCTCAGTATGACCAACAGATTCTTTTAGTGGCAGAAAACCATCAGCAACCAAATTTGAGATTTCTTTTGCATCTTCTAAGAATAAGTCAGAGGATAGTAACTCCTCATCACTTTGCCTTATCTTGCCTTCTGATTTAACTGCTACAAATGCATTAGCAGTGGTTTCTTGGGACAAAAGGGACTTCTCATGACCTACTTTTGGTGGATTGGATGATCCAGATTGAGAGTTGATCAAAGCTTCTTTATGTTTGGAATGTAAATAGTTGATATGAAGTTGGAGAAGTAGTTTGTTCATTGTTCTAGCATGGATTCCTACTTCTCTTCTTACACCCTGCAAATCATAATAGCAATAGTCTTAATTGTTGGCCAAATAGGTTAACCAGTCACTCTCATTGATATAACAGGAACAGTCATGTTCTATGAACAGAAATAGAATGACAAAAGGATAACTTTTTAGTTAAGTTTAAATAATATAAGTGCTTATGTATAACTAACAATACAAGTGCTTATGTATTAGTTATTTCTAGACAGACGATAAAATAAAGTCAAACTGTTTTCATAAGCTATACTGAAGAACTTGTGGAAATAAGCTGAAAATAGGTTATAGATGTATCATAAGTTGTATTCGTAAGCTCTCTAAAATAGTCTCACATGCACTTATATCAGTAGATAATTTCAAATAATTCGATCAAAAAATGCACTTATATCAGTAGATAATTTCAAATAATTCGATCAAAAAACCTGCAGGTTTGCATCTGAATAGCAATTTGCTTAAAGAAAAGTTGTGTCTGCTAGACTTAAATCATTGACTATGGACAATATTTTGTCATGTTTAGGATAATTACAGGGTGAAACAAAAAAGTTTCAAGAAATTTATAAAGCTTCAGAAGAAATAAGTCAATTATAGTGTGTGCAATCTACTCCCGCTTTTTCGAGTTATAAGTCACTGGTAATCTGACACAAATTCAGAAATGTGGTTAACTTTGTGCAGTTAATAATTATTACTAGTAAACAAATAATTGTTAAAAAATTAAAAACAATTACTCAAAATTCATGAAATTTTCATAATTAGAAATAAAAGCATCATGTCTTAAGCAAAACATGCATCTCCTTTTCTATTCCTATTTTATATTGTTTGGCTCCCTAGTAATGCAGTAGTTTTCTTACAGAAATCACATGAAACTCTCTTCTTATCCTTCTTGTCCTTTAAATTATTCATCTTTGATGCTATGCTAACATTTTCAACACTTTGTTTAAAATAAAATAATCAGAAGTAGAAGAAACTAAGCCACTTGTTGATGATGGTTGAGAATTAGTAGGAGTTGTCATAGGTGTTGGAAACATAGACAAAACCAAAAGAGAAACAGAAAGAAGTCCAAACTAAAACCAGAAACAGATCCAAAAACAAAAACAAAAGCAAAACAGACAGAGGGGCTGCAACCAGAAAAAGAGCCAAAACAAAATCCAAAAAAAGAGAAAAACAAACAGAGGGGGAAGGAACAAAGCAGAACAAGAGAAAACACAAAAAAGAGAGGGAGGGAGAGAGAGAAGTGAAGCAAAGCAGAAACACGAGAACTGAACCAGAGTAGAAGCAGCAAAGAAGATGCTAGGACGGCGCGGCTGAGGACGGCGGAGGCTGGGAATGGAAGTTTGCATGCAGAGAAGATGCATTCGCATGAGAAGCATTCGTAGGAGAGAAGTAAAAAAGGAGGTTCATAAGGGGGTTAGCTTAATTTTTGCACCAAAACCCAAAAACACACTTGTAACGGATCAATTTTCAGGGTAATTTGGACTATTTCTTTCATTTATATTCCGCGACATCCCGCCACAATAGCGACACTACTTTCCGTAAAATAGGTAAGATTAGCAGGCAATGCAGACATGAAATATATCTTCTATGTATGTGATATGCCGGTTACATCATATCAAAATATCAATCCTCTATAAAGATGTCTTAATCTGAGAACTCGGGCTATGTTTATATCATTTGGTACCCAAATCAAAATTGTAAAATACAACAACACTCTTCCATTAGTTAGGGTCAGCTACATGGATTAATCGTCGCCATAAATTTCTGGAAGCATTACACAGAATATACTCTTGATGTCTTTTACCTTTTACCAGGTCTAAGATAACAAATTTCATACTATAATTTCTCTCCCACTTGCAACCCCAAATGATATCCTTTCCTTTCATTCTTTGTAGAACCTTCATTCATTATGTTTTCTACAGGTTGAAATGTTGATGAAGTGACAAGGTTAATGCAGTTATAGCTAGAAAAAGGAGACTGTTAGTGGGCTGCCTACTAGACATGTATATAAGTTGGGGATGGAGTCAATTCGCTAATCGATCTAGATTTAATAGGATAATGGGCTAACCGAATGAATATGTTCCCCCATTATTTCCATGGACCAATACAAGTAGTATGGTTTTCCCTATTTGAGGTAACTCTTATTTTCTACGCATCTACTATATTATGCTCAGACTGAATTTGTGAGTGCCTTTTGCAGGTACCTCCCCCCTCGGACCATTACCGCTGCAGAGGTCATCCACCGCAGCAGGAGATCGACCACCGCCACCCTCCTCCGAGGTTGATTTATGTTTACAGATGAGGTCAAACACCATGGTAAGAATTCCACGAATAGTTTGACTGTTAATCAGACAAAACATATAATGCAATGAACCTCGCAAATTTTAACATATTCTATCGAGCCGCGTATAGTTTCTCAAATAGACCTTGCGAATTGTGGGTTTATTCTAAGTACAGTTAAATCCTAACAATACTTTAAAGGGCATATCAAAACACAGTGATGCTATACGAATACATAAAGTAAATAACATAGAAAAAAACTTGATGGAAAGCGCTAAATTTGAAAAAAGAATATCACACCTGAGCATCATACATAACCAGACCAGCATAGACAAGTGCAAGACCAAAAATGGGATCTGAGAGGCCTCTGCATTTGGATAAAAAACAGTTAAAAACAATACCAAGAAGAATTATCATTTTAAGAAAATTGCAATTTCAAAAGGGTACAGAGAAAAATGCCATGAACCAGACACAACTGAATTATCTTACCTCTCAAGGCCAAGGAGTGTTGCACAAGCCACTGTTGCCTATATCCAAAGCAAAATGCAAACAACTATGTGAGAATGAAATTAAAAACTCCACTGTGTAAAAACCTACAAATTCAAGTGGCAAAATGAAATGAAAGTAGGAATTAAGGGATTCAAGGTCATACAGAAGAGTGTGACGATGGAAACCCTCCAGCTTGAACAAGAGCCTTGACATCAAACTCTTTGCCATACAGAAACACAGATGTAAATGGCTTAGAAAGTTGCCCAATTGCCATTGAAACTACAGCTGCAATCAGAACCTTAACAGCAGAATATCACAAATTAGAATACAAATCCCAATTCAGTAAATAAAACAACAAAACAATAACTATCTATATGGGTTAGACCTAATTGACCAGATAAAATCGGCCCGTAAGATAAGATGAGGGATGTCTCCCCACTTATAAACACTTTTTTCAAGTCATATCTCGTCCAATCTGGACTCACAATGCACCCTTCACGCCCAAGACTTGAGCTTAGTGACCAGATAATGAGTACGACTAGCCTAATGGATCTTTGATAGACTCTAATATCATCTTAAAAGTTGGGTTAAACCAATGTTACAGGAATTAAGTAACAGCTTCGCCCCTTGAACAACCAGCGCCCAAAGATCGAACCAGTTCTGATACCAATTGATACGGCTTAAATCTAACTTCACTTCAAAACCATGATTCAAAGAGAAGGGTTGTCCAAATCCCTCACATCGGGTTCATGACTTCCGATGTGGGACTCCAAGTTGGGTTCATGAAGCCCTCCTTGCACATGGAAATCAGTAGAATCCTACAAAACAATATTTAAAAGAAACTAATAATCCAATACTTAATTCCCAGCCTAGTTTAATCCTACAAAACTTGTGTGTAAGATGAGGGTGTCTCCTACTTATAAACACTTTTTCACACACTTTTTCATGTCATATCTCATCTAATTGGAACTCTTAATAGCTAAGCATAAAAAACAATATTAAAAAAAAAAAAAAAAACTAGAGAGAAACCCAGAAGTTGTAAGAACATAAAAACAACAAAAATGGAAAAGGGGTACCTTATTATCAGCAATTTGAGCAAAATCATTGAAAAAACCAGCACCAAGAGAAGAAATTCTAAAGGTAGAAGCTTTAGCTTTTCTAGGAAAATTGAAAGAATTTTTTTGCCGGTGAAGAAGTGGGTTTCTTTGTTTAAGTGAAGGAAATTGAGAGGAGGGAATGACACAGAAATTTGATTGTTGTAACAACATCATCGTTTGTATCAAAGTAAACCATGAAACATGTTGTGTTAAGGTAACACTATGTGTTAAGTTGTGATCAGAACTTGTTTCATTTCATCAAACTGAGTGGATAACATTAATAGAGGAAGAACCAACCCTGTTGTTGCTTGCGCAGTTCACAAAGCTTGTGTCGTTATGCAGAAACTGAAGTGAAAGTAAGAAATTTCAAAGAAGACCAAAGACTCAATAATTTAACGGTGACAAAAGAAAATACTCAAATTAATATACGATAAATTTTTCTTTTTATATTTTTTTTTTATATTAAAAGAGGGCCTAAACCCTTTTATATTTCTAATTGATTAATAAATTTGTTTTTATATAAAAATATTATGGACTAATTTTGGTGGTATGAGAAAAAGATATAAATTTTAAGAATAACATCCTAAGAATGAAATAACGTTTTTTCTTGTGCATCAATATATATATATATATAGTTTACAATAGATTAGCCGAAGATGAACTTAGGAAATAAATACTCTTCTGAAATTTTAAAATTTGATAAATATCCTCTGAAATTTGGAAATACGCAAATGTCCTCTGAAATTGTAAGACATTAATCTCAAATTGTCTCTTGATATGTTTACTCTGTCTATTTTGATGACGTGACGGTTAACGGCATACGTGACACTTGCAAATGTGGTGTCACGTCACAAGGTAATTCATTAGGATACACGTCATAGGGTATAATTGACTAACATTTGTAAAATCAAATGGTTAATTGTTCCAATTTCAGTCAATTAGTCCCTTGATTTTGCAAATTTTTATCAATTACCCTCATATGATGCATATCGTAATCAATTACCCACCTCATATGACGTGACACGTATGCAGTTAATAGTCACGTCATCAAAATAGACGGAGTAAACAGAGCATATGATAATTTGATTGACGTTTTACAATTTCGGGGGCGTATTTGCCTATTTCCAAATTTCGTAGAGGTATTTAACAAATTTTAAAATTTCAGGGGATATTTGACATTTTAGTCCTTATATATATTTTGTTTCTTTAAAAAAAAATAGAAAAATTCATTGAATACAAGCATTACATTTCAAAATTTCTTTCCTATTCATGGAAGAAAAAGTAAAGTAAGATTTTATTTTTGGCAAATTATTATCTGCCCATTATTTTTCTTTATCAATGCAATCCGTCCATTTTTCCTTTTCAAATGTGTTTTTGTGTGTAACAAACACTAGAAAAGTTCACGACTTTCATGTTCTAATTAATTGCTTTTTCTTTCATTACGTTTTCGTATAAAAATTTAATATTTCCACTCTTTTTCATAGAAGAAAGGAGGTGGAAAAAATGTGACATTGCACGAGTCTCATTTTTTTTTATAGGCAAAAAATTAAATTATAAGTTGTACAAGGAATACTCAACCCTTACAATTCAAGTTACTTTAGATGCCATGAAAGCATGCTAAAGGATTATTACACCAATTATAAAAAGCTAAATTATCATTGCTCCCTACACGGCCTATAAATCAAAATCAAGAAAAGTAAATAATATTATTCACTAAAGAAGAAATATTGACACTATCTCCTCTAAAAACAATGTTATTAGGCATGCGCCAAATACTCCACATAGTTGCTAACCATATGATATGTCGGTATCTCATACTATTGCTCCCTTTGTCTTTTGCTATTTCACCAAAAAAAGAGAAATGTTGTGGAATTGTTACCAATGGAATGAAGTGTGAATTCATCCAATGAAAGATCTTTTGCCACACCTGCATAATAACATGACAGTTGAAAAAAAGATGGTGTATATCTTCTTCTTCCTATAAACTAAAAACGCAGCTCTTCTCTTGATTATTATTAATTATTCCTTTGCGATATAAAGCCTCCCGTGTCGATAATTATTATTATTTATTCATTGCACCCACTATACATTACATTCAGTGTTGCTAAGTTCAATAAGTTAGTTTGTAGCTTATTAGACTAGCGTATATTTTGTTTGATAAAAATAATAGGTGTTTGGTAACAAATTTCTCTAATTAACTTATAACATTTTTTGAGATTTTATATGCAGCGTTTGAGCTTATAGTTTTTCATATTTTCTTATTCTATTCTACTGGCAACTCAGTTCAAATTTAGGATAAGATTTCTAACTAGAGAGACAAGATAAGATAAGTTTCATAATCAACTTAACATATCCTGCTGTCTCACCAAATATTGGACCGAGACATAATATGATCCAATTATCGTATCATATCTCTTATTCTGCGCACAAACAGACTCTTAGGGTTTAATTAGCATCTTTATAACTTTAACGAGTGTGTCCAGAGGCGGAACCTGGGGTGGGCCATGGCCACCCTTAACAAAATATGAAATCTCTAAAATACCTCTAGTACTTTTATAAAATTATAAACGTATACTATATATGTAACATCATAACCCTTACGCACAGGGGCGGTGACAAGGCCCAACAAGCCTGGGCACGTGCCCAGGCTCTGGCCCAACTCATTTTTTTTTTTTAAAAATAACATAAAGCAAATTGAAGAAATACAAAAAAAAAATCAAAGACGCAACACACTCTCTCTCTCACAAGTCAGAAGCCGCTCTCTCAGTCTCAGCCGCTCTCTCTCTCGGTCGCTGCTCTCAATCTCTCTCTTTCTCTCAATCTCAATCTAGAAATTTTGTGTTGTTGGGTTGAATTTTGCTCTGTTGCTACTTTGATTTCTTCAAACTTCTTTGTTGGATTTTGCTCTGTTGCTACTCAACAATGGTGATTGTTTTTTAAAGGGAAAAATTAATCAAACCTCAAATTAGAGTGATGTAAATTCAAAATCAGATAAATACCACTTATTAATCCTAATAATAAGAAATTAGAAATTGTTTCATATGAATAGCTTTAAGTTTAATGTGATTATATAAGTTTTGATTGTTAATGTTATTGTTAAGTGATTATATAAATAAGTTATTTTGGGTGTTTTAAATAAGCTGTTTGTTAGAACAAGTATTGAGAACAAGTATTGCATCATTTAATTTCCGATGAGGAAGTATTTACTCCCGAGAACAAGTATTGAGAATGTGAATATTGTACGATCGGAAGCCGAAGTAGAAGAACCACGGCCTAGTAATGTGGCTAATGAGTTTAATTTAAATGAGATTGTGTGTGATCCGAGTCTTAGGAAACAAATGAATGAGTATGCTCCAGATATTCAAGACCAAATGAGAAGGGCATAAACACAACCAATTTTGGAAAAATTTCCTCGTACTCAAGTTGGAAGAGAACCCAGACCAAGAGCATTTTGTAAATCATGGTATGTAAAGCATCCATGGATAGAATACAGTGAGTTCAAGGATGCTGCTTATTGTTTCCATTGCTTTCTTTTTACGAAACCCGGGAGGGCCGAACACTTTGGTTATGAAGTCTTCACCAAAGATGGATATATAGAGATTGGAAGCATGCATCAAAAGGCTTTAAAGATCATGTTGGTGGTCATGGTAGTATGCACAACTCATGTATGAAAGACTATGATGATTATAATAATCAAAGACAAAGTATAGAACTAACTTTCTTAGAGCAACTAGAGAATCAGAAGAATTGTATAAGATCCGTTTGACTTGTTCCATAGATTGTGCAAGATTTCTCATAGCACAAGGCATGACTTTTCGTGGCCATAATGAATCCCTTACTTCTCTAAACAAGGGCAATTTTAGAGAGATGGTAGATTGGATAAAATCTAATAATGAACAAGTGAGAGATGTTTTTGACCATGGTTCACAAACTTGCATAATGATTTGCGGTGACATTCAAAAGGAATTTGCAACGTCTTGTGCACATGAAGTTACCAAGGTGATTATGGAAGAACTTGGTGATAGACAATTCTCCGTGCTTATTGATGAGTCACGTGATATTTTCGTCAAAGAGCAAATGGCGGTAATGTTTAGGTTAGTAGTTGTATTTTTCAATTTCTATTATCTTGTAATTATGTAATTATGTAACCTTGTTGAATTTTTTTTTAGACAATTTATTTTTCAATTTCTATTATCTCGAAAAGGACATTTGCCTCCTAATTTCATGTAGTACACTATTGGTATGTTATATTTCATCCTTCTTATTTGACTCATATTTTATTGATTTTTTCTAGTTTGTGTAGCCTCTTTATTTGTTTTTGTTGTACCTGTTATATTGTGATCAGGCTCCGATATAATCCTGGCTCCGCCACTGCTTACGCATACTTATTAACTTAAATAAATAAAGCATCAAGGTTTACACATCATTATTTATCATTCATGCATAAAAGATATTGTTCTTAACATAGCAGCAAAATTTAAAATAGAAACATCGTCTAACTCATAATTAAAACATGCGTTTGTCTTAGATCAAATAAGGATATAATACATACTTCAAAATTACATGCATATTATCCAAATATCATGAACAACACAAAATAGCAAGGTCTAAAAGGTAACATCAGAGCAAATACTACTACAACCCATAATTACTAAGGTAAGATAAAATTCGGAGAAGCGTAAAGCTAGTCTCCTCACCAATACTAAAGCGAAAATAACGAAGCAAGTCTACTCTTGAGGTGTAGGATCCTCAACCTGAAACTCTGAACCCCCAAAGGTCCAACAATTACATAAATCAGAGAGTTAGTAATTGAAATGTAAATAAACTGCAAGTAATCACGGATACGAAACACTTAGATAATAATTAAAGACGCATAAACTCCATAAATAGAAATTTTTATTCTAACATCTTTCACATAGGCATAAATACATTCATTGTGATTGAATACCCACAATTAGATAAGATAACAAATCCATATTTGCAACACAATCATGTTACTTATAATTATCAAGTATTCATTGTACACAACCATTAATGTCAATTACCAAGTGTTGGAACAAGAAAGGTTTTCCAAACAAACCCTATGAACTTAATGAGGTTTTGACGATAACAAAGTATTATTGCTAAGATGGAGAACACTAATAATTTACTGGAGTGTGCAGAAAGAAAGAAGATAGAATCTGAGAAGTCAAGAATAGAATATAAGCATCTTAATGACTCAGAAGGTCTGAGTTCACCAAGAAGCGCTTTACAACCTTTCAGAGGACAAAGACACTCAGAAGCCAGAAGAGCCTATCAGAAGTCATACAGTATGCACTCAGAAGCTACAACGATCTTAATATCAACAACTCTGATAAGGCAACGTCTCAAGATATTCCCGTTACGCTTAAAGATACGACGAGATGACCAATGCAAAGGCAAATCCATGTCATTTAAATCAGTCAAAAAGGGAGTTGAAGACAACGGTAAAATATTACCTCTTCTGTGCAAACATCAAACTTCGATGAACAAAGGAGCAGAAGTTGTTTGCCTATTTTGGGAAAAAGACAAAAATAACTTTCCAGGCAAATTGTTGTACTTTCAACAGTCACATTTCAAACGCCTATATTCAAACTGTCTATAAATTGAAGACCTCTTTGAATGGACAAAGTGTCGAGAACGAACTAGTGTAGAAAAAGAAAAGAAAGATAGAAGAATTCGTTGAACACAAAAGCTCCTATCAACTGCACAAAGAAGTGTTCTCACCAAGAGCTTAAAAGAAGATATTTGCACAAAGACTACAACTCTGAATTGTTTGAATTCCAAAATCAAGACTTTGAGTTTTGATTACATTTGTAATAGAGTTTAGTCAATAGGTGTAATTTAAGCTAGCCTCTCGCTTTAGTGCTTGAGCAAATTGGAAGTCTCTTGCCTGCGTGCTTGAGCAAATTGAAAGTCTCTTGCTTGTGTGCTTGAGCATGTGGAAGTCTCTTGCTTGTGTGCTTGAGCATTTGGAAGTCTCTTGCTTGTGTGCTTGAGCATTGTGAAGTCTCTTGAGAATTGTGTAATCTTATGTGATTATAGTGGACTCTCTTGTATGTACAAGGGGACTGGAGTACTCTCGTTTTGTGAGGGGAACCAGTATAAATTATGTGTGTTCATCTCTTCCTTACTCTCTCTGTTTTGCTAATTGTTGTTTTGATTCCTCCGCTGCAAAATAGACTTTGATAAATTCGTGAATCTAGAAGAAATTTTAAATTGTCAAAACACAATTCAACCCCCCCTTCTTGTGTTTTTTACGCCTTCAATTGGTATTAGAGCTCCGGTTCTGTTACTAATCACTTTACAGTGAGACAGTAGATCCTGAAAAACACTATTTCTAAGTTACCACATCCTTCAAATGAAGATTTTACCAACCTTAGTTGGTGGAAGCAAAATTTCTATGGTAACTGTCGCGGTGATTTTTGGATATCGAGTTATTAATTAACTTCGAATCGCAATTTAATGTTCCACCACCGATCTTTAATTTATCCGAGGGAAAGGGAAAAAGTTCGAAAAAAACCCTATTTTTAGAGAACAAGGTTCGGGGGTTGGTTATACGGAGGGAAGGTATTAACACCCTAAGTATCTATAGTACTCTATAGGAACCTCTTGTTTTTATTCTAACTTTGCGCTTAATCTTAATTGCTTATAAAAAATGTATAAGTGGGAAATTAAAGTAGTGATAAAAAATGCTTAAAGTGATGAAAAAGAAGAAAAATGTTTTTGTTGATTTTATTGATTGGAGAGACAAATCTCATGCCTACGTACCCGAGGGATCAAACCACCATAGTTCGGGGTAAAAATTACGAGTAAATTTGTTTATTTTGATTTTAAGCTTTTGAAAATGGTTTTAAGACAAAAAGCCAAAAGTGGCAAAATGTGAATTTGATTTATGTTAATTTGTGAAGAAAGTCTATATGGTTAAATTGATTGAAGTTTGATTATGAAAATAAGACGCGGACACTTGGTTTAAAATCCAAGGTTTATTGAGAAAATGTTTTGAGTGATAAATGACACTTGGCTTAAAATCCAAGGCTTATGCATGATAAAAAAATGTATGAATGAAGAAAATGCACTTGGTTTAAAATCCAAGGTTTTTGGCGAGAGAAAGGAACGCTTAGTTTAAAATCCAAGGTTTTAGCGATGGAAGAAGCCATTGGTTTAAAATCCAAGGCACTTGGTTTAAAATCCAAGTTTGGTGATAAAAAGAGCACTTGGGTTAAAATCCAAGGTTTTCACGATAAAAGAGCAATTGGGTTAAAATCCAATGCCACTTGGTTTAAAATCCAAGTTTGAGATAAAAAGAGCACTTGGGTTAAAATCCAAGGTTTTTAGGCGAGAAAAAAAAAGGGACACTTGGGTTAAAGTCCAAGGTTTTAGCGATAAAGAAGCCATTGGTTTAAAGTCCAAGGCACTTGGTTTAAAATCCAAGTTTAGCGATGAAAAAGAACTCTTGGGTTAAAATCCAAGGTTTTCGCGATAAAAGGAAACATTTGGTTTAAAGTCCAAAGTTTTGAAAAGTGTATGATAACAAAATATTTTGATGCTTGATGATGTTGAAAAGAAATTGTGTTGATATTTTGAAAGAGGTTTTGACCTCATTTTTGAGAATAAAGTGACTAATCATTTTTTGAAGAGGTGTTGACCTCATTCTTGAGAATAAAACGACTAATTATTTCTATTGGAATGTTGGGTTCCAAATTAATAAAAAAGGGTAGCGCGAATAATAATACTAACGTCGCAATAAGCAAATTAAGCGCGAAGACAATCCGTAATGATATTTTGATCAAAACGGTGTCTTTTCCCTCGGAATTTAAAATTACGCATATGGACGGAATGCGATAAAAAATAAATATGCATGAGATGCAATTTTTCATTTATGAGTACATTGGCCTAATCACACTCTAAAATCTTTGCAAGAAAATAAATATGAAATGATGCAAGAGAGGGGTATGTTATGCACTTTTATTTAGAGTTTACATTTGACCTATTTACATCCTAAATTCAAGAACAAAAATAAGCGGCAATTAATAAGCGATAAATACTCAATATTGTGATAATAACGATATTACAAAAATAAAGGTAAAAAATGATAAATAAATGGATATAATGAAATAATATGATATGCATGGATAAATAGCATAAATAAATAAATACGAAATTAAAAGATGAAAATAAGCCTCGACATCATGCTTTACAAGGCTGGAAAAAAAAATAGCTAAAATAGCTTATGCCAAAAGCACTTATCTCATAAGCTTAAAAATAAAATTAATCAACAAAATAAAAACATGAAATAATATTAACAATATCTAAATATCAAATAAATAGAAAAATAAATAAGCCTCAACATCATGCTCGATTGGCTAAAATAATAGCTAAAATAGCTTATGCAAAAGCACTTATTTCATAAGCTAAAAAAAAAAATAAAAAAAAAAAATAGGGGGGTGTGAACAATAAAACGAAATAAAAAGAGGTGCAAAAAGTAACAGAACAAGCCAGGCCCAGTCCAGAAGAGGCCCAACTGCACAAAAAGTAAAGGGTTTGATCAGGGCCGTCTGATTGATCAGACGTCCCTGATTTGATCATAGGAGAAGTTAACTATGGGCGTTTGATTTAGATCATGAGGACACAGGCGCGCAGGTGCACCGTAAGGTCGTGCACCTGCGCGCACAGGATCAGAATGGGGTATATATACAAAGAAACCCTAAAAAATCACAATTTCACAAAAATCTCTCTCTCTTCTTCTTCTCCAGCCGCCGTTGAACCTTCTTCTTCCTCCCTCATTCTCTTTCTCGGCCACCATTTTTCTCCCTCAAAACTCCATGGTTTTAAAAACTTTTTAACATCAAACATATACAAAATCCACTCCTAAACCCAAATCTAAACTTGAAATAAACAAAATCAAACCCCAAAATCCGGATCGGAAGAACAAAAGGAAAGCAAAACAACCTTTGGGTTTTTTAGAATTTGATTCGGTTCTGTCTTCTTCTTCTACTCTTTTTGATTTTCGTTCTGGATGGTTTGGTTTTCGTTTTGATTTGTTGATTTGGATTTGGATCCGGAAAGAAAGTATCACGGTTGGATTTTTATTTCGATGGGTGAGTTTGTTTTTGAGTTTTTGATTTGTGAATAATTTGGGTTTCTGAGATCGAGAAATTTGTGTGGTTTTGGATTTGTGATGTTTTTTGGTTGATGATGATTATGATACGGTGATGATGGTTAAATTTGTTTTGACTTTTTTCGTTTTTTTTTGTTTATGTTTTTTGATGATTCTGTTAAAAAAATAATTTAGGGTTTATGTGGTTTGATTTGTGGTTTGCGGCTGAGGAAAAAGGTTTGGATTGATATGGTGAATTTCGTTTTTTTGTTTGACTATTGCTGCTGATGAATTTCTTTTTCCTTTTTTCTGTTCACTATATACAAAAAAAGGGAACAAAGAAGGATTTTTGGACAAACAAGGACACTGTTCTCTGCAGAAAAATGTCCCTTTGCGTGTGAGGGAGAAGTTGACTTTCAATTTTCTGATTTTTTTAATCAGAAAAAAAGGACAAAATAAAATAAAATAATAAAACTAATTAAATATAAAAAAACAAAAATAAAAACAAAAACAGAAAAAATGAAAAAATAAAATAGAATAAAATAAAAATAATAAAAATGAAGATAATAATAATAATAAAAATAATAACAATAATAATAATAATAATAATAGAAAAAAGGATAAATATAAAAGAAACAACAAATGAGGTATTTTAAAATACCTCTCCGCCGAAATTTTTCTCGAATCTCCTAACAAACGAATCATTTTAAAAAATTCAATGTTGACATTTCTCGAAAAATGTAGCGATTATTCAGGACAAAAAGGACTCGATGAAAAAAAAGCAAAAATAATATGGTCAAAAAATGGGGTATGACAGTAACAATGAACAAGAGAGAGAAGATAATTGTTCAGACAAAAAGGAAGAAGAATTTCATGAAGGAAGCTCATCCAATGCTAACAACGAAGAAAGCTTTATCAATGGAATGATAAATCAAGTCAAAGGGACGTACAACCTCTGTTGGACAAATGAAGAAAACTCCAAGTATGAAGAACAAATCAAGGCAGAAACCTTGATTCAACAATATGAGCTATTCATCATGGAAGAAGATGAAAACATTGAAGAAATGTTCATAAGGTTTCAAAGCCTTATAGATGGTCTAAAAGCAGTAAAAAGACACTACAGCAAGACTGATCAGATTTTGAAAATCCTACGAAGCTTTCCGCGTGAATGGGAACATGTGTCTACAAGAACTGAAGTAAAAGAAGACATCGACAAAGTGTGTCTTGAATCACTAATAAGCTATCTTAAAAGCCATGAAGTGATTTTAAAAGGTAGAAGTGATAAGAAAGACAATTTTGTCAAAGAAGAAAAAGGAGCTTAAGAAGAGCACAGTCGTGAATCTGGAAATGAAGAAGATCTTGGTCAACTGATAGAATGGGTGGAATGCAACCTCACACAATAGGAAAGTCTCAGAGCCAAATCAAGAAGAAGGAGGAAGATGTCTACCAGAACCTGTCCTAGAAGATCAGAATGATGACTACCTTGAAAGATTCACAAGAAAATTTCAAAGGTGGAAGCTCTCATAAGAGAAAGGAAAGTCAGTAGATGGTCAAAGCTCAACCTGGGAAGAAATCAGCAGATTCTCCAGTGGTGAATCAGAAGATGAAGGTAATCTGGCGCTGATGGCAAATGATGACCTCTCAGACTCAGAAGATAACTCAGAGCTAGAATCAGAAGAGCTCGGACAGGTAATCAATTTCTTATCTGCTAATCAACTTCGTGGAGTCCATACTAGAATGTTATCTAAGCTTCACACTGTTTCACAAAATTGCAAAATGCTAGAAGAAGATAACAAGTTGCTCAGTGAACAATCAAATAACGCTGAAAACTTATATAAAGTTTCCTTAAGTAAAATTAGGGAACTAGAAGAACATTGTGCTACTTATAACAAATCTTATAAGAAACCCAAAAGTGTTTTCCAAGAGGTTTGTGATAAGTGCACTGAGCAAACTAAATTCAAGGTCATACTGCCTCATCTTTACTCTTCCTTCATATCTGAAAGAGCAAATGAACCAACTACATCTTTTGAGTGCTATCGAAATTTCAGAGGTTTAGGCTGGAAAGTGTCAGAATCTAAGATTGAAAAATCCAAGAATCTGAACATTTCTGGACCATCAACCTCTGAAATAAGAAAGCTACAAAGTCTTAGAAATAAGGCTCAAACTTCTTATGATTCTAGTGGTAAGAATCAAGAAGACTTAGAAGCTGTACACGGGATAGAAAGCTCTAAGACTAACACAAAAGGACCCATCAGAAATGGGTACCAAAAGATAAAATTGTTCTTGTTGCAGATCTTCCAAGAAGAAACAAGGGAATTCCCAGCTCATGGAGACACATCACTTACAAAGGAAAAGAAGCTGTCATTTTCAAGGATTATATCGATAATGAAGAACCTATACTTGATATAGAGGAAAATGAAAATGAGCTCAACTATGAGTCATAATCTGATAATGACTCGGCAAGAAGTGAATCAGAAGCTGGTGAATATGTTCCCTATGGACAGTGGCGGAGCTAGAAGAAAATGTTGGGGTGGGCCGTAACGGTGTTAATTTTTTTTTTATGAGAGTTAAAAATGCATAAATAAAAGATAAACTCAAGCAATATAGCACTTTTAACTTAATTTTTATTCAAAATCAAGAGAAACTCACGAAATTATAAATACAAGATTTTTAAATTTTGTTAGATACAATTTGATCTCTCTTTTAAAAAAAAATTAACAGCAACTATAATTTTTGATTTATTGTTATTGTATGTAGAAATTGTAGTGGCCAAAAAGTAGATTCTTTAATAAAAGCAACAAAATATCAAAGATGCAGCTTGCAGGGTTCGAGCTAGGGCCATCTGCATTCCTGGGCGCGAATTCAAACCACTCGGTTAGACACAATCTCATGATATTCAAATACGATTAAATATATATATAACATAATATACCTATAAAAAAAAAATTGGGGCGGGCCATGGCCCTGCCCAGCCCAAGAGGGGCTCTGCCCTTACCTATGGACATCTCAACAAAGAAGATGAAGATACATCATGGTGGGATGATGATCTCGACCATGATTGGTAGAGAAGACTCGAAGTGGAGGACACAGCCAATCAGAACCATAAAGAGGTCAAAAGGAGCGTCATCAAAATCTAAATGAAAGTCAACTAAGAGACAAGAAAGTACTTCGAGAAAATCTTAAAACAACCTCAGTGTCCTCAAGTCAAAACAAAGAGTAACAGGTATGTGAGAATTCAATTGTTTGCCAAGAAAAAATTAAGATATGTGATCATAGTACTTAAGTAAGCAATTTTGTTGCTGCCACAACTTTTTCTTAGAAAAATCTCAGCCTCTGAATGATATCAGAAGCAGCTGTTTAAGATCCTCTGATAGACAACTGTGCCTTTGACAAGCAATCAGACTCTGAGATGTTTAGTATTCCAATGCTATAAGTGGCTCTGACACGGAAGCGGAAAAGGTTAAGTTTCTTTTAAATTTGACTATTCTTCGCCTAAGTGACAGTTACTAAATACGTGATTCACCACAGTTCTTAATTTTAATTGGATGATAATGCAGTTAATGATGAAAAACTTCTGAATTCTAAACGTTAAGGCTTTCCCGCCATTTTTATCAAAACCATATGCATTATATTTTTCAATAAATAGTCACATCATACACGATCACACACTTTACTTTCTCTCACCTCCTATACCTAAATTGTTTCGGTTTCCTAGAACAAGATTCAATCTTTCTTTCTCTAGTTACAATTTTTTTTTTGTGTCTCTGATAATCAAAAATCCTCCTCTGGCATCATCATCCTCATCATCCAGACAACTCAAAAGTCTTCCCTCAATTATTGTTGGAGAAAATATCCCAGGAGCATTCCGTCACACTATGAAGTTCAAGGGAAACAATATTGAACTACTCAGAGAAAAAGTAGTTGATTTTGAAAATCTCAAGACAAATGGTCAAAGAGTGTCATACAACTATTGGTTCCCTCTTGGAATGATTCATTACTTTGAAATGTTAAATGGACCAACTTACCCAGATTTAGTGAATCACTTTTGGTTGAGGGCCTACATCTACAATGAAGAAGATGCTGCAAGAGAGGAAACTGAGTTAGTAGAAAAGAATCTTGAACTAGCCGGACGATCAAGAAAGGAACTTGGTCTAAGAGAATTCACTTCAACGGAGATAAGGTCTAACATCGCTGGGTTAGAAATTGCCTTTACGATTGATCACGTTGCCAGAGTTTGTGAATTGAAACAATCTGGAATCAAACTCAGAGAATTTGCAGAAAGCAAAGAGTACAAGAGATGCTTTGAGAAGGAAATGATTGATAAGGAAACTTATAGGTTAAACGCTACTAGAAGAACCCATCTTGAAATTCTAAGGGCTTCAATCATACCAGCAAAGAGAGATTCTGAAAAGTTATCTTGGGAACATGAGATGTTCATATATTTTGCAAAGAAAAATAAACCTGTGAATGTGGCAGACTTTATTTTTGATGATCTTTGCAAAAATATTAATGAAAGCATCAGGGATAATTTGAAATTTGTCAGACATCCGAGACTATTGTCAGAACTCTTCTTTCAAAGTGGAATCTTCGAAGGTCTACAGAAGCATGTACCAATCTTAGTTAACGATGTGTATTCTCCTAGTTGTCTCATTGGAAAATTTCTGGAAAAACATAGGTTCATCAAGCAAGGTGTCTATCCCAAGGTACCTATACCCATGTCTAAGAAGAATCCAAAATTGCTTAATCACTTTCCACGCGTGACTGTAGCTGAAATCACTCCAACTCTTTTAAGATGTCAGCAAGCACTGAATGAAAGACAAGAATCCAAGAAAAAGAATATGGAATCTGCAGCTGAGTGTTCCAAGTCCACCAAGAAGGCCAAAATTGATGATTCAGAAGCAATCAATCAAGAAGAGGAGAAATTAGAAGCTGCTTAGAAGGACTCTGCTTCTGGTAAAGGTAAGATCACTAAATCTAATTTAGTTCATTCTCCAAAACCCTCATCTCCCAGAGAAACATCTTCAAAATCTGATTCCACAACAAACTCAAGCACTCCATCTGCTGAGAACATGGCTAAAATAATGTTCTCAGATTTAGATGTCACTAGAAATCTTGACTTTCTAGATGAGCCTACCCAGAACCCCATACCTGACCATCAAGTACCTCCACCATCCCAGTCTGAACCTTCATCATCACACCAAGACATAAATGACCAACATCCTCAAACTCAACCAGAGTCTTGTCATCTCAACCTCTCAATCACACTCATTAGAATTAGATCTACCACTAATTGAGAGTGATGATTCAGACTATGATGAAGCTATAACAGAACTCTCCACTCTTAACCTACCATCTCAAATCACCCTTGACCCAATCACCAATGACTTTTTGGAACAAAAATTTGAATCTACATTTCAAAAGTCATTAGAATTCTTAGAGGATTCTATCGTAGGTGACTCCCTCTACCCAATCTCAAAAGCCAAATTGTATGAACTCCTTGAACGCAGGTCTTCATACAAACAAAAATTAGCCAAATCCCATATTTTGAAAAATTGCCCATAACACTTCATTCTTAAACATGGCCCAAACCTTACCAAACTGGAGAATGAATTACATTATAATCTCAAAAGTCTCTTTACAAGGCATGAGAAGTTCATGACTTTTCCCTCTGATCTAGAAGCTGAAGCTAGAGAAATCAAGGCCAGATTTGGATATGCCTTGGATTGCTATGTTGAAACGTTGAGGGAGAAGGTATCTCAGCAAACAAAAGAGAATTTCCACTATTTAATGGATATTGTGTAGAAAGTGGATCCTCCTAGGCTAACCTATCCAACACCAGAAGTGATTGAAGAGTTTGTTGAAATGGAACTGGTGGTTGGAGAAGGCAGTGGTACTCAAGCGCAGATAATGGAAGATAGAGAGGAAGAGCTGCAACACTTAAAGGAAGCACTCCATCAGAAGGAGGATGAAACTGATGGATTAAGAAAGGATCTTGTGGCAGTTCAGGGCAGCATACAGGGGATGTCTGCAAGCGAAGCAAAGGATTCCATTCCAAGAGATGTACTGCTTCAACTTGTAGAAAGAATGAGTGCCCAAGAGGAAGATTCCCAGATTATCAGAGAAAAGATTGCTAATCTTGAAAATTCTATGCAAAGGATTATCTCTGCGATTAACAATCTTTCAAATAAAATAGATTCTTTACCCTAGGATCTTTTTGAACTTTCTCTAGTGTTTCTTCTTTTCAACCATGTTTTTGTTGTTCTTAAACATTTTGTTTATGATAAAACATTTCTGCTTAAATATGTTTGATCTTTATGTCATATCATTTGGCATATTTATTCCTTATAATGTTTATCATATTTTATGAAAAGGACAATGAGAAAACATATAATGTACGATAGCAAAGAGAATCAAAAGAAAGAAATCTTATTAAAAGCCCAAAATGCTTGGACACATAACACTGAAATCTAGGCAGAACCAGATTCTGTTTTTGGTGAACTAGACTTAAGTTCTGCCTCTGGTGTTTTAGAACTCTCAACCTTGGACTCTACAGTCATTTGAGATTCTTCTTCACTAGTAGATAAACTCATGGTACTAGTCTCCTCAGTATATGTCTCTAAGTATTGTGAATAATCTGAATCTGTCTTCTCAGAATCAGAAGAAATCTATATGATTTCAGGCTTAGAACCTCGCTTTGGATGTTTCTCCTTAGTAGCATCTGACTGAACTTTCTTTTGGGACTCTGCAATCCTACGTGATGATCTTCTCATTGTACTTCAAATGTGTTTCTCTCTAAAAACTTTGTTCTTTGGATTGTTTAGTGTGAATTAAATGACAAAGAATAATGCATTTTTATAGCCTTCTAACCCTAGTTAAGTCATACTAGATATTTGTTCTCCCATTTATTGCTTTATGGTTGTCCACAACTGTTTCAACTTGACCACATTGGTTTGCATGCTTACCCTCTATGTTTGTACCATCCTTTTTGACTGATGACAAAAGGGGGAGAAAAATTTAGGGGTAACTAATTGCTAATTGGAGTAATTAAGTGGCAAAGTAATAAGTTAAGATTAAAGAAACCTAAAAACTGTTGGATAATTAATTGCCAGAGTAGCAGAAAGCATAAATTCGTTTTTCTATTTTGAGAAAGGGGGAGAATTGGTGAGCAAATATTTCTTAAAGGGTAAGAAAATGTTTCATTTTCAAGAAGGGAGAAAAACTTAAAACTGCATTTGTTTTTGCATTCATTCTCAAACAAAGGGAAAGTTTTTGCGCTCACGTTTAAATGAATTCCATGTAACTGAAACTGCTTAACAAGAAATTGAATTCTATTTAAATTTAGCATTTATATTTTAGCATGTGTTAATTCGTTTTATGTTGATTAAATTTGAGCTATAAACTGAAGGAGATCTAATTGTAATCTTATGACTGGAAAATCATACATAAATCTTAAGACAACTTGCGAACTTGTCTTAGTCTTACATGACATAAGGGGAGAGCTTGCAAACCTAGCCTCTGAGTGTCAAAGTATGAAGATTGGATCTAAAGATATAATGATTAGTTCTTAAACTGTTTTAATTAATTATGGATAAACGTAGGGGGAGCTTACAAACCTAACCCTATAGTGCATCTGAATCAGTGGGAGTTTGCAAAACTCCAAATCTGAGGAGAACATGATAAATTATTACAACAACAAATTAGCAATTAATATTTATGTTTGTCATCATCAAAAAGGGGGAGATTGTTGGAACAAGAAAGGCTTTCCAAACAAACCCTATGAACTTAATGAGGTTTTGATGATAACAAAGTATTATTGCTAAGATGGAGAACACTAATAATTTACTTGAGTGTGCAGAAAGAAAGAAGATAGAATCTGAGAAGTCAAGAATAAAATATAAGCATCTTAATGACTCAGAAGGTCTGAGTTCACCAAGAAGCGCTTTACAACCTTTCAGAGGACAAAGACTCTCAGAAGCCAGAAGAGCCTATTAGAAGCCATACAATATGCACTCAGAAGCTACAACGATCTTAATATCAACAACTCTGATAAGGCCACGTCTCAAGATATTCCCGTTACGCTTAAAGATACGACGAGATGACCAATGCAAAGGCAAATCCATGTCATTTAAATCAGTCAAAAAGGGAGTTGAAGACAACGGTAAAATATTACCTCTTCTGTGCAAACATCTACCTTCGAGGAACAAAGGAACATAAGTTGTTTGCCTATTTTGGGAAAAAGACAAAAATAACTTTCCAGGCAAATTCCTGTATTTTCAACGGTCACATTTCAAACGTCTCTATTCAAACTGTCTATAAATTGAAGACCTCTTTGAATGGACAAAGTGTCGAGAACGAACTAGTGTAGAAAAAGAAAAGAAAGATAGAAGAATTCGTTGAACACAAAAACTCCTATCAACTGCACAAAGAAGTGTTCTCACCAAGAGCTTAAAAGAAGATATCTGCACAAAGACTACAACTCTGAATTGTTTGAATTCCAAAATCAAGACTTTGAGTTTTGATTACATTTGTAATAGAGTTTAGTCAATAGGTGTAATTTAAGCTAGCCTCTCGCTTTAGTTCTTGAGCAAATTGGAAGTTTCTTGCATGCGTGCTTGAGCAAATTAAATGTCTCTTGCTTGTGTGCTTGAGCATTTGGAAGTCTCTTGCTTGTGTGCTTGAGCATTGTGAAGTGTCTTTCTTGTGTGCTTTTAGCATTGTGAAGTCTCTTGCTTGTGTGCTTGAGCATTGTGAAGTCTCTTGCTTGTGTGCTTGAGCAATATAATTGTGTAATCTTGTGTGATTATAGTGAACTCTCTTGTAAGTACAAGGGGGATGGAGTACTCTCGTTTTGTGAGGGGAACCAGTATAAATTTTGTGTGTTCATCTCTTCCTTACTCTCTATGTTTTGCTGATTGTTGTTTTGATTCCTCCGCTGCAAAATAGACTCTGATAGATTCATGAATCTAGAAGAAATTTTAAATTGTCAAAACACAATTGAACCCCCCTTCTTGTGTTTTTCACGCCTTCACCAAGTAGTTCACATAAGGGAATACTAGTTCCTAAATGCTTCTAATGTCATATAGTAAATGTATGTCATCCTAAATGAACTACATGCATGTGGTACCAATCTCACCCTAAAGATGAGCTCGCATAATGGAAAACTTATTCTAGGTATTCTAGTCACCCCATAGAGAATACATAAACTCGCATACATACATTTATGAATGCATGAATGTACAAATATCATACATATGGTTCAACTCCACGTCATCATCAAATTGGATAGCATAATCTTAGATATTCTAGTCACCCCAAATAGAATACAACACCCCACATTTAAGTATTATCATCATTTAATCACAAGTTAACTTTAACATCATCACATGAATTATCAAAGTCACACTTATACAAAAATTATCACCATCATCATTAATTAACAAGTTATATACTCGTAACTCAATCATATTCATCAACACATAAGCATAGTATCATAACCTACTCATACAACTCCATTTAGAAAACAAACAATAAAATTCTGCACAAGCTTTCTCGCTTAACGAGACCCAGCAAGGTCAAAGCAAGACCAGTCAGAATCTCCCAGTGTCAAAGTGAGACATGCGCGAGTTATGGCGAGACGGAGCCAGAATCCCTCGCTAAGCGGGAAATCCCTCGTTAAGCGAGCATTCAAGCTCAGTTTGATGAACACGATGATTAATTTCACTGTTGAAAAAGTGGCCTGCTATCTCTGCGTGAAACCGGCCACAAAGTTACCAAGATGATCCCGAAAGCAGACTCCCATCGTTGTTACCCTGGGTACACAAAAAAAAAAAAGCAGCATCAACATTATATTTCACCCAACCAATACGTGGTTTTTCCCAACTTTTGACTTTTTGAAAAATAAAATGCACAATTTTCAATACAAAATTCTATTTTGGATACATTAACATGTGTTATTGGGGCACATATTAGATTTTCCTTATTTATACTCTCCTTACCAAATTATAAATTGGTTTAAAAAAATTGTATTAAATTATAAATGGTTTTATAATATCAACGAATCTTTCAATGCATATTTTTCTTCTAATTACCATGATATATTGATACGAAATTTCCACCATTGTTAACGATAACTAATTTATGTTGGGAACATATGGGGGGCACATAAAGTAAATTTTCTCCTTCTAACTGAAATTTTTTCCATACTATGAGCTATAAATCAAACCCCCGACAATATACTTAAGACTTAAGATGATCACTTGGATCAATTTATTGTTGGGGATGATATTTGTTCTATTATACAATTTATAACTCTTTTAACTATTTTATAAATTTTAGAGATGATTTGGACAATGATGATGAAAGAGTGTTGGGATTTATTTCCAAAAATAAGTGGAACCACCACATGATAAAAAAGGAATTGTTGAAAACTTATTTGTTTTGTCTCATAAAACTATAGATTCTCAAGATCACTACGACTGCAGCTGCAGGCATCAGGCGTTGAAAATTAAGACCACCGCCTCTCTCTGTGTCTGCTGAATTCTTAGTTTCACTTTCAGTTCCTCTCCAAAATTCTCACTTTCACACAAACCACAATGGGGTTTCACAAAATAACGGTTCACAATCCCATCGTTGAAATGGATGGTATGTATGTTTTCATTATTATTGCTAACTAACAACTCTGTCAAACTCTTTTCTTTTACTTTTCTCATCACTCATTCATTGCAAATAGATGATAAAGTTTTCTGCTTTATTAATTATGGAGAAATGGGTCACAATTCCAATTATCCTTAATTTTGATGTTTGTTTGTTTATACATATGATCAGAAATTATATTTTCAAATTTCACTCACTAATTTGACAACAATTCAAACATGTGATTAATTATGTTCAATGCAACTCATTATCGACGATTATCAACATCATTAACAATACATGTGCTCAAATATATACTATACATTTACCAATCGTTAGTTCCTTCAGTGGTGATTGCCACTGAACTAGGTAGGGAAGACCACGGTTCGATCTCCACAACTGCGATCAGGAGGGGGCTGGAACCACTTGATGGCAAAACTGACCCCCAAACCAGATTAAACTGGTGGTTAAACTGGTGGTGAAAGCCAAAATATACTATACATTTGAAAATCATGGTTAATAAGTTCAAAATCGTGGTTAATTGTGGTCAATAGATGGCTAATGAGTTGCAACAACTTGTAATAACCATTAACCATGTACGGTATTTGAATTGTGTTAACCATCTAAATTGTTGTCGAAATTTGTTTTCCTATTTTTGTGTGAAAACAAGACGACTATTATTATTGTGATTTAGTCATTACTGAGAATCAATTTCAAATGGATAATGGGAGTGTCACGTCCTAAAAAATGTATCTTGTGAATCATTTGATGTTTATTGTTCTTGGTGGTTAATAGGTATCAAAACAGAAACCATGATTTCGTTGACTTCAACTTTCTTTCTCTAAATAATCAATCTTTCATTGTCTTCCACGTGCAGGAGATGAAATGACAAGAGTAATTTGGAGAATGATAAAAGATAAGGTAGTTATGTACTTACGTTTTCTTGCATTATCTTGTTAAATCGAATCGGGCATGCTTGTTGTTGATAGACATGGTACAGAAGAGAGGATTGGGAGAAGAGTGAAATTGATATTTGATTGAATGAGTAAAATGTGATTACATCAAGCCATTTATAGGCGTTAACAAACTAGTAACTAAACTACCTATCAACATACTAGCTATTAATCGCTAACTAACTATATATCTCGAATTCTTATTCTTTATTTTTTGTGTTTTTACATGTTGCAGCTTATTTTCCCTTTTCTGGAGCTGGATATTAAGTATTTTGATCTTGGCCTTCCTCATCGAGATGCTACTGATGATAGAGTTACCATTGAAAGTGCTGAAGCTACACTAAAGTATGTGCTCTAATATTTCCCATGCTCGAGATTGTGTATCGTTTTGTTGTTGCTATCAGTGTCGCACTGTTCTTGATTTTCCTTCAACATTTATATGTTTTTTCCCATGATTATTGTTATGATCTAGAGTTGCAATTTTGTTAAATCTTTACATCCCTATCTTGTTTATTTCTTAATCTCAAAATAACTTAAAAGATTCAGTTCATAGTCAGGCTTACCCGTCACATGTTTAGATTTCAGTTAAGATATTCCATTTATCTCGATACCTTAGAGATGTCTGATTCAAAATTGCCATGAAATTCTGAAAGGAGTATACATGTATTGCTTTAGGGGCATTTCTTTCATGTGATATAAATATACTCCTGGGACATACATGTTGGCAATGAATATTTATATGATGGAGTAATATTCCCATCAGAATGTTTTTCGGAATGTCATACATTCCCAATTATTTATTTATATTAAAGTTAAAGAAATGCCACTTTCATGGTTGGAATGTTTTTTTTCATTATGCTGTGCATTTGTTTCTTAGAAGAGGATATTTGAACTAGAAATGTAATGCCCTCTAAGTGTTACTTCAACCGTAGGTGAACCATTCATCTCACTCAAAGCTTGAAATTAAGTCTCCCTTTGGCATGCGTCTCCTTGTCCCCAAGTTACATCATTACGAAGGAACCTCTTTTTTTTAAAAAAAATAAAATCAATATGAAGGTGCAATGTTCCCTCCCAGTAAAGGAACGGTGTAACCAAATTGCCTCTGATTTAAATGGAGATGAAGACCAAGTATTAAATATGTCATTACTGTACATACAATGCTGTAGAAGTAGCATACTGTTAGAAGATAAATATTTGAAGGAAAGAAACAATCCAAAACAAGAGATTGATATATTTGGTTTTGGTTGAAATATTAACTACTTAAATAAACTGAACGAATTTTTCTTTTAAATATTTATTAGAATTTGAGAGGCCTATACTCAACCACAAAAGCTAGCTTAAGAGTTGAGGTTTGCACTACACTTATAAAGGCCATCTCTAGCCAATGTGAGACTTCTAACAATATTATCATTGTGTGAGCTGCAAGGGTTTTGGTCCATGTCCCCCCACTGTCTTTCTTTTGTACATTTTCTTCTTTATTAATTATCTTTTCTATGCTGTTAATGCTTGGTGTTAGTGGCGGTATCAACCTAATGGGATCTCAGTTATCATAGGTGATGCCTGTGTTTGCCATTGGTTGCTTAAAAAGGGTTCTGTGGAGTGAAGAAGCTTTCGATGTTTTCATTTATGTATTAATTGTTATGAAATATTCTCTTGCACTTGACTTCCTAATATCACCACGCGGTTTATTTTCCTTTCTTTGTAGGTATAATGTAGCTATCAAATGTGCAACTATTACACCAGGTATTTATAATTGTTCTAATTTGAGTCGATGTGTGACTTTCCATGTCATCTTAACATAAGGACATGCTCGGTGAACCAACATGTTGTCTGTGTTAATGGAAATTCACATCCAAGGCTTTTATTTTTTATAGATGAAGGCCGTGTCAAGGAATTTAACCTAAAACAAATGTGGAAGAGCCCAAATGGGACAATCCGGAACATTTTAAATGGTAATAATCTTTCCTATGCTTTTTGCAACCCTGTTTTATCTTGAGTTTATAACTGACATCTATGGAAACTATCACTCTGTATCCTTACAGGGACAGTTTTTAGAGAGCCAATCATCTGTAAAAACATTCCTCGGCTTGTTTCAGGTTCCTAAATAACTCTAACTTATTTGATATCTGAAATTTGCTTTATGATAGACAGTGTTAATTACTGGGTATTGTTTAGGCTGGACGAAGCCAATATGCATTGGAAGACATGCTTTCGGAGACCAATATCGTGCAACTGATGCAGTTATAAAAGGCCCAGGAAAGCTAAAATTGGTGTTTGGTAAATTCAATATCCCGTCAACCAAAGACCAAACTTTGACTTCTGTTCTGTCAATTTCTAAAAGACTAAAAAGTTTGAGATCTTTAAATTTAAAGTATCTTACAATTATTTTGATTGCGCTTTGCAGCACCTGGTGGAAATGAAGAAACTAAAGAGCTAGAGGTGTATAACTTTACTGGTGCTGGAGGTGTAGCTTTGGCCATGTATAATACCGACGAGGTTTGCATGTGAATGATGCTTTTTATTATTATTTTCTCTCTGAAAATTATGTTAACTACACCCGCAATAATAAATTACGTGGTATTTGGTCTTGAAACAGTCCATTCGAGCTTTTGCTGAGGCTTCAATGAACATTGCTCACGAGAAAAAATGGCCTCTCTATCTTAGCACTAAAAATACCATTCTAAAAAAATATGATGGAAGGTATACTGTTATATTTGATGTTAATTTTTCATATTTCACGACTCTTCAATTCATCGAGATACTATTATAATTGTATTTGTTAGACACCCAGGCACATATCTAACTCTTTCCGTTCTGTGAAGATTCAAGGATATTTTCCAGGAAGTTTATGACACACAATGGAGTCAGAAATTTAAAGCTGCAGGAATATGGTTAGATGAATTGCTTGTCATGCTTGTGAAAAACTTTCATTTCATAATCAGATTGATAATTTCACATTCTTGATTCTTAGGTATGAACATCGTCTTATAGATGATATGGTTGCGTATGCTCTTAAAAGTGATGGAGGTTATGTATGGGCTTGCAAGAATTATGATGGGGACGTGCAGAGTGATTTCATAGCGCAAGGTGTTGATTCTTAGTTCTTGAAAGTTTTATAACTTTTGTTGCTTTTGTTAAGAAAATGGATGGCCGAGGTTTAACATTAATATGATCTAAAAAATAGTTTCTATTTAACAGGATTTGGTTCTCTTGGATTGATGACATCAATACTGGTATTGCTTTTCTAACCTTTTTCACTGTTTCACATTGCCCTTCACACATATCCTTTTATTGTGTTTCTATCCGTCTTTTCTTTGGTTATATATCTGGCATGGATGTTCAAAAAGCTAAAATTCGCTACAGGTTTGCCCTGATGGGAAAACTATTGAAGCAGAGGCAGCCCATGGTACTGTTACCCGTCATTTTCGGGTTCACCAGAAGGGTGGTGAAACCAGTACTAACAGTATTGCTTCAATTTTTGCTTGGTCGCAAGGTCTTGCACATAGGTAACCACCATTGAAGTTGAAACTCATGATTTATTTTTCAAATAGAAGGTTTTTTTTTTCAAATATATTTTAAAGTTTTTTAAAAGCAACCTAATTTTTGCAGAGCAAAGTTGGATGGAAATGAAAGATTGCTGGACTTCACGGACAAACTTGAAGCGGCTTGCATTGGAACAGTTGAATTGGGAAAAATGACAAAGGATCTTGCGCTTCTTGTTCATGGACCCAAGTAATTTCTTGCCCTGTGATAGATAGTTCTTTCAGAATGTTAACTATTCATTTAGCTAACAAATCAAAATTACTTACTTGCTCTTTATTTTGTTGTAGGGTTTCTAGGTCACACTATTTGAATACCGAGGAATTCATTGATGCTGTAGCTGAGGAGCTGAGAACAAGATTAACTACACAAGCAAAGCTGTAGAGTTCATTTTTTTCTTTTGGTCTACTTTAAATTCTATTAGATTGGACTGTTACTTGGGTTTAAACATTTATTATGCCGAGTTTTGAATTTCGAGTATGGTTGTTTGAATAAAAAATGGAAGAAGTTGGGTGGAGAGAATATTCAGGTCAGGATGTTGCAGATATACTGGACAGACACTACTGATAACAGGAAGAATCATGCCTTAGGGACTACACATTCTCCATTTATGATTGACTTAAAATAAGCACTTCCTAGACCTGGATTTTCCCCCTTATAGATAGAAAATTTTGGTATTCACAAAGAATTCAAGGGTCTGGTAGAACTTCAACTGATTTTGGAGCTATCACTAATAACATCCCCAAATTGAGGGGCTAGTTATTCCCTATATCATGTTATCTTGTTATAGATATTTTAATATTTGAGAAAATGATTACAGATACATGATTTCTTTTCCCATTTTCTTTAGATCCTAATATAATTTTGTGAGACAAACCCCAAATCCGAGGATCAAATGGCCAAAAATAATGACTTAGGGATAGGTTTGATATTAACTATGGACCAGGATTTGCTACAGTTGTATTTTCACACGGTTATACGCCGTTTTTAATCTCATCCGTTAAAGTTTGATCGGACAGTTTAGATTAAAAACTGTGTTTTTTTTTATCAAAACGATATCGGCCGTTAAAATCAAATCGGACGGTTCACATAAAAAACGTGTTACTGTGTGCATTCTTTACAGTAGGAAATCCAATTCGCATAGGTTAAATATATTTTTCGTCTCTATAAATATAGCGAACTTTTATTTTATTCCCTAAAAATAAAAATTGGATATTTTCATCAAAAAAAATTCCTGATTGTTTTGAATTTTAGTCCACTCTTTTTTACAAAAGTTCACGTAATATATTACAATAAATGACTTTTTTTAATAACATTTCATTTCATTATTAAGATATTAAAATATTAAAATTACAAAAATAAAAATAAAGACTTGATAAGCCCTTGATTTTTTTATTGTAGGACGAATATTGCATAGTTCGAATATTGAATCAAAAGCATGGACTAAAAGTTGTGAGGAAAAATATTTGGGGTTATGAAAAAATAGGTAATATGCAAGTAGAAATAGGTCCACATAAAAATTATAAAAAAAAATAGACATAAGAATTAATATATAAGTAGAGATATAGTAAATTATAAAAACTATTCATGTGTATTATTATATGAGTAGAAATATAGGTACCCGTAGAAATCATAAAAAATATAGGTATTCTTATTAATATATGAGTAGATATATATGTCCCCCGTATAAATTATAAAAAAATTGTCATACGCATTAATATATGATTAATAATTAGGGTTGCGTAGAAATTATAAAAAATAGACATTTGTATTTACACGAGTAGAAACATAGATCCATGCATAATTTATAAAAAAAAACATACGTATTAATATATGAGTAAAAATATATGTACCGCAGAACTGTATAAAGTAATAGTCAAGCTTAATAATATATAGTATCAGTCTCGTATAAATAACCAAAAAAATTAGGTTATCGTATAAATATATCAGTATAAATACAAGTCTCGTAGAAATTATCAAAAAATAAAAATTATGAAAAAATAGATAACTGGATTAATATATAAGTAAAAATATAGGTCTTATATAAATAGTAGAATAAATCTGTAATAGAGTATAATTATTATAATAATATTATTTTATTAAAATTTAGTATGAAAAGACCAACATGCCACTTAATTTAAAGAAATTATGAAAAAATAGATAAACGGATTAATATATAAGTAAAAATATAGGTCTTATATAAATAGTAGAATAAATCTGTAATAGAGTATAATTATTATAATAATATTATTTTATTAAAATTTAGTATGAAAAGACCAAAATGCCACTTAATTTAAAGAGGTGTCAAAAATTAAAAATTTAATATGTAAAACCAATCAACAGTAGAGAATAGTCGCAAGTTCTAGAAAATATACGAAGCATGAATGCACTCATAATATGTGAAAGAAATAGTATACCGTGGAATTTATTTTCTTTGGCTCAATATGCTCACCAGCTGAGGTATTTGAAAATTGAACCAGTACATCATGCACTCAATTTTTCCTACGCGTCTCTCCGCCTCGTGAACCATCGCATTTTCAAGAGCAATCACACTTCAGTTTTTCTTTAATGTCCAAAGTTCAAGAGATTCTTATCATGCAAGTTCATGTATTAACACACTGACAATTCTGAAAAGACATAAAAACAAGCTACTCAATAATAAACAATCAATAGATAATTAAAATGGAGGGGGACTGTTAGTGAATGACATCCGTAAGACTAGATTAAGAATTAAAAGGAAGCAGAAAATAAAATTGCAAAAATTTAAATAATGATGGGTTGCCTCCCATGAAGCGCTTCTTTAAAGTCATTAGCTTGACTCATCAACCATCGTTAGGGTGACATATATGATAGAAAGAACATGTCATCCTTCTTCTTTCTCCTGTTTGGTAAAAATTTCATAAACTTCGTATAGAGAATCAAGTGTTCCCATGCTCCAACAATTAAGCTATTTGAATATGCACTCTCCCACCTTAGAGAAGAATAATACTCATTTCTCAAATGACTTTTCTCTTTAATCTTCATTGGTTGAGACTCACGTGTCACATAGAGATCAACATTCTTCACTCTTGAATTCTCTTTTATGCCATTATTTTTGTTTTCCAATTTTTTTTCTTCTACCACAATGGCATGATGTTGCATCTCCATCTCAACCAACTTCTTCTCACACTTATTAGCTTTCTCCATGAGATTTACTACATTTCAAATCTATCACAAGGAGCTTGATTGGACATCCATAATTCATCCAAAACACTTTAAATCATGACCACTTGTGGCTCTTCATCTTTACTACAAGGTTTCTTATTATATTCACAATCATGATTTTAATCACAATAAACACACCTCTCCTTTAGCCTATTTATATCTATCTCCCTGTATTTTTCCTTAAGTCTTGATCTCGATATTTGATAACGAAGAATGCCTATTTCTTCACTATCATTCAATATATCCTCAAACCATATTCCTGTCATTACTACAAAACTCAAGGAAACCTTTCAGTAGCAAAGCACAATGAAATAAACATGAAAGATTTTTTTTAATATATTAAAAAATAAAATGAAAATAACAGAAGATTATAAATAAATAAAATCCTAAATAAAATAAATTGCCTTGTCGAAATTAATCAACAATTCCCGGCAACGACGCCAAAAACTTATTGATAAATTTAGCAAGTGAACTAAACTCACTGCAAGTAATAAAATAAATTCGTATCCACAGGGATTGTTTCAATCTCGACAAAACAATTAATTTTACTTTAGGATTTGTAATTAAAATGCAAGGGGTTTCAGATTTGTTTGGAATAAATTGACAATAACATAAATTGCAAGAAATTAAAGCGGAAACTTTTCAATTGGGAGAAACGATTTGGGATTGTTTCGAATCCTCTCTGTATTCCTATTTGGTACTCTAGGTTCCAATTCTCAACAATCAAAATTTAATAGTTACGATAATTTAACAAAATAGATTAAGTCCAATTCCCTGACTCATAATCCCTTTTATCTAATAAAGTACCCTAATTTCTTAGGCGAAACTAATATTATCAAAAGCATTATTAAAAGTTAAATTCTTAATCATATCAACTAATCCTTTATTCCTAAAGCGATTACGATTGATAAACAATTAATTTAGTTCTAGTAATAAAACCTAGGGTTATTAGTGAATTATTCCTTGGAATCAATTCTATATTGGCCAAATAAAGAAAAACATTAAACACAAAATTAACTGAATAACTATTAGTTTTGATTGCATAAACAAGAACACTAGTTACGTGGTTCAAATAGTGCAATAGAGAATCATCTAAAATCCCTAATATAATGAAATTAGTTACTCATAATTAAATCAATAAGCAACATAATCAAAACAAAACCAGGAAATTATTTTGTTGCGGCTGTTGTGTTCCTTCCTTCTCTCTAGTGATGCGTCTCTTCCTTTTGTTTTGTACGTGATACTCATATATATGTATATGCAGCCTCACTTTTTCTTAAGAGATAAACACAATTTTCTTTTGAGATAAAACTCTATTGATAAACCTTGAAACAAATCCAAATTGTGTCCCTGCATAAAAGCATGGCTCCCCTATGAGTGATTGACGCGTCACGCTGTTGTAAAACTTGTTTCATGTGCTGCAAGGCTGATGTCATGTACATATTTTCCAGCAAATCGTGTCACTATGAAGCTTGTGTAGTGGCGCGATAAAACAGAAAGTGATGGCTTGATTTGACACGAAATTTTGATTTTTTTTCTAAGTCTTTTCCACCTTTGGTCTTTAAATCTTCAAACTCTTTTATATGTCAATCTTTGCATAAATTCTTCTTTGACCATGAATTACTACTAAAAACTAACTAAAATACTATGAAATAATAATTAAAATACTGAAATGACTCAATGTCAAACTTGATGACAAAATTAGCAAGTGTACTAACTTATCGTTAAGTAATAAAATCTATGTTCGTATCCACAAGGATTGTTCCAATCTCGACAAGACAATTTGGATCGTATTTAGGAGGTAAAAGCAGGAGGGTTTGCATAAGTTTTGTTTCTTGACAGAAAAGTAAATAATGGTGATTTTTAGTTTAATAAAGATTGGTTTAAGTATTGATTAGATTCTTTGAATCCCTTCTTCATCACAATTCAGAACAAACCCGGACTTATATTTACAATTTCTCCCTTGTCGGCACGATGAATTAACAAAATCGTTCAAACCATGGTTAGTGACTAAGAACGCTTTCCTATAATAATAAACCCTAATGTCTTAGGTGAATTCAAGAATTAGAGAAAGATTTACCGAACGTTAATTCTTTTATCACGGTTAACAATTCAATATGTCTAAAGTAATTCTTAACCGAACAATTTATCTCATATTCCAGTTCAATAGTTAGGGTTAGTAATCAATTGAAACCTATGAATAATTATAAGGTTGTAATTCATAAAAACATTAACACACGGAGATAACTGAATAACGACAAGATTGAAATTGAAATAATAAGCACCTCAGAAGTTTACAAGTTCTAAATCGATTCGAGGAAGATCATCTATGGATCTAACCAATTAAGAGTTTAGCTACTCGTAATAACGATAATCATAGCATAAGAGTTTGAGAAAGAATACATCAAAATTGATGAACAAAGGTGTTGAATCTTCCTTTCGGATGCGTCTCCAGCCCTAGCACCGTCAAAATCGCACTCCGTGATGTTTTTCCACTGAAAATCGACCACTAGGTCAGTTCTGGAAACCCCTATTTATAGAAAAACGCAAAATTCTGGTATGCTGTCACAAGGCTGTGCGACGCGCCGCTTATCCTGTGCGACGTGCATGCTACAAAACTTAAACAAATTTATTTTCTTCAAGAACATTGTAGCTCTGGATCTCAGCTTTCATTTGCCGCAAGTCCCGCCTCATTCCGAGTTATGAAACTCTAGATATGGTCAAAATACCGAACATACGTCATGATGCAAATTGTGCTGATTTTGTTAACAACAAAGTTGTGCGAGGCGTATGCCACAAAGCTTAATTCCTTGCTTTTCTTCAAATTGTGCGAGGAAAAAACACCCAGTGCGTGGCTCATGTAGTAGTATTGGGAAACTTCCAAAATTCTTCATATAATTAGCTTGAAATACTGTTTTTTTCAATAAGCATTCAAATCTTCAACTCTTGCAAAATGACTTAAAACTTAACGTAATTGACTCAATCTAACTTATTATTACTAGAAATTGGCACTAAATTGACCCTAAAACATCGTATGACTGGGTGTTATCACATAGCTAGTGGAGTAAGATTTTAGATCAACTAGAAACTTTTCTATCCCAGTCATATGTCTGGAACAACCACTGTTAAAGTACCAATCTTCTCTAGACGATGCTCTAAGAGATGTATGGGCTATCATACCAGCATCATTACCTTTAGGTTTCCATTCTTTCTTGTCAATGAGTACCTCAGCCTCAGGGCTTGCTTTCTGATTTTTCCTAGGATATCCATACAACTTAAAACAAAACGGTCTTATATGTCATCTTCTCCCACAGTAATGACATATCCAGGGTTGAGATCTTCTAGTTCTGACACCCGGATGTGGTTGGAAATGGGGCAGCCTCCGCTTCAACATTGTGGAGCTGTTGTTCTCATCTCTTGTGTAAATTTTAGTTCTGGATAATATTGCTTGTGTTTGTTAAGAGTTTGATAATTATAACCAATCCCTTTCATCCTCTTACCAAGAATTTGTTTCTCGAGTATCTCATTTAGTGCAGTAGTACTACCATGCATCATAACAACTTCCCTTTTCATATGCTCAAGTTTAGAATTCAGTTGTGTTACCTCATCATTCAGTTCTGAAATTGTAAGCAGGTGCTTGTTTTTCTCTGATTGGAGTTCCAGTATGAGTCTCTTCTGATTCTCTTGACTTCTACATAGCTCTTCACTTATTTGGCACAAGTCTCTATATGATGCAACTAGTTCTTCATAGGTTTGTTTACGCTGATTTTTGGTAAACAAACGCTAGTTTAAAATTTATTACTTGAGGGATCAACTAGTAAATCCCGGGACATAATTTGGTGTATGTATCTCCAGAAAGTATGAATATTCATGATTTTATTTGAAGTTTCAAGTTTTGGGAGTGTTTGATTACAAATCATTTGCCAACAAGTAAAATGATGGTTTTGCAGAACAGTAAACTTTGCAGAATTTAATAAAAGAAGAGCAATAATTTCATTCGACAGAATGAAATATGATAAATTGCAGGAATTTAAAGGGAAATAAAAGACTTGACAAGAATTGTAAATTGTACTGAAAATGTAAAAGTTTTACAAGGAATGGTTCACCAAATCATACTTTTTCCGTTCAGCACTCAACTTTCTCGATAGCGTGAGCATTGTGAGTTTTCAGGATTTTGTATGTGAATTTTGTGACCTGTTTTTCATATGAAAAACTACTACATATAGGCGAAGGAACACAACTGTTTCCAACGTTCAAATTCTAACTGCTAGACACGTCATCTGGACAGAACTTAATTGAATTTGAATTTTGAATCTTTTGCACCTCTTGATGTCGAACCCGTCAATGTACCAATTCGCCACCAAATATACTAAGTCTATGAAACTGAAAATCCTTCTTGACACCTGCGTAAACTGGTGAACCAGAAAGTCTGTAAACAATAACCTCGTAACGTGTCGAATTCGACACATAATGAATCAGTGAACCAGCACATCTTCAAACGTATCTTCGTACCATGTCGAATTCGACAGAAAATACTGCACGCTTCATTTTGTGTCGAGTTCGACACTTCCTGCTCCTATACAACCATATATCAATTTTTTACAGATTCACCACTCATCTGCTTGGTTTTTTAGACGAAACTTTAAATGACAATAACCCAAGTTATTAATGAGGCTCTTAACTGCCTATTTTAGCTCGACTAAAATATGGGCTAATAATAATAATAATAATAATAATAATAATAGTAGGAAGCTAATAATAATAAATATTTAACATGGTGAGTTAAAGGTCGTGGGTTCGATTCTTGGTGAGGTATTTTTTAACATTTTATTTGAATTAATGTTAGGGTAAAATGAGCGGGGAAAAAATTAGGGTTAAGAATAGCAAAACAGAACTAACTTATATATATACTAGAACTTCGACCCGTGCGGTGCACGGGTCTAATCAGTTGTAATATGTAACAATAAAATAAAATATAAAAATTGCAATATTGAAAGGTACATGAAAAAAATTGATAACATTAAACAATAGTTTAACAAAAAATTTGGATAAATATTGATACAAAGGAAATTATGGTATATTACGAAATAGTTTCTTATAGACTACATTGGAAGTCTTATTCGTATCTTCACCATCATCGTCAACGATCAATATTTTTAATCACCCCAAATAGAACAATGAATACGGCTACATCTACAAAAAAAAAAAAGGAATGTTAATAAAAATAGATATAAAGAACTTTCGAATACTATATATATATATTAATAAAAATAGATATAAGTGTCATTTAGCTTATACTTATGTGATCTTAAAATCACCTTCGTTAAACCGAAGCATCACCTTTTCTAAAACATAAGTATTTTCTTCCTCAGCCATGCCTCGAATTTTCTGCACCAGAGCATTCCTTACGGAAAATTGTATTTTGTCACCCTTAACAACAATATAAAAAGAACATCAATGTTATCCTTAATATATATATATATATGAAAATAAGTTAAACAAAAAATTGATAATTTTTTCTAAATTACCCGATCATCAACCAAAAGAAGATTTATGAAAGTTATTACATTTGGGCGGTGTTTATCAGGAACCGTTCACATGTTTGCCACATGAATTTTGACTTTTAATTTTTTTCAGGGGCCAATTAAATATAAATATTAGCCATGAGACGGTGGTAAATTTTCAATTTGAATATTTCTTCTATATATATCACAATCAGTCGGATTTTCAATTGAAAGGCAATATCACTTAGAGTGGAGTGTATATATATACGGTATATATTAAAAAGTGGCGTGCCTAAATTTTGGAGAGTTGGTTATGTTGTGTATGTATATCAAATAAGTGATCATAAATTTTCGAGAGTTTGTTAGGTTGTATTTCAAAAGAGTTGGTTATGTTTTGTATGTATATCAAATAAGTGATCATAAATTTTCGAGAGTTTGTTAGGTTGTATTTCAAAAGAGTTAGTTATGTTTTGTATGTATATCAAATAATTGATCGTAAATTTTTGAGATTTCGTTATGCAACATATATAATAATAATATAATAATAATAATATGAGATATATTTAAAAAGTTTTTTTTCTCTAGACATATTACCCGTATTTTCTGTAAACATGGTTATTTGGTTATTTTGTTTTCATTATTTTTAGTATTGATCTTTATATAATAATAATAATATAATAATAATAGTATAATATAAAATAAAAATATGATATAATAATATAATATAAAAATATAATAATAATATAACAATATATAATAATAGTAATATAATATAATTAATATAATATAATATAATAATAATAAATAAATATTTAACATGGTGAGAGATATATAGAATTCCATATTTATTAGATTTTGATTGCAAAATAATATTAAATTGATTGATATAGTGTAGTGGCAAAAAACACAAAATAGATGTTAAAGGTTGCAGGTTCGATTCTTAGTGAGGAGTTTTTTAACATTTTATTTTAATTACTTTAGGGTAAAATGAAAGGGAAAATGAGCGGGAAAAAAATTAGGGTTAAAGATAGCAAAACGGAACAAGCTTATAATATAAGATATATATATATATATATATATATATATATATATATATATACTAGAACTTCCACCTGTGCGGTGCACGGGTCTAATTAGCCGTAATATGAAAAAAAATAAGATATAAATTTTTTAACACTAAAACCAATATAAAAAGTCGATTACCATTAAATATTAATTCGACAATAAATTTGGATAAATGGTCGTACAACAGAAATGATGGTATATTACAAAATACTTTTTTATAGACTACATTGAAAGTTTTATTTGTATTTTCACTCTCTTCGTCGATAATCAATATTTTTAACCATTCGTTTTAAATAACTTTTGAAGTTGCAACATACAACTGACCATGTAAAAACACTATCGATAAAAGAAAAAATTAACGGGATGCCGGTTCGATTCTCATACTAGATAAATTTATATTTTTTGTAATATAATAGACCATATATATATATGAAGTAGAGAGGAAAAAAAAGGTTTAGGGTGAGCATTTCAGAGCAAGTTTAGAATATAAGAGATATAATAATAATAATAATAATAATAGGAAGTTAATAATAATAAATAATTTAATGTGGTGAGTTAAAGGTTGTGGGTTCGATTCTTGGTGAAGTATTTTTTTACATTTTATTTGAATTTATGTTAGGGTAAAATGAGAAGAAACATGAGCGGGAAAAAAAATTAGGGTTAAGAATAGCAAAACGGAACAAACTTATAATATAAGAGATTAGTGTTAGGGTAAAATGAGAGGAAAACAATTAGGGTTAAGAAACTTATAATATAAGAGATAATATAGTTGATATAGTTGGAGTTAACTACTATTTGTGTATGCTTAAAAAAAACTACTATTTGTATAAATATCATAAAAATAAATGTCATTGTAATATAAAAAATAAAAAACGCTATTGATAAAAAAAACATATAATATAAATCTCATCAAAATAAAATAAAAATAGTAATACAATAAACCATAATATTAGTCTTTGAAAATTAACCCAACGAAAATTACAGCTTAATGTGACCTTAACTTATTGGAATAATAATTTAGTCGAAAAAAGACAGGTTTCTCGATCCTGCAATTGTCACTTTCCATCAGGTTTCTCGATCTTCACACGAACCATTTTAGGGGGTTTCGTGATAGAATTTTCTCCAATCTCATCAACAACAACAACATCAATAGAGTTCACACTATCAGATGATCTCTTCAAGCTTGACTTGGTTGTTGGAGTTTGCTGCGCATCAGTGTTGCTGCATGAATCCACACATTCCAATGTTTCCTACACACGACAAATAAATAATTAATTGTATTTGATAATTAAACCTTAAATAAATACCTTGTTGATGATAGTAAATATTTTATTAATAATTAATTGCAATTGATAGACGTACCAATACCTTAATTAATTGTACTTCATTCTCATCATTAGTCACCTGCTTAATATTTAAATATTTAAATTTAAACCAATAAATGAAGATTTTCTATAGAATACCAACATCACAAAAAGTAATAATAAGATAAATATGTGGACCTTAATATTATGTTTGGATATAAATAGTTGAATTGTATCAACATCGTCTGAGCCCTCTTCACCGTAAAATTATGAATATTGAGTTTTGAAACTTCCACTTTAAAAACATTTGCTTGTCAAGAAACATGGCTAAGTCTTTTGGATATTCGTCAATATTGTCTTACTGTATATTAGTAGAAAAAAAGTGGGGTTGTTAATGAAAAATTAGATGACGAACTTAACAAAATAAATTAACGATACTACGTTACCAAAAAAATTATCACATTATTGCAATCTAGGTAATCTTGAACATTTCTACCGGAAAATTTATTATATTAGGACGGTGTTTATCGGGAACTGTCCACATATTTGTCACGCGAACTTTGACTTTTAAATCTTTTTTTTCAAGAGAAAGAGCGGTCAATGAAGTATAGATATTAGCCATGAGACGGTGGTGAATTTCTGAATTTGAATATGTTTTCTATATATCACAATCAGTGAGATTTTCAATTGTGCATAAATTTTGGAGAGTTGGTTATGTTGTGTATCTATATCAAATATGTGCATGTATATCAAATAATTGATCGTAAATTTTCGAGAGTTTGTTATGTTGTACAGATAATAATATGGGATATATTTCAAAAGAGTTGGTTATGTTGTGTATGTATATCAAATAAATGATCGTAAATTTTCGAGAGTTTGTTATGCTGTATATATAATATAATAATATGAGATATATTTCAAAAGTTTTTTTTTCATAAACATATTATACGTATTTTCTGTAAACATGGTTATTTAATTATTTTGTTTTCATTATTTTTAGTAACTTTCTTTTTAATAATCACACCTAAGTTGCACCTGATAATAGGGTCACTTTGTTTGCATCGATCTTTATATAATATATAATAATAATATAATATATAAAATAATAATAATAGGAATATAACTAAAATAATAATAATAGTAAGAATCTAATAATAATAATAATAGTAGTAGTAGGAATCTAATAATAATAATAATAATATGAATCTAATAATAATAATAATAATAATAGGAAGCTAAAAATAATAATATTAATAAATATTTAACATGGTGAGAGATATATAGAATTCCATATTTATTATATGTTGATTGCAAAATAATACTAAATTGATTGATGTAGTGTAGTGGCAAAAATCATAAAATAGATCTTAAAGGTTGCGAGTTTGATTCTTGTTTAGGCCTTTTTTTAACATTTTATTTTATTATTTTAGTGTAAAATGAGAGGGAAAATTAGCGGGAAAATAATTAGGTCTAGGGTTAGCTTTTCGGAACAAGCTTATAATATAAGAGATACTAGAACTTCGACCCGTGCGGTGCACGGGTCTAATTAGCCGCAATATGAAAAAAATAAGATATAAATTTTTTAACACTAAAACGTATATAAAAAATTCGAGTACTATTAAATATTAGTTCAACAATAAATTTGGATAAATATTCATACAACAAAAATTATGGTATATATATTACGAAATAGTTTTTTATAGATTACATTGAAAGTTTTATTCGTATTTTCACCGTCTTCGTCAATAATCAATATTTATAATCATTCTCTTTAAATAACTCTAGATGTTGCAACATACAACAAACCATGTAGAAACACTGTCAAAAAAGATATATCCCAACATGCTTAAGAGATTGTCCCTGACTCTTATTGATATAGTCATTGCAAAAGAAAAAATTAAAGGGATGCAGGTTCGATTATCATGCTAGGAAAATTTGTATTTTTTTTTTAATATAATGGACCACATGTAAAAGAGAGGAAAAATGAGAGGAAAAAAATAGGTTTAGGGTTAGCATTTCAGAGCAAGTTTAGAATATAAGAGATATAATAATAATAATAATAATATATTAATAATAAATATTTAACATGGTGAGTTAAAGATTGTGGGTTCGATTCTTGGTGAGATATTTTTTAACATTTTATTTGAATTAATAATAATAATAATAATAATAATAGTAGTAATAGGAAGCTAATAATAATAAATATTTAACATGGTGAGTTAAAGGTTTGAGTTCGATTCTTGGTGAAGTATTTTTTAACATTTTATTTGAATTAATATTAGGGTAAAATGAGAGGGAAAATAAGCGGAAAAAAAATTAGGGTTAAAAATAGCAAAATGGAACAAGCTTATACTATAAGATATATATATATATATATATATATATATATCTCTTATATTATAAGCTTGTTCCGTTTTGCTATCCTTAACCCTAATTTTTTTCCCGCTCTTTTTCCCTCTCATTTTACCCTAAAATATTAAAATAAAATGTTTAAAAAAGGCATCACCGAGAATCGAACCCGCAACATTTAAGATCTATTTTGTATTTTTTGCCACTACACTACATCAATCAAGATGTTATTATTTTGCAATCAACATCTAATAAATATGGAATCTCTCACCATGTTAAATATTTATTATTATTATTATTATTATTATTATTAGCTTTCTTCTAATATTATTATTATTATTATTATTATTATTATTATGTTATTATTTTGCAACCAGCATCTAATAAATATGGAATCTCTCACCAAGTTAAATATTTATTTATTATTATTATTAGCTTTCTACAAATATTATTATATTAACTTTCTGCTATTATTATTATATATTATATTATATTATATATTATTATTATTATTATTATTATTATATATTATTATTATATAATACTTGAATACGAGTAATATGTCTAATGTCTACGGAAAAAAAAAACTTTAAATATATCTCATATATTATTATTAATATATTATATTATATATATATACAACATAACAAACTCTCAAAAATTTACGATCACTTATTTGATATACATACGCAACATAACTAACTCTTTTGAAATATATCCTATATTATTATATTATATATACAACATAACAAACTCTCAAAAATTTATGATCACTTATTTGATATACATACACAACATAACCAACTATTTTGAAATATATCCCATATTATTATATTATATATACACCATAACAAACTCTCAGAAATTTATGATCACTTATTTGATATACATACACATTGATTTCACGTTGATGATTCACGTTGTTTTTTTTAGAATTCAAACAATGTTTGTTTGAGAGAAAGTTCAGTTTTTTATCTTTGAAAGTGTCTATGAATTAGTTTATTTACAAATAAAGTTTCCTAGGTGTCTATGTTTGTTTGAAAGTTTTTTTATATTTGTATTTTTATATATGTCAATGCAAGTTTGCTTCTTTGTTGTTTCCTCACAAATTTCATCTATTATTTTGGTTCTGTGGACAGGTTCTCTTTCACTGCTACGATAAAAATGGTTAATCTTAATCCTTTTACTAATATTTCTCTAAATTTATTGAGAGGTTTGAAAATATTTTTATAAGTGTTAGTTGTTTATCTTTATAATTACATTTTTATATTTTTCCTTACTTTTTGTTATTCCTACAATAATAGGTCCTTTAAATCATAATCCTGCAACGGATCGAGAGAAGTTGATCGATGCTTTTTAGCTGCTAATATTACTTCTGGCATGTTGGTATCATTTGTATATTGATGTTTTTTTGTAGACTGATGTTTAATTTTATTTGTTTTTGTTGTAAAAAGTTCCAATTTTTTTGTATACATAAGTTGATCAATGTTTTTCAGGTGCTGATGTAGATCCTGGGAGATGGAAGAGATGAAAAAGATGTTCCTTTTTACATGACGGAACCATACTTCATTCCTAATACTTAAACTTTATGGTTAATGTTGTTCTTTTGAGTTAGGAACCTTATAAAAATTTTATTTTTTTTTAGTTTTTGTATTTTAACTTTTCAATTAATCTGATTATTATAATGAAAAATAAGATTTTGACGAAATACAAAAGTTTCCAACCATTTGAAATCCATTGTCTCTTATGTTGACTTGAATATATTTATTGTTTTTATGATTTCTTATATTTAGGATAACAAATTTCAAATAAATTAATATATTCGATCAACAAATAGAACATTGGTTATTCTTATAAAAAAATTGAACATATTGATTATCAATTCTGATATTTTACTTTTATTCAATAAAATTGCGTCCAACTAAAAATATAAAATCTTGCCTTGGCAAAAAAAAAATCTTGCATTACAAATACAAATAGAACCGGTTGTTATGACTTATATGATAGTTATTCAACATTTTTTATTTTTCGATTTGCTTTTCGTTTTTAAATATATCCCACTTTGTCAACAACAAATATTCTGTCTCGCAAAAATAAATCATAACAAATAAAATATAAAAGTTGCCTTAAATATATCCAATTTTTTCGATTGTTATTTTATTTTATAATCTTAGACTATTTTATGTGATTTCTATATGTGATTTTTTTATAATCTTAGACTAATTTAAATCGTATAACTGACACTCCACAAAATCCGTGCAACGCACGGGTTGAAGTCTAGTATATATATATCTCTTATATTATAAGCTTGTTCCGTTTTGCTATTCTTAACCCTAATTTTTTTCCCGCTCTTTTTCCCTCTCATTTTACCCTAAAATATTAAAATAAATTGTTTAAAAAAGGCCTCACCGAGAATCGGACTCGCAACATTTAATATCTATTTTGTGTTTTTTGCCACTACACTACATCAATCAAGTTGTTATTATTTTGCAATCAACATCTAATAAATATGGAATCTCTCACCATGTTAAATATTTATTTTTTATTATTATTATAATTAGCATTCTACTAATATTATTATATATATTATATTATATATTATTATTATTATGATTATTATTATTATTATTATTTTGCAATCAACATCTAATAAATATGGAATTTCTCACCATGTTAAATATTTATTTATTATTATTATTATTATTATTATTATTAGCTTTCTACAAATATTATTATATTAATTTTCTACTATTATTATTATTATTATATATTATTATTATATAATACTTGAATACAGGTAATATGTCTAATGTCTACGAAAAAAAAAACTTTAAATATATCCCATATATTATTATTAATATATATTATATTATATATATATATATATCTCTTATATTATAAGCTTGTTCCATTTTACTATTATTAACCCTAATTTTTTTCCCGCAACATTTAAGATCTATTTTGTGTTTTTTGCCACTACACTACATCAATCAAGTTTTTATTATTTTGCAATCAACATCTAATAAATATGGAATCTCTCACCATGTTAAATATTTATTTATTTATTTATTATTATTAGCTTTCTACTAATATTATTATATATATTATTATTATTATTATCTCTTATATTATAAGCTTGTTCCGTTTTGCTATCCTTAACCCTAATTTTTTCTCCCGCTCTTTTTCCCTCTCATTTTACCCTAAAATATTAAAATAAAATGTTTAAAAAAGGCCTCACCGAGAATCGAACCCGCAACATTTAAGATCTATTTTGTATTTTTTGCCACTACACTACATCAATCAAGTTGTTATTATTTTGCAATCAACATCTAATAAATATGGAATCTCTCACCATGTTAAATATTTATTATTATTATTATTATTATGTTATTATTTTGCAACCAGCATCTAATAAATATGAAATCTCTCACCATGTTAAATATTTATTTATTATTATTATTAGCTTTCTACAAATATTATTATATTAACTTTCTACTATTATTATTATATATTATATTATATATTATTATTATTATTATTATTATATATTATAATTATTATATAATACTAGAATACGGGTAATATGTCTAATGTCTACGGAAAAAAAAAACTTTAAATATATCAGATATATTATTATTAATATATTATATTATATATATATACAACATAACAAACTCTCAAAAATTTACGATCACTTATTTGATATACATACGCAACATAACCAACTCTTTTGAAATATATCCTATATTATTATATTATATATACAACATAACAAACTCTCAAAAATTTATGATCACTTATTTGATATACATACACAACATAACCAACTATTTTGAAATATATCCCATATTATTATATTATATATACACCATAACAAACTCTCAAAAATTTATGATCACTTATTTGATATACATACACGTTGATTTCACATTGATGATTCACGTTGATTTTTTTAGAATTCAAACAATGTTTGTTTGAGAGAAAGTTCAGTTTTTTATCTTTGAAAGTGTCTATAAATTAGTTTATTTACAAATAAAGTTTCCTAAGTGTCTATGTTTGTTTGAAAGTGTTTTTATATTTGTATTTTTAACGGTATATTTCACAGGTTTGCAATTGTCGTTGTTTGCAGTCTAACCGGCTTATTTGTTGTTTCCTCACAAATTTCATCTATTATCTCCTACATCCTCAAACTCACATCTATTATTTTGGTTCTGTGGACAGGTTCTCTTTCACTGCTACAATAAAAATGGTTAATCTTAATCCTTTTACTAATATTTCTCTAAATTTATTGAGAGGTTTGAAAATATTTTTATAAGTGTTAGTTGTTTATCTTTATAATTACATTTTTATATTTTTCCTTACTTTTTGTTATTCCTACGATAATAGGTCCTTTAAATCATAATCCTGCAACGGATCGAGAGAAGTTGATCGATGCTTTTTAGATGCTAATGTTACTTCTGGCATGCTGGTATCATTTGTATATTGATGTTTTTTTGTATACTTATGTTTAATTTTATTTGTTTTTGTTGTAAAAAGTTCCAATTTTTTTGTATACAGAAGTTGATCAATGTTTTTCAGGTGCTGATGTAAATCCTCGGAGATGGAAGAGATGAAAGAGATGTTCCTTTTTACATGACGGAACCATACTTCATTCCTAATACTTAAACTTTATGGTTAATGTTGTTCTTTTGAGTTAGGAACCTTATAAATTTTTTTTTTTTTTTTTTAGTTTTTGAATTTTAACTTTTCAATTAATCTGATTATTATAATGAAAAATAAGATTTTGAAGAAATACAAAAGTTTCCAGCCATTTGAAATCCATTGTCTCTTGTGTTGACTTGAATATATTTATTGTTTTTATGCTTTCTTATATTTAGGATAACAAATTTCAAATAAATTAATATATTCGATCAACAAATAGAACATTGGTTATTCTTATAAAAAACTGAACATATTGGTTATCAATTCTGATATTTTACTTTTATTCAACAAAATTACGTCCAACTAAAAATATAAAATCTTGCCTTGGCAAAAATAAAAATCTTGCCTTACAAATACAAATAGAACCCGTTGTTATGGCTTATATGATAATTATGCAACATTTTTTATTTTTCGATTTACTTTTCATTTTTAAATATATCCCGCTTTGTCACAACAAATATTCTGTCTCGCAAAAATAAATCATAACAAATAAAATATAAAATTTGCCTTAAATATATCCCATTTTTCGATTGTTATTTTATTTTATAATCTTAGACTATTTTATGTGATTTCTATATGTGATTTTTTTATAATCTTAGACTAATTTAAATCATATGACTGACACTCCACAAAACCCGTGCAACGCACGGGTTGCAGTCTAGTATATATATATATAAGATGTATTTTACACATAAAAATTCAGCAATTTTATTTATCAAGAATTTTACCCATAAGAATTTTTAGAAAAGTTTAAAATAAGTTAGGTCAAATGGTATCCAAATTTTATATAACACTTTATGAAAAAACGAAATATTTAGTAATATTTACGAATATATTTGTATAAGATGAATCTAAATAATAAATTATCAAAAAAAAAAATATATAATTTAAAAGAATATGCATGTTTCAAAGATATATATATTGGTGACTTTAATGACTTACTCTCCCAGGCTGATAAAAAAGGTATCCACCCTCATCCGAATGGTTTGTGTATGGGTTTCAGACAGGCAGTTAGTGATTGTGATTTAACAGATATTCCAATTGAGGGACATCCGTTTACCTGGATAAAGAGTCGAGGTACCCCTCATGTGATTGAAGAAAGGTTAGACAGATCATGAGCTATGGCTAGTGCTAGTTGGCTTCAGTTATTTCCCCAGGTGAGGTTATCTAATCTTCTGGCTTCACATTCAGATTATAGTCCAATATTGTTACAATGTAAACCTATTATTAGGACACATATTAGTTATTCTTTTCGTTTTGAGAATAGTTGGCTAAAGGAGCCTGATTTAGAGGATGTGGTGGTTGAGGGTTGGGGTGGGAGGGAGAACTTGGAGGTGGTTGATCGAGTGACTAGATGTGCTAATAAGCTTCAAAGGTGGGGAAAACGGAAAAGGGTAAGATTTAAATAGGAGATTGATGAATGTGTTAGGCGAATGAATGAGTTACGCGGTAATCAGGATGTGGAGGTGAGTTTGCAGTATCAAGAGTTATCGGAGAAGCACGCCACCTTGCTGATACAAGAAGAGGGGTACTGGAAACAAAGGGCTAAAATGCATTGGCTCCAAGAGGGGGATATGAACACTAGATTCTTCCACATGTCAGCAACTGCGCGTAGCAAAAAGAAGAAGGTAACAAAGTTGGTTGCGGATAATGGTACAGATGCACATACTCAGGAAGAACTTTGTGAGGTGGCCAAGAGTTACTTTGATAATCTCTTTAAGCCAAGAGACGGAGATCATGACCCCGTCCTTAATCTTATTCAGTTGCGAGTGACCGATGATGATAATTTCTTTCTGACAGCGCCTATTACAAAAGTTGAAATTTAGCAAGCGTTGTTTCAGATGCATCCAGACAAATCTCCTGGACCAGATGGTTTTAATCCAGCTTTCTATCAGAGGTTTTGGGAACATTGTAGTGATGATATATTTAGTGCTGCATCTACTTGGTTGGAAAGGGGATATTTCCCTACCAGTCTCAATGAAACAAATATTTGTCTTATTCCTAAATGTGACAACCCTACCTCAATGAAAGATTTGCGCCCTATTTCGCTTTGTAATGTTCTGTATAAGATGATCTCTAAAGTACTAGCCAACAGGTTGAAGTGTTGTGTAGATAAGTGTGTTTCTCAAGAGCAGTCAGCTTTTATGGAAGGTAGATCGATTCTTGATAATGCTCTTATTGCCACAGAAGTTATCCATGCTTTAAAGCGGAAGACTCAGGGTAGAAGAGGTGAGTTGGCACTAAAGATTGATATTAGCAAGGCCTATGATAAGGTGGATTGGGGTTTTCTACGCGGAGTTATGACCAAGATGAGGTTTACTGCCGTATGGATTCGGTGGGTTATGATGTGTGTTAGTTCAGTCAACTATTCGGTGTTAATGAATTATGACCGTGTTGGTCCTATTTCGCCAGGACGAGGATTGCGACAGGGCGATCCACTATCTCCTTATTTATTTATATTGGTGACGGAATGTTTGACTGCTCTCATTCATCAGTCTGTTGGTAGGGGTGACATTCATGGTGTGAGGATTTGTCGTGGTGCTCCAGAGATCTCTCATCTTTTGTTTGCAGATGATTGTTTCTTATTCTGTAGGGCTAATGTAGGTGAGGTGACTGAACTCATGAGGATTTTACATACTTATGAACAAGCTTCAGGTCAGGAAATTAACTTAGTCAAATCAGAAGTTTTTATTAGTCGTAATATGTCTCAGGCGGCTAAAGAAGATCTCTCTCGCATCCTTGGTGTCAGGCTTGTATTGGGTACTGGTATATATCTTGGATTACCGTCCATGGTTGGCAGAAGTAAAAAAGCAATATTTTCCTTTATCAAGGATCGTATCTGGAAGAGAATTAATTCCTGGAGAGGGCGTGCGCTGTCAAAGGCAGGTAAGGAAATAATGATAAAGTCGATACTGCAGGCAATACCATCCTATGTAATGAGTATGTTTATTCTCCCTACTTCACTTATTGATGATATTGAAAAAATGATCAATGTTTTTTGGTGGAGGAGTGGTACTATTAACAACAATAACAATAACAATAATAATAAAGGCATTCATTGGTTAGCATGGGAGAGACTTGCTTGTCCGAAGGCTCATGGGGGTTTAGGTTTTCGTAATTTTGAAGCTTTTAATAAGGCTATGGTTGCAAAACAAGTGTGGAATATAGTACAGAATCCAAACTCGTTGGTAGCAAAGTTAATTAAAGCCAGATATTTTCCACGTTCCTCTCTATTTGAGGCTCCATTGGGATACAACCCTAGTTTTGCATGGCGTAGTATGTGGCATGCTAGACAAATTCTTTCTCTTGGATGTAGGTGGCGGATTGGGAGTGGGGAAAATATTCGTGTTATACATGACCCTTGGCTACGTGGGAAGGTTAATAAATGGGTGCCATCGCCTCAACCTGCAGGAGTATATCAGTTATCTGTTAGAGATTTGTTACACGAAAATTATAAAGCGTGGAATATAGCTAAGGTTCGAAACTTGTTTTCAGGGGATGTAGCGGAAAGGATTCTGGAAACGCCACTTGTTAACTCGGTCCGTGAGGATAAAGTGGTATGGGAGGAGGAAAGGAATGGGTGCTATTCCGTGAAATCCGGTTATAAGCTAGCTATGTGTTACATAATAGGAAGCGACAAATATCATGTAGCGGGTAATTGGAATGTTATTTGGAAAGCTCAAGTACCGCACAAGGCTCGTCATTTACTTTGGCGCTTATGTAGAGGATGTCTCCCGACTCGTTATCGACTGTTGGAAAGGCGAGTGGAGTGTAATCTCAATTGTCCTGTGTGTGATGAGGAGATTGAGGATGAGATTCACATATTCTTTATGTGTGCAGTAGCCCGAGATAGTTGGTGTGCAGCTGGTTTGTCGTCGGTCCTACATAATGATGCGTACCAACAATCTAATTCTATGGATCGTATTTTCGCTATGTGCAGCAATGAGAGTAGTGATACAGTTGGTAGAGTGGCCATGTTACTCTGGTGTATTTGGCAAAATCATAATGATAAGTTGTGGAATGATAATGTCCAGTCACCACGCCAAATTGGAAGATATGCTTTTGATGCTTGGAGTGATTGGTACTCAGTTCATAAGCTACAGAGTAATAGTGAGAGCAGGACTACAGAAGCAGGTCTGGTAAGGTGGGAAAAACCAGCTCTAGGCTGGGTAAAATGTAATGTTGATGTTGCCTTTGTGCCTGGCTCCGGAAGGACCTCGGTGGGATTGTGTTTTCGCAATAATAGGGGTCAAGTCATGGCTGGTCAGACACAATGGCAGCAAACTGTGATGTCTCCTGTCGAGGGAGAAGCATGGGCTTTACTTTTAGCAATGGAAGAAGCCAGACATAGAGGACTTGATCGAGTTCAATTTGAAAGTGACTCGAAAGTGCTGGTAGAGGCTATTCATATGAAGCGTAGAGGCAATTCTGAGTTTCTGTCAATTGTTCATGATATTATTAGTTTTCTTTCGTCTTTTCTAAACTTTGAGGTTAAGTTTGTTAGGAGGCAAGCGAATTCGGTTGTTCATACTCTTGCTAGGGCGGCCAATTCTTGGTCTAGCTTCCATAGATTTGAGAATATTCCCTTATGTATTGAACAGTTAGTAGTTAATGAAATGCAGTAAGTTTGTTTGATTCCAAAAAAAAGATATTGTAATTTTTTATATGTCTTATTTAATTTTCATAGTTTATAAATTCACTTTTTTTGATATATGATTACAAAAAATCTAAATAATATAAGTTTTCTATATAAAAAAAATTAATTTTTATATTTATATACATCTTAATAGAATAATGTACGAATAAAACAGGTTAGTATTTACCAAAAAGAATAAAATTAGTTAGTACTCCCTCTGTTTTTTGTTTTAATTGTCCAGTTTCGTCAGATTTAGCGTTTCTAATTAACTGTCCATTTAGTGTTTTAAGGATACGATTTCTCAATTGTATCCTTTGTCAATTACTCTTATCTTTTTGAATAAAACTAATTGATGCATATTTGGAAAACTAAAGTATCTTTTTAAAATTCTTTTTTGGTACATAACATATTAAATATATTTTGTTTTTCTTTTACAAAATATATTAGATTTATTGAAAAGAGAAAGTGTGTGCAAAAAAAAAAAAACAGGAATTTATTGGTAAATTAAAATTAGGGTATAATAGGAAGATAAAGTGCAAAAGTATACTTTTTTAATTTGCTGTTACTATTCTAAACCTGCACTTATAAACAAACAGAGGGAGTATATTCTTTTGTTATTATTAATTTTAAATTTATATAATTTTTTTGTATTATATAAAACTAAATATTTTATATAAAACTTGAAAAAAATATTTAGTAATAAAACTAAATATTACTAAATGAAACTTACAAGAATATAAAACTTATATAAAACTAAATATTTTAAATAAATCTTACAAGAATATGCATGTTTCAAAGATATATAATTTTCATAGTTTATAAATTCACGTTTTTTTTTATATATGATTAAGATATTGTTATGTTTATTATAAAAAAAAAATTATGTTTTGTATCATAAAAATTAGTTAGCATGGCTTAATGTCTTTCCATTGGTAATCCGAGTGTCTTATTGGTAATCCGAATGCATATTTATGAGAGTTATGCTAACGGACCTAAAAAAGTCAAGTCAAACAATATCTTAATGTCTTATTCATGATTCAGTTGTATCCAATAATATTTCTAGTTCAACAATTGCAAACTGAGTATTGTAATGCAATTCTCATGTATGAATTATAAGAGTGATGTTAAATGTCATCAAAACCATTTTAATGAAATGCAAGAATGTCAATTTTTCTTGTTATATTACATTTATTTACTGGTTTGTCTAAAGGTCAAGTTTGTTTTTAAGGAAATTTTGGAGTATGGTTGAAATATTATAATTCATGTAACCTTCATTTATTTTTACAATTCGTACAAATTATTTCCCTTATATTAATACTAGGAGTATAATAAAAGAAAACTAAATCATTAGACTTAGATGGTTAATAAACTCTCCTTAGAACGATTCGTTTCGATTTTTGATAGAAATAATTCTTAATTGGACTTTAATTACCTTGCAGTCTAACTTTGAATTCTCGGGACATTTCCTCTGAGAATTAGAGGTTAACGCAACAAAAAAAAAAGGTCACAAAAGCAAAAATAGTGAAGGATTGCATCTTAACATCTTAAAAAGTTCATGTCATTTGCCTTTTGTTGAGATCGTTTAATCTCTTAAAAAAATACCACCTGGTTTTTAATATAACTATGCGTCTATAAGGAATCTGATGTACCAAGTTTAGATTGGCTTTTAGTTCAAAACGGTAGGTTGTGTGGCCTATCAAAAGTCAAGGAGGGCTGAAAAGAATTTTGCATTACCAACTAAGGGTGGTTTTGAAAAATGTAGATTTACTTCTGTCATTTTACCAGTTTCTTGTGTGCCTTAGGTTTTTTTCTGTTTTATATATCATTTCGCTACTTAGTATAGCGGACGTTATAAAATGAGAATTTTTTGAAATATAGTTTGCCACTTAAGTAGCGGACCGTTGAGTATGGTTCATATATGCATCAGGAAGAGGTTGGGGGCGGCCGAGGAGCTGAGCTAGCGGAGTGGTATGGTTCAGGGGTATTTGCGACCATTCTATTATTATTATAAATACCGCTTGTAACACTGAAACCCTAATTCATTCAGTCATCTAATAGAAACGAGCTGTAGCGAATTCTGCTGCTAGAGACATACCTAAGGGGAACTCCATTATCAAACTTCTTGTGTTTTTATTGTTTTCAATTTCGTTATTATTACCTATTATTACTATTTGTGCAAACACAACGCTATAAAAAACAATTATGGTAGGATGTTTTTGGGTGTATCCGCTACCTCAATAAAGGATAAGAGTATTTTGATAAAATTGTAGGTCACACGAGAACATTCGTAGGATAACAAAAATAAATCTAAAAAATGTTTAATAAAATTCTATACAATTGTATCGCTAAGGGTGGAATACAATATACAAAACACTAGATAAAACTATATTGTTACACAAATAATTGAACCTTTAGTTTGAATCTGAGTTGAACTAATTTTTCAATAACTTGTTTAAGAATCAAGAAAATATTTTCAGCACAATCTAGTTAATTAAATACTATTACAAACTAATTTTACAAATTTGATCAATTACAAGTTAACCATAATTAGGATTGCATTTGTGTTTAATCTCTTGAGGGAGATAGTACTTTTCATTGGTAATTCGCATCAATAATTATGGCTAGGTGAGTTTTAAATTGGGCGGCTAAGTAATCAATGAGGCTAGATATATGCATCAAAAGAGAAACTCAACTTTTTAAATCATATCTGTAACACTCCAATTTTAAAGGCCTAAAAGTAGACTTTTTTTTTTTTTCTTTCTTTATAAACACCTTTTTTTTCTTGTTCCCCACAAAGACTTTGAAGTAAAATATTCGCAGAACTTCGAGGATCTGCACCTCCCTAATGCCAAAATTGTAGAAAAGTAACCAACCTCTAGGAATTAGAGAGCTTAGTCTCTCCCAAACCCAACCCACAATAGAAAAACCACCTGATGATCCTTATTCTCCATCCTTATTCTATTTAATAAGCAAACTCACTAACACAATGATAATTCTATTTAATAACCACTACACCCACTAACATAATATCCTGAGGCTCCGTTTGGATTGATGGAACATAATGGAATGGAGCGGAGCGGAGCGGGATGGAATAAAATAATGTTCTATTGTTTGGATTTGCAAAATAATAATGGAATGGAATGAAATAGGATGGAATAGATTCCATCCAATGCTACCAATACCTTCAATTTTGTTCATCTCCATATTAAAATATCCAAACAATGGAATGGAAGATTTATTCCGCTCCGCTCCATCTTATACCACTCTCCTATATTCCGCTCCGCTTCATTCCATTACATTCCATCAATCCAAACAGAGCCTTAGAGATCTTCTTTTCGCACCCCCTGGTAGACATGTACACCCCCTAATATTTCCAATCTACCCCTCTCGCTACTTGTACAACGAGTGTGTTATAATTTGCAAAACGGAAACACCATTGCTCACACCCTGCGTCGCGAGCATATACGTTTGCTACGCAGAAGGAGAACGTTTCGGCAGTATAAAAACAACCCCCTATGCAGTCAAAACTGACTGCCACATGGCAAAATCTGATTGGCCACGTGGGAGGTGTGAATAGTGCACCAGCCAATTAGGATGCAGAAAAAATTCTATAGGGGGGGGGGGTGGGGGTGGGGGACCATGGAGTAAAAATTCACACCAAAATCACTCTCTCCCTCACCCATTTTGTCAATTTATTTTTTACTACTTTTATTTTTTTTTTTGTTTTAGTTTAATCGTAGTTAGTTTGGTGGGAACGACCGCATAGTCCATTGTCAGTTACCCAAAATACTCCTATCGGTGTTATTTTGTCACCATGGTTGGGAATGTTATGGTAATCGACATTGGACTTTTGTGTCATAATTAGGAATGTTATGAGTAACCGAAAATGTTCCTGCCATGCTTATTGTTGGGTCTACTACCTAAATTTTGGAGTGGGTCTCCTGCTATAAGGGACGTTATGAACCTTCGTCTCCTTCGCTTTTTATTTAATTTTTATGTAATTTTTTTTTGTTTAATAAAAATTACAATTATTAAGTTTATTTAAGATTGATATGAGTAACCGAAACCGGTCCTACCATGTTTAAGTGGTATAGGCCCATAAAATGGACGTTCGCAAGCGATGGGAGGTGTTCCATCAGTTCATTCAGTCTTGCATTCGTCGACGATACACCCGTTGAAGGTTTCAGCTGAGGAGGAGACAAAATTTCACAAGAGGAATATGTTTACCTGATTTACACAAAAGCAGAAATACTAGATGTAATATTCAAATTGATGTGATTTTTTTGTCTAATTATTAAAAAAATTATTCATTTAATTAACTATCTAAGTTTTAATCCTACAACCAATTAATCTGGCGAGACGTTCACCCTACAGGAAGGGAACACCCCCCAGTGTATGCTGCGAGATGCCTTGGTGATCGCTAAACAGGGAGCAGGCTTTGGCAGGTCTGTTTTACACTTTCTAGTTATTAAAATTCAAAATAATGTAAAAAAAAAAAAAGGGAAAACCAATGACTTAAATTTTTGCCGACAAATTTAACTAAAAATAGTTGATTACATAAACAACAAATCCATATCCAAAAAAGTTAGATAAAAAAAATATAAATCAATTTATGTTGTCATATAAAAAAATGACATCAAAATGACTAAAATAAGTTAAATTTAAATCGGATCATCAAACTTTGACCCAACTCTGGTATTCATTCTGTCGCTCGTTTCATCTTTCACGAGTTCATCAAACTTGGTCTATCTATCGGAAAAAATATGATTCCCATGCAGCAGCTTCTGCAGGACAATGTTTCCTCCAATGGCTCTCTTATCAGATGTAGATTCCATATCTAACCAATTTAAATAAAAACAAACCATTTAGCCAATCATCAAACAAAACAACATAATCAACCCCACACCCCAAACACTCGCTTCCTATATAGCGAACATAGCAGTCACGTTTCCGACCAGAAGGCGAAATACCCCAGACGATAAAAAAACAGAAAAACACAAGAAACGTTAAAATGAGGCCTTACCGTACATTTAATCTTCACTTCTTTGGTGTTTCCGACCACAAACGACCAAGAATCCTTCGATTTTAACTAATTTTTCGCATATTTGAGTTTTGGAGGGGTATGAAACCGTTTTGTTATTTTTTGAGAAACTTCAGCAACTTGGGAAGAAGATGAGCACACCATATATATATATATATATAAGTCGTGTTCGCTACCTAAGAGACGAACGTTTATTAGTACGGTCACACCCTACATAGTGAGGTTTTTGTATATCTAGGGGGTGAGTGAACTTAAAAGTCACTCACGTATACACGCTCGCCGCCTATAATGCGAACTTCACGCTTGCCGTCTAAAAAGCGGGAGGGGGTATTATGGTCTTTTTTGGGGGTGAAGTAGATATTCCAGGGGGCGCGAAAAGTACAATTCATATCCTTATTATATTTAATAAGCACCACACTCACTAACATAATGAGCTTAATTACTTGGGCCTTTTGGACTTATGTCTAACATACATATGTTTGATAGGAGACTTACTAACAATACTCCCCCCCTAAAGATTCACCTTGTCCTCAAGGGGAAGGATAACATAGGTGTCCGCCAGGGTCCCATAACTTAAAACAGAAAGATTGTGTTGTACATGAAATAAGAAAATTTCCTTCCGCATCAAATTTGCTCGCTACTGTCAGTGTTCTTGTGACAGGTTTTTGTGACGATAGCGTGGCCGACAATGAAACTTTCTTGTTCTTAGACTTTATCTTAGGAATATAAGCAACCATCGTGTGAGAGCTGATGTCCGGCAGTTTTGACAACAGCGGCTGTCGGTCTAACCATTATGATGGTGGCTTCTCATTTGGTTCATCTCTAAATCCTAATTTTCCTAGTTGCCGAATTTCTTAAGTGTGATGGCAATGGTGATGTTGGTAGTGAGTCTTCTGCATATGATTGATTGTCCATCTCTTCACCACTTCTCTGGACCTTTACTGAGTGGCACTCATTAATGAATTTGTACTATTTGCTTCGTCATCAACTTCACAAATTTTGACTTTAGTTTGAGATGTTATTGGCTCTTGCTTCTCTACATTAATTTTGTGTTGCCTCTGTTTTCTTGGCTTTCATTTTCTAAATCCATAAGACATTCCTAAACTTCTGGTTGGAGTTTCTTGAGAATGGCCTTTGAAAAATTCCAACAAGGAACAATTGGATTTTTCTCCTTCCAAGAAATCCACCAATCAAGAGCATCTCCTCTCAATGCAAATGCAACAGCTCACCAAAGTTTCATCTCTTCGCCCATTCTTCTTGACCAAAATATTGTTCTGCCTGGATCAGCCACCAACAGGCCTCCTTTCCATTAAATCTTGGAATCAATTCTACAACCATCTTCACAAAATATTTCTGGATCAGAACTGCTCTGATACCAGTTGATAGAACCAAACTGATATAGAATAAGGAAATAGGAAAAATCTCTTTGATTACAAGAATGATACCGCACAACTTCGAGGGTCTGCACCTCCCTAATGCCAAAATGGCCCCTTTCCAATCAAATCCCAAAGATACCCTCTTTCTCAATCACCCCTTCTATTTATTAAGTATTACCTATTCATATTCGAAAGCAACTATTTATTAAGTATTACCTATTCATATTCGAAAGCAATTATTTTCTATAATTACTGCTTACTAATATTTGATTACTACTTACTAATTGTTGATGTTGGTTGAAAATATACATGTTGGAAAATCTCACATTGATGAGATTTGCGAAGATTTCCTTAAAATATGTTTCTCCAAGATTTTGTTTGTTTTAAATTGGATATGTTTAAAAACAAAGGTTTATATTTTTGGCAAGATTCTAGTTGTTTTTAAAGCAAATTTGTTTCTGTTATTTAGGCACATATTTTTCTATAAATATATGGGTGTTTTATTCATAGAAAAATAAAAGAGTGAGCAAGATGTAGAGAGAAGGATTAGGGTTTGCCACCACACAAGGGCTAGGGTTTTAGAGAGGAAAAGAAATTTTCTCTTGGTACAACTCTAGGGGTGGCGAACTATCTTTGTGGTACAGTTTGGATAGTCTAAATCATTGAGTCTCTTGGCCACGGGAAAAGATTCGGGGAAAATGTAGAATTAGGATCGGAGACTAATTCTTGTAACTCTTTGAGAATCTTATTGTAACCAAACTCAATGATACAGTGTTTATTCTCTGGTTGTCGGTTTTGACAAAGACCGTGGTTTTTTCTCCGGTTTTGGAGTTTCCACGTTATATTCTTATGTTGTAATTGTGTTCTTTTTTTTTTCTCTATGTTGGTTATTTCCCAACAACTGATATCAGAGCTTTTGGTTTTATTCAGGGAGGGAGTTCCGCTGTGAAGGTTGGCTAGAGAAAATTGATGGAAGAATCAACTTTGGGTTTTGGAAAATCAAGTTAATGATGTATTACACAAGGTCAACTTAGGGTTACACAAGGTCAACTTGGAGAGGCGATGGTAATAATACTCGACATCATCCTGGAGAGGCGCTAGTGGAAGTTGGGAATCGTTGGAGTGTTGAGCCATGGACTTTGGATGCTCTGATCACATGTGTTTGAAGAAGGAATACTTTAAAACTCTCGAGCTAGTTGAAGGTGGAGTCGTTCATCTTTGTGACGGGAAAGCTTAAAGTTCAAGGTATGGTTTCTGTTTGTCTTACGAGGATGACAATTGTGCGTTTCTTTTACACGATGTGAGGTATGTTCCTGAACTTTGATGCAAAGATAGTTGGTTCTACTATTGGTCATGCATCGGTTACTAGTGGTGATTCTCATGATGTGGTTAAGTTGTGAGACTTTGGTTGATACTTGTTAGTGAAATGGGTTTAGTTGGACTAGTGAAACAAGGTTTACTAGGTGGTGGAACTGAACTGAAATTGTTGGAGACTAACAATGGCTTGAAGTATGTTTCAGAGTAGTTTAAAGAGAAATTGTCCAGGTGAATCGGGAGCAGTATTCGTCCTTATGGTATTTCCGCTATACCATGGAAAATGACGAGTTATTGCTAAGGGATTCAGAACAACACACCGGCATTGGTTGGCATTGATGCAAGTTGTGTGGTGGGTTATCTCGATGGCTGATGAACTTCCGGGAAAGCCAACACGGAAGTTGCACCATAAATTTTCAGCAAGGTTTCGGGATGTTGAAATTCTTAGCATGGTTTTAGTTCCAAGTGAAGGAAATTCTTGGGATGGTTTAGTTCCAAGTGGAGAAACTTCTTAGAATGGTTTAGTTCCAAGTGCAGTGTACTCTTTATGGTGGAGTATGATAATTTAATTTGTCGGTATAGACAATGAGAATTATGATTGTCGGTGAAGACAATGATTGTCGGTATAGACAATGGAAGCGGAAGGTGAAACTATGTATTATTTTCAATCAAGGTGGAGATTGTTGATGTTGTTTGAAAATATACATGTTGGAAAATCTCACATTAATGAGATTTGCGAAGATTGCCTTAAAATATGTTTCTCCAAGATTTTGTTTGTTTTAAATTGGATATGTTTAAAAACAAAGGTTTATATTTTTGGCAAGATTCTGGTTGTTTTTAAAGCAGATTTTGTTTCTGTTATTTAGGCATATATTTTTCTATAAATAGAGGAGTGTTTTATTCATAGAAAAATAAGAGAGTGAGCAAGATGTAGAGACAAGGATTAGAGTTTGCCACCACACAAGGGCTAGGGTTTTAGAGAGGAAAAGAAGTTTTCTCTTGGTACAACTCTAGGGGTGGGTAAACTATCTTTGTGGTACACCTTGGATAGTCTAAATCATTGAGTCTCTTGGTCACGGTGAGAGATTCGGGGAAAGGGTAGAATTAGGATCGAATGCTAATTCTTGTAACTCTTTGGGAATTTCTTGTAAAGAAACTCAATGATATAGTGTTTATTCTCTGGTTGTCGGTTTTGACAACGACCGTGGTTTTTTCTCCGGTTTTGGAGTTTCCACGTTATGTTCTTGTGTTCTTTTATTTTCTCTATGCCAGTTATTTCCCAACAAAAATTCACACTAATGATAACACTACCTATTAAACTATCCTAATTACTGTTTATTTTTATCCTAATTAAGGCTCATATCTAACGGATTTTTCCGATGTTGATAGGTTGCACTGCAGTGATGCTTTACAATAGAACCAATCGACCTTATTGATAGTCTCATTATGCATTGTAGGTGTTGGGTCATCACGAGGGGGAAGCCAGAGGAATCATCCACATTGGATTTAAGAACAACTCTACAAGAGAGTTTGGACACCACCACACTCTTACCCAAAACCTTAAGGTGTTAGGTTTATGGGTTCTCTCACTTATAAAGTGTTCAACCTCCACTTATCTAAGCAATGTGGGACTTAATCACTCACACTTGCCACAACAATCTCCCCCTCAAGTGTGAGTCCATCCATATCAGGATATGCTCCCCCTCAAACGGAAGCTTCTTCAACAACACTACACTTGCACCGCCGTTGCCACACTGCACACGGGACACGCCGCCTGACCACCATTTGTCAGGAAGATTTTCGATACAAGGAGCTGGTCGTCGAACCATCGGCTCTGATACCACTGTTGGGTCATCATCACGAGGGGGCAGCCGGGGATCATCCACATTGGGTTTAAGAACAACTCTACAAGTGAGTTGGACGCCACACTTTAACCCAAAAACTTAAGGTGTTAGGTTTATGGTCCTCTCACTTATAAAGTGTTCAACCTCCACTTATCTAAGCAATGTGGGACTTAACCACCCACACTTGCCACAACAGTAGGTAGCAGTGTGTGCTTCCAAAACTCGTACCAAATCTTTGGTACTGGCTTCAAATGCATCCTCATGACAGTCCAGTCATCCACCTGTTCTTCGTATATAATCCACCGAGTTCCTTCTTCAGTCAAGGACTCCATGATATTGTTCAGATCAGATTCAGTGATGGAGGCCAAGGTTGTGTGGTATGAGTCTTCAACACCAATGATGCCAAAGTGCATGTTGATCTTGACATGATTTTTCCTGAGATTTCACCTGTTTTATGGCTTTTCTTCAAACCCTTTGTGATGCCGTTGTTTTGCTAAAATATTTAATTACGCCTAAAGAAACTAACTAAAGGCCTATAAAACTGATAATAAAAACCAAATATGACTGGATGTCGTCAACCCCCTCGCTAAAACCTTTATATCGAATAACAGCCCCTCCAAGAAATTATGCCCCCAACACCAGCCTCCCAATGTCCGAAAAGAACAATCCTTCATGAAGTTTATTTCTATCACATGAAGGGCAGAGGATCTCAATCTTACAAATATTGAAATCAAGACCCAATCCTGAATAGACGAAGACTTGACAGGTATTGATATATATACTCCTAAAAAAATATCCATTTTATATGTAGAAAACATATAACAAATTCAAATAAAGATATAGTTTGGAACTTCTTAGAACAATATTAAAGAAACAAAAAAAGAGACTAAGAAGAAAAAAATATTTTCTTAATGAATTTACATGTATGTGTTTACAATGATTAGCTCTCTGATATGCCTTCAAGTTTTTCTGATGGAAAAGAAGAGGTGACACTTTGTACAACAAATTTTGTCAAAACAAGTATATATATTTATATATCCAAATATGTATTTTTCTGCTAAAAATACTCAAAATCTACATAAGAATTATCAGTTGAATTTTTGCATTTTTTATCACTAGCAATTTCTGGCATCTTCTTATCAACTGGTGCTGGTGCTGGTGCTGGTGCTGGTGCTGTTTCTTTTTTAGCATACTTTGAAAAGTCTATCATATCTGGTATATGTGGTGGTGTTGCACTTCTAACTAGAGCCCAATTCACTCCTTCGAAAAATGGATGCTGTTTTATTTCTGTTGCTCCTCTTTTGTATGCAATTCTCTTTTGAGGTTCCTTCACCAACAATCCTCTAATAAGATCTTTAGCCACAGGACTAATTTGTGGACTATCTGGAAACCTTAATGGCTGTCCAACAACATTGAAAAGTGTTGCTTTGTATCCTGCGCCTTTAAAAGGCGTTGCACCGTGTAACAATTCATACAAGAAGATTCCGAAAGTCCACCAATCTACTGCACTACCATGTCCTTCTCCTTTGATTATTTCAGGTGCAAGATATTCATGTGTGCCTACAAAAGACATTGATCTCACATTGGTTGGTTCTGCCATTAGTTCTGGAAGGCGGTTTCCGTTAACCAATAGGCCGAAGTCTGATTTTGCCTTCCGATTCTTTTTTGAAGGTAAAATCCGAGGGAAGAAGCCTGTTGATGGCTGAGCAGCTGCTTGGTCATCATTCAATATACTTCCATAATCACTGCTGCTGCCGCTTGCTGCATGAGTAGATGAAGACTTGACAAGTGTAGGACAGACGGAGCAGCGAAGCGATAAATCGAAATCTGAGAGCATGATGTGACCTTCATCTCTAACTAAAAGATTTTCTGGCTTTAAATCTCTGTATACAATGCCAAGCATGTGTAGGTACTCAAGAGCTAACAAAACCTCTGATGCATAGAACCTATCACAAGCGATTTGAACATTAGATTCTTGATCTACAAACTGAATTCATAAATATTAGAATCTATATGGAATTATAGTCTATGTAGCACATACACAAACATCAGACACGACACTGGTAATAGAATCTATATGGAGTTATAGTCTATGAAGCACATACACATACATCAGACACGACACTGTAATAGTTTAAGAAAATAAAAGTAATTGAATGTAAGTATGTAACCGCATGTATCAGTTTCAGGTCGTGTCAGACACTGAGACGTGTTGGACACCGGATAAGCCACCGATCTGAATTTTGGTGCTACATAGGTTTGAATAACTTCTCAATGTCTTGTGAAGTATATGTAGAAAAATGGAAGGACAGAAAAGGAAATGCACCAAACATAGTCAACAAACCTTGCAGCTTCTTCAGTAAAACACTTATTTGGTTGTTTCTGTCGAAGCGAATGAAGATCACCGCCACTACAGTACTCCATAACCAGACAGTAAAACTTATCAGTTTCAAAGTAAGAATACAAAGTAGGCAAAAATGGATGATCAAGAAGACCAAGAATCTCCCTTTCAGTTTGTGATCTAAGAAGCTTGTTTCTACTTATAAGAGCAGCCTTGTCCATTACTTTCATAGCAAAATGAGCATCAGTTCCTTTAAGTTCAACAAGATACACACTTCCAATGTCTCCATAACCGATACGCTTAAGAAGTCGAAAATGGCTAAGATTAAGAGGACCATTTTTCAAAGCCATGTTAATTGCATCCCACCTTACATCACCACCAGTATGTGGCCTAATGTTTGAAGAACAACTTGTGCTCTCTAAACTGTCGCTGCGCGAGCTAGTTCCACTTCCAGGTCCACTTTGACTGTTGTTCTTTGTATGAGTAGGCATACCCTTTGAAATTCCTGGAGTTGGAGGATCAACATTTGTAGGCATCCTAGTCCTTGGACTTTGTTTTGTAAAAGCATCAGACATGTTTTTGTTTGGTGGAGTAATTTTCTGTGGTCTAGTTTTATTTGCAGATTTTTCATCTGTTTTAGAAACTTGATCCATATCTTTAGTAGCTTCACTTGATGAATATTCATTTGTGAATGCACCTTTTCCTTCTTGATTCGCCTTTTTGGTATAAGTTGGCGAATTGTTTCCTGAACTTGGATAACTATGAGCGCCGTGTTTTGTCTCAGAATGATTTGTCTCGTGAGATTCTTCTGATATATTGTGATTCTTCTGATGACTATGAACATTGTGTTTTGTCTCAGAATGTTGTTCCAATATATTGTGATTCATCTGCATATATGAAAAACAAAAGTTTGATCAAATTTTCACAATCATGAATAATTTGCACAAATTCTTTCCAAAATAATTATTATCATATCCATGTTTTAAATTGTGGTCTGCAACTGCGGCCGCAATATAAATGATTTGAGGTCTCCATAACGGTAACATAACCGCAATTTCAACCGATGCAGCTGCATTTTCCCTAATTATAAAAGATTGCAACATAATTGCAATTGCGGCCACAACCACAACGGTAATATCTTTACTTAAGAAGCCAAGGATTAATTGTGATTGATTGCATAAGCAATTATGCATGTGTAAAAACAAACAATGATACGAAACCCTTACCTCTGGATGATCAGGCATTTTGATAGGCATTGACACTATGAATGTGCAACACAATGACACCACCTAAGAGAACTTCTGGAAGAAAAAAAAATTTGAAAATTGGTTATGGAAAGATGATACATCATACATGTATTGTTGACTTGTGACAAAACAACATGAGAATGTTATGATTTTAACATGATTTTGTATCTAAAATTCAAACAAACTTAGACAAAAAGTCTTACAACAATTGTATCCACAAACTTGTACAAAATGTAATTTAATTTCTTCTTGTGAAAAAAATATGTACAAATTAATAGAGAAAAAAAAACTTTATTTTTTAACATGCATGATGCCATGATATAAAAGAAAAAGTCAAGAGCATAAAGAACAAATCACTAAATTCATGGTATCCACGTTATGGAATGATATTAGATAACAATTGGCATCACTATAGACAAAAAAATACAAACTATGTAGATACCTAATAGATTCTACCAATCATTTGTAACACAAAATAATGTTAATAAAAGAGAAACATAAACATAAACAAATAAAACATGTGGACATATATGTGTGTGATAATGATATGTTCCTAACCTTTAAGACAAACATGTTGAAGATTGATGTGACAAAGAAAAGAGATTTGAAGGAAAGCAATATACAAACCTTAAAGTTAGAAATGGCATCAACAATAATGTTTCAGCTGCATGGTCAAATGAATATAACATCTAAATTACTTTTGAAGAAGAAAAAGAGAGAAATTATGTATAGGAAAAAAGAGGAACAAGGTTGTTTGGTTAATGAAAGAAGTGACATATGAATATTGAAAATGAGCTGGTTGTTGAATGGAACCTAACAACCTATCATCAAAAAAACACTTGAGATTCATATCTTGTGTGAGAGGAAATTGTGGAAAAAAGAGGTAGAAGATAGTAACATAACTACAATTAGGAAAAACCAATATTTTATATATAGAAAATGGTAAATAAATAAAAAAAACTATATGAAAATTAATGTGTTTTTATTTAACTATAGTGATTTCACAGATTAACATGATGGATTTTGAGAAAGAGAAAAGAGAGGAAATGGTCACAAGTGTATGGAAAAAGAATGGATAGGCGACATATTCTCTTTTTGAAATGTAAATAGGAATTTAACTGCCTCTCCTCTCTCCTATCTGCCCACTCTTACTATGTCCTTAAATTGACAACTTCATGTTATGTTGTCACCACAATACCATGTAAAAATATCATTATTTTTTAAATTTCTATTATAAGTTTAGTTTTATGATATTATTATGTAAAATATTTATACAAATGTAAACTATGAGACATATATGTTTAAAATTATCTTAACTAGTTTTTGTATTAACTTCTCATTCTCAGAGAGAAAGAGGGTCTAGTAATCTAGAGTTCGGTCACGAGGTAAATAAAATCTTATAGAAAAATTTTTTCGCCATAAATCAAACTTGGATTCTCCCAAACAAATTATCCTAGGGGAACTTATTAGCCACTTGAGTTCAATGTTTTAATTTTTATATAGTTTATACATTCAAATTTAAGACATAATTAAGTTATATTTTTCTCATATTGATTTTTAAGTTTTTTTTCCTTTCTTTTTTCAGATTCATCCTCAAAATTACCCTTTTAAGAATTCTCAATTTAAAAATATAATATTTGACTATTGTTATACCACTCAATATATTTTTTTACCAGAAAATAGCATTAAAAAGGTCACTGTTAAATTGAATTTTTTTTTTCACCACCAGTTTAATTTGGTTCGGAGGTCAATTCTGGCATCAAGTGGTTTCAGCCCCCTCCCGATCGCAGTTGCTGAGGATCGAATCGTGGTCCTCCCTACCAAGTTCAGCGCCAATCACCACTGAACCAACTATCATGTCATTCAACTATGTTAAAGTTTAACCGAATTTAATAAAAACGCAAAAAACATTAATTTTATGGTACCATTATGGATAGTTTGAACCACTGCCTGAAAATGAATTTCAATTGAAGGTGGTTGATGGTGGTTGTTTAAGAGCTAGGCCAAAATTATGTGTTAAGAATCTTAAGATGGTGGTTGATGCTCCCCCATTATAGTGAATCATTAATTACAGGAACCATGAGATGATGTAACAGCCATTTAGTGCATCTAATTCTAACCAGACCAAGTAATAATTCTAACCACTGTCTTGGACCGGTCAATATCATGGAAGTTAGGTGCCCCCATGGAGAAAAAATATTAAGGAAAAAATGGGTTTTAAGCAATGGTGAAATAAAAAAGATTTTATGGTGTATCATGTTAACTCATCAAGCAAACATTTTAAGGCAACTAGGAGGCTTTGTTTCTAATGAATCTTAGAGCTAATTAACTAATGTGCTTAATCATAGTTTATGTAGCTTTCAACTAAAATTAAAATATCAATAGCTAAAATGATACTGACTTAGAATAATTGTGATATTTTTATATGAATAATTCCAAATAAAAAATGTAAAATTAGTTGTCCATAAAAATGAGCTGGCATAAAAGTTTAATATAAAATTAAAAAGATATACATGAACACCCAGTAAAAATCCAACATTTAAGGGAAAATACTTCCACTTGAAACACATGTGAAACATCTTGTAATAATCCCTACAAGTTCTGTCTCTAACCATTGCGTCAAGATTCGCTATCACATAACAAAAGAATACAACAATCTACGTATAAACTAAAGATATCTTACATCAAGTGAGATGTGCAAGCAACATTGATATAGATTCTCAACTATGGTTGTGTCTCTTGAATAGTCTTTTGCGCAGAAGAAGAATAATGGGATTCAAGCTCTTTCAGGCTAGCTGCAGCTTCCTCTCCAATTCTAGATAATGTATGGTCTGTTTTTTCTGCCAGTTGGTTAAACTCAACCCTTCTTTGTTCTACATGGTCATTAAGGGAAGCAAATCCTGAAAATATTGCAGTTTGCTTCAGCTCCGACACCAATTTAAGTAGAGAATCAGCTGCTTGGACCTGCGTCATTCATCAATAAGCAAAAAGAACATATCTCAATAGCGAGTAAAAGATGATATTGGCAGAACAATGGAGAAAAGCGATTACTACATCTAATAAGTCTATGTTTGGTTACGCGGTGGGAGGGGTTGAACGCGCGTCTCAGTTGCGGAAACGCGATTTCGTGATGTTTGGATCTCCTTTAACTTGCCACCGTGACCGCACGTTTCTTGCTCAGAATCGATTTAAAGTGAAGCTACAATTCTTAGCTTCTTGAAATGCACTTTTGCATCCTATCAATTTGTCCATTCTGCCCTTGAATTGAAGCATCAATAACTCTCATCAACTCCAACTGGATGCATGTTTATTCTTCCTTTTGAAACCCATAAACGCTGTAACACAGATTTGTCTTCCACCAAATTTACAAACACTGATTATGGTCATATTGAAAGCGAGCGAAGATGAGTAGAAATCTGGGATCAGGAAATTGGAGAACTGTGACAATAAAAATGGGAAATTATTGAGAAAAATTGTTGATTTGGAAGAGAGATTGAAGGCTTATTTGTTGAGGGAGAAAGGAGAATCATGGTGATTGGGTTGGGTTTCTTTGCCGTGTTTGAAGGTTCCAGAGAATTGAAGAAGTATAATACTAGTTGAAGTAATTTTTATTTTTGTTTAAATTGGGTTGGGTTTATTACTTTTATTATTGGCAATATTGGGTTGGAGTTGTAACAAAAAAAATAATTGGGTTGGAGTATTTTTGGTTGAGTATTTTTTTTTTCTACGCAAACTGTAATTGGGGGAATATTGGGTTAAAGGGTTTATTTGATAAGAATAACTTTTTATATATGTTAAAAGACTATTTTGGTAATTTACACACTTAAAAGCAATTTTAATTTAAATTATCCAAACAATATCAAATATTGAGAATTACTTTTACATTAATATATCCAAACATTTTTAACTCACTTTTAACCAAAATCAATTATGCCAAACTCAATTCTGTCAAAATCAATTTTTCCCACCACATAACCAAACACACACCAAGTGTTGCTTAATATGTGCTTCCCACAAATAATGACACATCCACGGTGATATCAGACACAATCAACCACTCCTTAGGTAGGTACTGAGTACTGAAATAAATTTCTCTCCATAGTAACACTTAGAATTTAAATGCACAAAACCCATAAAAAGATACTTGTAAAGAAGCTTAAGTAAAGAGTTGTCGTCTTACCATCCTAGCAGCACGCATTTCCATCATAAAAGCTTCCTGTGAATTTCTAACAGGTGGATCATTTACCTGCAAGAGTGCAAATTTGCATGAAGTTAACAAGTAACAAAAGAACATTATGCACATATGTTTTGGCGTGTGAGGAAATCTAAACAATTAATTGTGTTTGACAAGAAGAAAGAACTAGTCAATCAGAAGAGACCACATACACTATGAGTCTGTCGTTACTTGTTTGCCACTTGTTTACCATCAAGTTAAAGACACAAATGTTTACTAAGACTCTTACACTCATGGCCATTTATGGATCATAAACTTGAGAATGTTGATGAAACAAACACTATTTTCTTTTTCCACAATAAAGCCAACTCAAATAATAAATCTGATATTGGCATTCTCAATTACACAATACATGGATCATCACTTATCAAATCAATAAAATCTATATGACATCAAAATGGGACTCAAGTCCACATGTACAAAGAGAAACCAAATTTCCATACTAATTAAATTTTGGATGAATTATATTATATATACCAAATACCACATCCATATGGCATCTCAGTGTTCATACTTGCTTCCAGTTGAAGACACGGTCAAAATGGCAATTACAGAAAATGAAGGTATACACATACCCTGGCAACATTGACAAGGTGGCTGAAATTGTCGACGATGTTGGCAATATCACCTTCCACTCTCTGCAACAATGTCTTCTGTTTTTGAGCAGCAGCTGCCGCTGCTGCCGCAGTGGGCCCACCACCGCCTGGTCCACCTTTGTTCATTCTCTCCTTCTCCTCTCTGTGATGAAATTCTGAAGAACATGAGAGACACTCAAAACTCAGCTTCCAGCACAAATAGGGTGAGTATTATATGATAAAAATAAAAAACTTGCTTGGAGTCTGGTGAAGGAAAATGAAATTTACTCAAGTATTCAATTAGAGTAAAAATTTAAAAGTACAAAAGAAAACTATTTTCTAAAAGCTTAATATTATAAGAAATGTATGTGTATAATTAATCTTAACAAAATATAAAAACTATAATAAAGTTTATAATTATTTGAAAATTATAATTATGTTTATAATATTATATGTGTAAACTAAAAGTACCTCGATTTTCTTTATAAAGTGTAGTAATTCGAGAAAATGTAATATATTATTTTGAAAATTGCAGCACTAGATTTTATTTTTTTTTGGGATAGAAAAACTGCAGTGCTAAATACAGTAAGGAACTCCTATTATATTATTACCCTCTGATCTATACAAGAACAATATAAACAAAAATTAAAATAAAATCCTGGTAATAGCTAAAGGTAAAAAAGTGTGGCATAGTAAATTTGCAATGTAACTTATCAAAGAAAGAACAACTCAAAATATACCGTACAAATAACAGTCTCAGTTGTTTACCTCTAAGGGGCCAACTAACCAATTAAAGAACAAAGTGGTGAAAAGGGAAAATGTTCCTTGTGAATTTAGATGGTGGTAGCAGTGTCTTTATCTGCAATAGGTCATACATAACGACTGAATTAGAATAGTCAAGCATTAAAAATAAAAATAAGAAACAAGGGAAAATAAAGAAGTTGAACAAGACATGAAAACCAATTTGGAACGAAATAAACAGAAAGTAATTCCTATAGGGATGATGATTAAAGTCACCAGAACCTATATGATCATATTTATTGATGATGAAATGTCCGACAAATAAAAACGCAGCATTATATATTCCAACCATTTAACATATTTACAAAAGGAACTACAGATTATATGTATGGCATGTAAGTATCAGCAGCATGAAAAGCATTGACATTCGATAGTCAGTATATAATTGGAGCAATCCATAACCAGAACAAGCATCCAATCAAAACTTAAAACATCTTAGCCTTTGTACATTGCGCCTTTCATAAACTATCTTCCCATGCATCTCCAACATCCACAATTCTTAACAGAGTAGCCAATATTCCATAAACTAACTAACGAAAGACATATTCGATAACTAAACTCACTAAGGAAATACTCATATTCATTTTTTCATATATATATATATATATATGGTAAATTCTAATATGGACCACTTCATCAAATGGTCCATGATGGACCAGTCACGAATAACACTATAACGAATAATTATTTTACAAAATCCACCTTTTGGATTAAAATTTTATATCATATAGATCATCCATAGAAAAATTGAAAATCATTTGATATGTTATTGAGACACATCAAAATTAACGGTTGTTAAATAACATAAATCTTGATGGGTCTCAATAACGTATCAAATGATTTTCAAAAAAATTTAAAAAATTTATGGATGATCTATACGATATAAACTTTCAATGCAACACTGAATTGTGTAAAATTCATGTTCGGTAGATCACTTGTCCACCGTGGACCACTTGTGAAGGTGGTCCACCGTAGCATTAGCCATATATATATATATATATATATATATATATATATATATATATATATATATATATATATATATATATATATATATTCCCAATTTCATATATTCTTCATGCTCAATCAAAACACAAGAATCAAGATACATCTCAATTTCTCACAAAAACTATACTACTAATTGATTTTTTCACTCATCTAAAAGTATTTTGGGTTCAAGAATCATTAATATGCACAAGATGAGTTCAACAAAAAGAGCATGGGAAGCTACTACAGCAAGTGTTGGAGTTGTGAAATTGTGAATTTTAGTTTCAAATTTCAAAAACCCCAAATTGTGAAATTGTGATTTTTACCTTTGTTTCAACTTCAATGGAGTCTGTTGGAGACTAAGAAAAGGGCGGCGCCGGTGGTCGGCCGGTGGTTGGCCGTCGATCGCGTGGTGTGGTTCAGAGACGTTCACTTTGCGCTCTTCTTCTTTGGGGGAGTTTTTATTTTGATTTTTATTTATACTTCGATTTTTATTTAGAGTTTAATGGAGATGAAGTGAACAAATAAAATAATTTTACATCATTATTATCTGATAAAAAAAGGATTTGGATCTTCTCCAATCTTTTCTCTCCAATTTTTGTTATGTGTATTTCTCTCTCATGTGAAGAGAGAGAAATTAATAATAAAAAATAAATAATTAATGATGAGAGAGAAGAAATGATGAGAGAGAAAGACACATAAAAAAATTGGAGAGGGAATTGGAGAGAAAAAATTGGAAAGATCCAAATCCTAAAAAATTACCAATTTGTCAGGAGGAGACGGTGTTTCAATTGGTGGAAAATTCTTTGATAGGCATAAATATAAACATGAGGTGTTAGGCACACTCACAAAACAAATAAAAATTAAAAGGAGAAGAAATAAAATGATGTTGACCGATGTGATTATATTATTTTTGTTTTAAATTTTTGGATTAGTGTGTGTGTGCCCAAATAAAATATTATTTGGGTTTGTGCCTATGTAAGTCTTCCTCTCAATTGCTTTTTTTTCCTCTTCCTTTTTTCAAACACCAATAACCAGAGTTCTTCATTATCAAAATTTAATTCAATTCCATCCATTCATCCTAATAAATTTGAAGTTAGAGATTTCTAATTTTTGGTGACCATCATGTTGAATTCTATGTTATTTTAGGAATGACCGACAATGTTGGGAGAGTGGGTAGAGTGTAGCACATGGTTTTGCACGTAGTTTGCGTGTGGAAAATGCTTCTCCTATTCGAAAACGTGGTTGGGCAACGAAGGCAAAAGATAAGTCAAAATATTTTCTTAAACCCTTTTTTTTCGATATTGTTGCGGTAAAAGCACCTTGGATGAATGAAAAGTGAAAAATATTTTTTTTAACATTTCTTCATTACTTACTCACTAATGGAAAAAAAACATTTTTGCTAAAGGGTTTTCACATCGGTGGACTGAATTTATGATGTGAAAGATGATACATAAAAGTTTTCACATCAGTTGATTGAATAATTGAATAGAATAACTGAGGGTAAAGACAAATGCGGTGGCAAAATTAAAATGTTATTGAAAACATTTCACATCGGTGGAAGGCCAATAAAAGGAAAATATATTTTTTATCTTTATTTTACTTAGAAACTGTTTCGGACTGCACTAAAGCCCACATTGCTCAAATTAAGGTCCAATATATATTGAGGCTCAACGTGGCTCACTCATATCCTATTGGAGGCACACCACTCCTTATGCTACACTATTTGTAGCAAGAGATAATGACCCTTGCATGAAATGTACTAACCTCAATTCCACTTACGTAATGGGGCTTACAAGATTACTGGGGCTTACAAGATTACTGTTTTAAAATCTTGTAGATGTAATGCATCAAATCAAAACAAAATTTTGGGATACTATCAAACTTTTGGGTTCATATCTTTCGTTTAAACAATTCTAAAGAACAAGTCGATCTTTTATATAGTAAGATATTCATTTTTAAGATTGATGTGAAGATGGTAATTGTCGCGGTGATTTTCGGACGCCAAGCTATTGGTTAGCTTTGGTTCTCAAAAATTATGATTCACCACCGAGCTTTAATTTATCCAAGGGAAGGGGAAAAGATCGAATAAACCCATAATTAAATTTTTAGAGATTTAAAGGTTCGGGGGTTAGTTATACAAAGGGAAGGTATTAGCATCCTATGTATCCGTAGTACTCTACGGGAACCTCTTGTAAAATATGTATTTTTGTGCTAAAATGTTTTGCTTGTAAAATTTGCTTATAAATGATTGGGTAACGATGAGAGAATTTTTTTATTAATTTTGGGATAATCAAAAGAAAAGAAGAAAGAAAGTTTTATTAATTTTGAATTGGGAAGACACAAAGTCTTTTGCACTACGTACCCGCAAGGGATCAAAATCTCGTAGTTCGGGGTAAAATTTGTAAAGTGATTTGTTTGATTGATTTTTAGGAGAAAAGACGAGTCGTCATCTTAAGTTTAAACTCCTTTTAAATCCGCCACAAACATACTGAAAAGTTTATATCTTTTCCTGCCATATGTCGTGGGGAGATGAATTTCAACTAGAGATGACTCACGTCTAAACTCTCTTGAGAAAAAAAAAAGTTTGAAATTGAAAAGCCAAGTGGCAAAAGATTTGAATCGTTTTTGTATTTTTTAGTCTTTGTGAAAATATTTAAATATGCTTAAGTGTATTAGAGCATTTATTGAAAAAAAAAGTTTGAAAAAGGTTTCTCGACGAAAGTCGAAGTTTATTATAAAATGATTTCTTTTTTTGAAAGTATTTGAAGGTTTTAGTTTTTTTTACTTGTAAGACAAAAATATATTTTTTTTAGAACGTCGGTTATTCGGACCGCAAGCCATCCGGCAGGAAATCCGAAGTCACCGGAGAGTGAAAAGTCATCCGCCAAACCACTCCTTTTTTCATTCTTTTTATTTAAACAAAAATGATTTTTATTTCAAGGTTAAAAAAAGGTGACCAAGCAAAAGCGCAAAAAATACATCGTCACACGGGGTTAACGAAACATTTCCCTTTTCCCTTTGGACTCGAACAAATAAAACATACAATAATATTTTTTGCATTTTTGATATTTAAGCAGTAATAAACGAAACAAATAACATAGCATATTTTTTGACATTTTTGATATTTAAACATAGCATATAACACATAAATAATGTACAAAAATAAATAAATTAAATGACATTTGAATATAATAGAACACATAAATAAAATAATAAAATAAAATAAATAAATAAAGCAGGGGGTGTGAATAGCAAACCAGGGGGTGGGGATAGCAAAATAAAAGCAAGGCCCAGTCCAGAAGGGGGTGCAGCCCATGGGCGTGTGAAGAAAATGATGGATTGAATCAGGGACGTCTGATTAAATCAGACAGCCCTGATCTGATCCCAGCCAGATTAAATCTGGAGCGTTTGATCAGCATCAGAGGGTTACGGGGGGGCAGGTGCACGATAAGGCTGTGCACCTGCGCGCACAGGATCCACACAGGGTATAAAAGTCCAAAACCCTAAAAAATTTCATTTTCCATTTCTTCTTCTCCTTTCTCAGCCGCCGCCCTCTGTTCTTCTTCTCTCTCGGCCACTGTTTTCTCTCAACCGCCGCCGGTGAATCCTTCCCTTCTCACGTTTTCTTTCTTTCTCCCGGCGGCGGCTACAAACCTTCTCAACACCTCCGCTTTCTCACGAGCTCTCTCTCGATCTCTCCTCTCTCGGTTTCTTGTTCTTTTTTTTTTCGATCTTGTTTTACTGTTTTTTTCGGATTTTTTATGGTTGTGGTGGTTGGAAACGGCGACGGCAGAAACCTCTGCCTTCCCTCTTCTTCTTTCTTCTGCTTTTCGTTTTGATACTGGGTTATGATTGATTCGGTTATGAATGTTTATGGTGATTTTGGTTTTAGATTTGATGAATGTTTAGATTGGGTTTTTGGTTTGGATTTGATATTTGTGATTTCTGGGTTTTGAAAAAAAAAAAAAAAATCAGAGATGATGATGATGGTTGGAGATGGACGATGATGAAGGTGATGAATTTTCTTTTATTTTTTGATTTTGGTTTACTGTATTTTTTTTGAATTTTGTTTGGATTGTGTTGGATGAATGATGGTGATTCGGTTTGAAGATGATGGATATCGTGATGATGATAATTTGAGTTTCTCTGTTTTTTGTTTATGCTTTTTTTTTATGATTCAAGAAGATGAAAATTTTTTTGGATCTCTTGGGTACTGCGGCTGACCCCCCCCTCTGAGTTTTTTTTGTGTTCTGTTTTATAGCCCAGCAAATTTTAGGGTTTGGATCATTGAGGAAATGCAGAGATCACCTTTGCTTAGTTGAAAATGGAATCTCCCCTTTTGGGGAAGAAGACATGGACATTGCTGGACCAAACAAAAAAAAAAATTCAAAATTTGACTTTTTTGACTTTTTTTAATTAATTAAAAAAACAGGAAAATGAAATAAAGAAACAACTAAATAAATAATAATAATAATAAAATTGAATAATAAAAATAAAAATTGAAAAAAGCAAAATAATAATGATAATAATAAATATAAATAATAAATGAACACAAAATGAGGTATTTTAAAATACCTCTCTGCCGAAATTTCGTTTGACAAAGGCATGAAATATTCCGGACAAAAATGTATGATATATGTATATGAGGCGGGATCTTAGGTCAGAAATTGGGGTATGACAGATGCCCCTATTTAAGTTTCTTCATCCGGAGAGATGAAGATTGAAATCTTCATCTTGACGAGATTGAAGAGACTTAAATACAGAATACACAATTTTGGACCTAAGATGCCGAGAATGCTTATGATGCAAATACAAATGCAAATTCAAGACCTTGAACTTTGTGAGAAAGTGGAATCACAAGAGACAAAAATTTTATTACTGGGGAACAGAGACATTTATAGGTGAGCAACAAAAAGTGACCCGACTGAGGGAGAAAAACAATGATAGGGAGAAGAAAAAAACGATCCAACTCCATTGGTGAAGCAATGTAGTTTTGCTTGGGATAAGTTGTCTTCTATCATATGGATAGTTTAACAAAGGTATATGGAAAAAGATGAGACACTGTCTACTATCGCCTGGATAGCTTAAAAAAGACGAGTGAAAAATGAATGAGACACTGTCTACTATCGCATGGATAGCTTAAAAAAGACGAGTGACGAATGATGAGACACTGTCTACTATCGCATGGATAGCTTAAAAAAAAGACAAGTGACGAATGATGAAGCACTGTCTACTATCGCCTGGATAGCTTAATAAAAGACGAGTGATGAATGAAGAGACACTGTCTACTATCGCCTGGATAGCTTAATAAAAGACGAGTGACGAATGATGAAGCACTGTCTACTATCGCATGGATAGCTTAAAAAAGACAAGTGACGAATGAAGAGACACTGTCTACTATCGCCTGGATAGCTTAATAAAAGACGAGTGACGAATGATGAAGCACTGTCTACTATCGCATGGATAGCTTAAAAAAGACAAGTGACGAATGAAGAGACACTGTCTACTATCGCCTGGATAGCTTAATAAAAGACGAGTGACGAATGAAGAGACACTGTCTACTATCGCCTGGATAGCTTAATAAAAGACGAGTGATGAATGATGAAGCACTGTCTACTATCGCATGGATAGCTTAAAAAAGACAAGTGACGAATGAAGAGACACTGTCTACTATCGCCTGGATAGCTTAATAAAAGACGAGTGACGAATGATGAAGAGACACTGTCTACTGTCGCCTGGACAGCTTAATAAAAGACGAGTGACAAATATTGCTAACTAACATATGGATAGTCTAGCAGAAATAGAAATGACAAAAATTGTCTACCAACATATGGATGGGTTGGACATGTATATTACCTACTACCATATGGATAGCTTATAAAAGGTAATAACAAAAAAGAGACACCGTCTACCAACATATGGATGGCTTATAAAAGATGAGTGACAAACATTGCTAACTAACATATGGATAGTCTAGCAGAAATAGATGACAAAAATTGTCTACCAACATATGGATGGGTTTGACATGTATATTACCTACTACCATATGGATAGCTTATAAAAGGTAATAACAAAAAAGAGACACCGTCTACCAACATATGGATGGCTTATAAAAGACGAGTGACAAACATTGCTAACTAACATATGGATAGTCTAGCAGAAAGATGACAAAAATTGTCTACCAACATATGGATGGGTTTGACATGTATATTACCTACTACCATATGGATAGCTTATAAAAGGTAATAACAAAAAAGAGACACCGTCTACCAACATATGGATGGCTTATAAAAGACGAGTGACAAACATTGCTAACTAACATATGGATAGTCTAGCAGAAAGATGACAAAAATTGTCTACCAACATATGGATGGGTTTGACATGTATATTACCTACTACCATATGGATAGCTTATAAAAGGTAATAACAAAAAAGAGACACCGTCTACCAACATATGGATGGCTTATAAAAGACGAGTGACAAACATTGCTAACTAACATATGGATAGTCTAGCAGACAGATGACAAAAATTGTCTACCAACATATGGATGGTTTTGATATGTATATTACCTACTACCATATGGATAGCTTATAAAAGGTAATAACAAATAAGAGACACCGTCTACCAACATATGGATGGCTTATAAAAGACGAGTGACAAACATTGCTAACTAACATATGGATAGTCTAGCAGAAAGAGATGACAAAAATTGTCTACCAACATATGGATGGGTTTGACATGTATATTACCTACTACCATATGGATAGCTTATAAAAGGTAATAACAAAAAAGAGACACCGTCTACCAACATATGGATGGCTTATAAAAGACGAGTGACAAACATTGCTAACTAACATATGGATAGTCTAGCAGAAACAAATGACAAAAATTGTCTACCAACATATGGATGGTTTTGATATGTATATTACCTACTACCATATGGATAGCTTATAAAAGGTAACAACAAAAAAGAAAAGGGACTTCCACGAAGGGAATATATAACTCTGCCAGGAACTCCAGAGGAGATATAGGAAGGTTAGATTGAAAAATACAGATTTCTCATGATGAGAAGCCATCTGAAAAGTTCTTGATTAACATCTCTTGACCAGATATACTGGGAATGACATCACACGGGGAAGTTGAGAATATATGTGTTGGTACACAAGCTACTCAAAATGAAGAGATTGTCGCTTGCTGATTGAAATTAGAACTCGATCCAGGAAAAAACCGGAGAGAAATAGTCAAAAAGACTCTATACCCAATGAGAAATGAGCTCGACTGGGGATCTTCCTACCCGCGTATTCGGAAAGGGATACAACTGAAGCAACCTGGAATATGTTTGATGGAGACATCTCTAGATTAGACTCTTTTTGTGATGTATGAGTGATGGAGACATCTCTGAACCAGACTCACTGGGGATGACTCTTTTTGTATGAATGATAGAGACATCTCTGGACCAGACTCACTGGGGATGACTCTTTTTGTATGAATGATAGAGACATCTCTGGACCAGACTCACTGGGGATGACTCTTTTTGTAATGTATGAGTGATAGGGACATCTCTGGACCAGATACACTGTGGATGACTGTTGAAGTACAAAAGTAAGTATATTTGTTATCGTCTCCACAGGGACTGGTGCGATATCGATGCCGTTCAACAATTAATATTATTTTAAGTAAAGGGTTTTTAAAAGTTGTTTTGTAAAGAAAACTTGCGAAAACATAAAAGTGGTAAAGTTGAGTAAATTGACAGAGAGATTAAATTGCTGGGATTAGACTCAATTGACTCATTCGTACATATTTCCTCGATCAGTTATATAGATTCTAGCTACTTACCAATATTATCACGTATTTACTCATCGAACGTTTCCGTTCCCAGATAACGCCGAGAAATCAATTGTACCTATCAAACCCCGATCCCTCGGGTGCTTAATCAATACAATAGCATTAAGATCCAATACTTTGATGTGAATATTAAACCCAAATCTATTCCTAGAGTTTAGATTTAATAGATATCATCCTAGTTCAATGATTCAAAACATATATTCCTATACTATTTCAAATCAAAAGATCAAAACAATAAAAACAAGGATAATATCAATATTGATTCATAACTAAAACCATATATAACACCATGATCAATGGAAACACATATTAATAGAGTAATTTACATCTAATCCTAACAATTGAGAAATTAGTTACCCATAGTTATGATAACTTTTACAAAGATGAGAAGAAAAGAGGTGAACAAACATTACAAGTTGATTCCTCAAACAATTGTTGTGTATCCACCTTCAAATCTCCTTCAAAATTGGTCTCCTAGGGTTTTCTCTCTGTTCTGGACGTGTTTTTGTGTGTAAGAGTGGAATCCCCCTTCAAAAATCAGCACTGATGTCTATTTATATCAGTCCTGAAAACAGGCTCTCGCTGAGCTAGAAAGCTCTCGCTGAGCTAGAGGACCTTTCTTCATCCATGGGTTTGCTGACACGTGGCATCTGGACTTAAACCGCCCCCTCTCGCTGCATTCTCGCTCAGCCAGAACATGGCGAGAGCTTTCTGGGACTGTCTCGCTGCAACCTCGCTTAGCCAGAATGCAGCTAGAAAAACCTGAGCTTTCTGACTTGCTCTCGCTGCTAGCTCGCTCAGCCAGAACGCAGCTAGAGAAACCTGAGCTCTCTGACTTGCTCTTGCTGCTGGCTCGCTGCTGTCTGGCTTAGCTAGACCTCCAAAATTTCAGCTTTTGCTTCTTGGTTACAAATCTTCTTAAAACTTAATATCCTATCAAATAAATTGGGATTAGGTAAAATAAACACAAATTGATCATTCTAGTACTCAAACAACTATTTACATTGAAATGGGAGATTTAATATGAATTACTTGCAAAAATAAGTTAATAAGTGCCTTGATTAACTATGAAATTTAACTACTTTTTGGCACTTATCAACTCTCCCCAACTTAAAACTTTGTTTGTCCTCAAACAAAAGTCCAAAATAACTCTCAAAGCATGGTTCAAACATCATTAGTACATAATTCATTCAAGCTTTGCAATCAATCAAAAACATTTGGTTTCAATCATTTGAAGTTTGCATGATTCATTTATTGCAAGTTCAAAATCAAACATTCATAATCATCAAAGAATCATAGCATGAATGTGAAATAGTCTCAAAACTCAAATAAGATTTCAAGCTTTCCAAATCAACAAGATAACCAACTAGAATCACAATTCTCACAAGTGTTTCAACTCAAGGGTGTAGTGTTTCTCTCAATCCAAACAATGTGTTCACAACAAATCAATTCAAACATACATCTCAACAAAATCACAAGGCATGTTATCAATCATGGATCACTAAGGTCTTTCATAAGCTTGTAATGGGGCTAGGCTACAAGAAATCATTGTTTTTCTTTGAATTCAAAAAGCCTTAAGATAAGAGAGCATAATTTTTGAGTATTTCATCACATAACCTATTCACACTCTTTCATTTTCCCCTTTTTTTACTTATGGTGATTTTTTTGTATGCCACATTCTTTTCTTTCCTTTTCTTTGTAATTTCATTGACTGCTTTTGATTGTGTCATATATTTCAACATTCTTTCTTTTCATAATCACCATTTTCAACTACTTCTTTCTTTCTTTTTCTTTCAAACAAATAACCTCTTTCTCCCCAACTTGTTTTCAACCCTACTTAAACTCAATGCTCAATCATCCTAAGACAAGGGTTAAGTCATTGTTTTTCTTTATTGTGGTTCAAGGGTTCAAATTCAAACAAAATTTCAAAACTTTTGGCTCAAGGGGGTAGCAAAGGATCACACCATCTCACAAGGTAGGTTATTTTGGCTTAAGTAGTTATCACTCAAAAAGAAACAAGGCCTTGATCATTTCCATGACTTCAAACACATCAAGTAATAACAAGATTCAGTTTAAATCAACAGAGTTTAACACAATTGCCAGCTCTCAAATATATAAACAATAGAAGGTTCACATAATCTCACCCGGCTAGGTCTACGTGATTCATAATCAATTAATCATGTCAAGAAGGAATGGATGAAATCAAATTGAATAAAGCTACTTAGTTCAAATTCATCCTATCATTCAAAGGTGATCACAAAGATTTGACCTCAACTATAGCAATTGAAAATTCATTCTAATCATGCAATTTCTTTTGATTAATCACAAACCTAAACATTTCAATTCATATGCACATTTAGCAATCACAAAAGTTTAAACCATGTTTTTTCACAAAAAATTTCAGTCACTATTTGCAATGAAACATAAAACACGAATTTAAATGACTGAAACAATAAAATGTCACTGTATATGGCGTGCTTTAGTCCTCTGCTTCTGCTGTTCTCCCTCTTCAACAAATGTGGACTGTCCTCAGGCCAAGAAAATGAAGTTATGCCTGCATTTGCAACAAGGTAAAACATACAGCCCTAGGCTTTTGTCAGAATTTCGAAAAGCTTTGATAAGCTCGCTTAGCGACTATAGCAGAAAACAGAATTTCAAGTGAAAATCACACCATTTCAAAAGACTTTGTTTTCAAAAGTGATTGGACATGTTCAAAAACTATTATAACATATAAGAAATTAAAATGCTTTAAATAAATGTTAAGGAAAGAAAATTGGGTTGCCTCCCAACAAGCGCTTCTTTTACGTCAATAGCTTGACGCCTTTTTGGTTAGGGTGGCCAAAATGAGACGGAAAGCACATCATCCGTCTTTTTTCTTTGATTAGGGAGGAACTCCGTGAACTTTATATATAAATATTGCGGAGTCCAAATCCTCCCAAATTCTTTCATATTGAACAAGACACAAATTTCATTTATGACCCTATCAATCTCGGCCTTGTTCTCCATCTCCCTCTTTTGCTCACATGATATTTCCTTATCAAATCCTTCATTTTTCTTTGCAACCATCGTCACTTTTTCATTATCAACAGTGTTGGTCTCCTCCGTACATGGCAATTCTTGAGGAAGTTTTTCTTCGTGTGGTGTTTCTATTTCATCCATTCTTTTCACTACACCACATCCTTCGAACATTCTTTCTTCCTCATGGTTCTCAACATCTTCCACACACTCTTCACATTCCTCATTTTTCGTTAGATTATTATCTTTCTCGTCAGGAGTGGTTTGAGTGTTGGTTTGAATTGGTCCTCCTTGGTTATTTTTATTGACTATCTGTTTAGCAATTTGACCAAGTTGACTCTCCATATTCGTCAATGCAGCATAAGTATTCCTCTGGTGTTGTTGGTTTTGCTGCAACTGACTTTCAAAATTCCTTAATGTGGCATTATTTTTTTCCTGATATTGTTGATTTTCCTGCTGCATCTGTTGCATTTGTTGCTGAAACTCCTGGTTCTGGCTCATAGTTATTTCCATAAACTTAATCAGTGTATCCTCCAATCTATTCTCTTCCAATGATGGAGTCCTATATGGTTCAGGAGGATAAAAATATGGAGTTTCCTCAAAATTTTCAAACGGATACTGTTGATATGATGCATACTCATTTTGAGTATAGAAGTTGTTATAACCACGATCAGCCATGGTTCTGTTTTTGACGAGGGATCTGAAAAATGATTGAACTAACAAGAAATTTTTTCTTTATCTAGCAAAGAAGGGTTAGTGCAACAAACAACTATACAATATAAACAAATATATACAAAAACTTAAAAGAATACAAATTGTTGCAATGCTCCAATATCTAAACGCCAGTCCCCGGCAACGGCGCCATTTTGTTGAAGTACAAAAGTAAGTATATTTGTTATCGTCTCCACAGGGACTGGTGCGATATCGATGCCGTTCAACAATTAATATTATTTTAAGTAAAGGGTTTTTAAAAGTTGTTTTGTAAAGAAAACTTGCGAAAACATAAAAGTGGTAAAGTTGAGTAAATTGACAGAGAGATTAAATTGCTGGGATTAGACTCAATTGACTCATTCGTACATATTTCCTCGATCAGTTATATAGATTCTAGCTACTTACCAATATTATCACGTATTTACTCATCGAACGTTTCCGTTCCCAGATAACGCCGAGAAATCAATTGTACCTATCAAACCCCGATCCCTCGGGTGCTTAATCAATACAATAGCATTAAGATCCAATACTTTGATGTGAATATTAAACCCAAATCTATTCCTAGAGTTTAGATTTAATAGATATCATCCTAGTTCAATGATTCAAAACATATATTCCTATACTTTTTCAAATCAAAAGATCAAAACAATAAAAACAAGGATAATATCAATATTGATTCATAACTAAAACCATATATAACACCATGATCAATGGAAACACATATTAATAGAGTAATTTACATCTAATCCTAACAATTGAGAAATTAGTTACCCATAGTTATGATAACTTTTACAAAGATGAGAAGAAAAGAGGTGAACAAACATTACAAGTTGATTCCTCAAACAATTGTTGTGTATCCACCTTCAAATCTCCTTCAAAATTGGTCTCCTAGGGTTTTCTCTCTGTTCTGGACATGTTTTTGTGTGTAAGAGTGGAATCCCCCTTCAAAAATCAGCACTGATGTCTATTTATATCAGTCCTGAAAACAGGCTCTCGCTGAGCTAGAAAGCTCTCGCTGAGCTAGAGGACCTTTCTTCATCCATGGGTTTGCTGACACGTGGCATCTGGACTTAAACCGCCCCCTCTCACTGCATTCTCGCTCAGCCAGAACATGGCGAGAGCTTTCTGGGACTGTCTCGCTGCAACCTCGCTTAGCCAGAATGCAGCTAGAAAAACCTGAGCTTTCTGACTTGCTCTCGCTGCTAGCTCGCTCAGCCAGAACGCAGCTAGAGAAACCTGAGCTCTCTGACTTGCTCTTGCTGCTGGCTCGCTGCTGTCTGGCTTAGCTAGACCTCCAAAATTTCAGCTTTTGCTTCTTGGTTACAAATCTTCTTAAAACTTAATATCCTATCAAATAAATTGGGATTAGGTAAAATAAACACAAATTGATCATTCTAGTACTCAAACAACTATTTACATTGAAATGGGAGATTTAATATGAATTACTTGCAAAAATAAGTTAATAAGTGCCTTGATTAACTATGAAATTTAACTACTTTTTGGCACTTATCAATGACTCTTTTTGTGATTTATTGAAACAAGACACATGATGGTCAATGCAGTATGTATGAATGATTCTATTTGCATGTTGCATATGGGTTATGAATGTATGTATGGATATGTGAATGATTGTATGTATGTATGAATGTGTGAATGATTGTATGAATGTGTGAATGATTGTATGTATGTATGAATGTGTGAATAATTGTATGTATGTATGAATGTGTGAATGATTGTATGTATATGTGTATGTGTGAGTGATTGTATGTATATGTGTATGTGAATGATTATATGTATGTATGTATCTATATATGTTTGTATGTATGTATGAATGGTTGTATGTATATGTGTATTTGCTGATGCATGATATGCATTTGGTTGTAGGCGTAGCATTAACGAATACTATATGAAATGCATGATGGATGCATGAAATGAAATGTTGGTAAATACCATGCTTTGGATGCCAATAACTTTTGGACTTAATCGAGTGTTGAATGCCAATAAAGACTGGGCTTTGAATGTTGAGCTTTTCAGGATGCCAATGAAAATTGGGCTTTAGAAGATGCCAATGGTATATTGGGCTTTTGACATGCCAATGGGTTTTGGGCTTTCTGGTTGTGAAAGTGGTGCCTCTTTTATTAGAAAATTTGGAAATCTTGAAATGCATGCGTGATGCTATATGTGTGAATGATATGTTGAGAAATGCCTTAACGAATGCAGTTTGATGCATGGTTTAATGCTAGAAAGATGCAAGCGTGCAAGATGCATGATTATGATTTGTATGAAATGTGATGATTGATTGATGTATACAACATATTGACCTTGGGCTGCGCCATTGGAGGATGGGACTTTTATTGTAGGTATTGGGTTCCAAGCAATGTTGGTTTTTTGAAGATGTCAATGAATATTGGAATTTTTTTGATGCTATGAGGTGATGGGCGAAACGCTAAAGCAAAGCGCCGTGATCAATGCATGATGCATGGTTATGATTTAAATGTTTGAAAAGTTTCCTCGCGTTGGAAAATGGAGAGGGGTTAAGAAGATTTTTGCTAGCATGTTCTCCCGACACCCGAGTTGAACTCGATGGTTGTATGACAGCAGCTTGCTTGAGTAGCTTTGAAAGGATGGAGAGGACTTGCCCCTAGTGTAGCCCATTTTGCCCTTTTTCTTTTTCTTTGAAAATCCCTAACTTTTGCCTGGACCGCTCTTTCGAGTTTTCAATCCACCGGGAGTATATTTCTTTTTGTGTCCCTAATTTTTGCCTAAACCGCCTTTTCAGGTTTTCGATCCACCGGGACGCTCTCTATTGCCTAAGCCGCCCTTTCGGGTTTTCGACTTAGCGAGCTTTTTGATTTTTTTTTTTGTATCTCTTTTCTTTGGGCAATATATCTTTGGTTGCATCAAACTGGGAGCGAAAGATCCTCTCCATCTATGGGGTGATAAATACAGGTTGCCCCAGTATTTGGATCTTTGAAAGGTATGCCCCAAATTGAACCCTTGACTTGAACTGCCTCAACACTTGAATTTTGAAAAGCATGCCCCTGGTTGATTGGCGCTTTGAAGGTTTGACTCATTCTTACAAACATCTTGACCTCAATCATCATGATCTTCGGATGATATGCCCCATAATTGTAGGGATTTGCTCTTGATTGACAGGACCCCTAGGTGATTTGCCCCTTGTTAGGAGTGTCTTGAAATGATTCACCCTTTGATCAGACTCTTGTTGAAATTTCCTCGATGTCAAGTATTGATTTGCGGGTGAAATTGTTTATTTTGAAAAGTGATTTTGACGCAATGCACATGCAAGTTTTGAAATCGAAATTTATTTTTGAGTGTAAAATGGATGATATTTGGCCAGGAGATCGGCGCAATTGAAAGCGTGAAGAAATGATAATAAAAATTGTTATTGATGATTCACAAACATGAGGAGTCAGTTTAACAATTTTGCTGAATATGCTTTCGTAGTAAACCTAGCTTCAATTAGGTCTTTTGAGGGTTATAACGTGGTTTGGCTCACGGTTTTTTTTTGAAAAAAGATTATAAGGCTCAAAATTTGATTTTAACCCAACCAATCTCCATTGATGTTCTCCATTCCTAAGTTCAATTAACTCGATAGATGTCTCTGGTAGGCAAGAGAATTTTGTTAGTTATGATGATGGAGGTAGATACAGTGGTCGAAGCACTGATGAGATTCTTGAAGTGGCAGTCACTCTTTTTTGTTTACAAGTTTATTTCCCTTTTGATTTTAATCCCTTATTTTTGCATAGACCGATTCTTTTGAATTTGCGGTCCATCGGGATGCCCTTATTTTTTTTATTTTTTTTTGCCTAAGTTTTCACTTGGCGGACACTCTTTTTTTGGAAAAAACTATTGTGAGATTTTGCTCTTGATTTAGAAAAGTTATGACTGTCATGTGAGTTTTCTCTTTTCATCGCTTTCCTCCACGTGTGAATGGAAGATGGTGTGCCTAAACCTTTTGTTGGGGTGATTTGATGGATTGATTCTCTTGCATTGAGATGCATTGTCAAGTTAATTGAAAAACTACCCTGCCCCAGGTTAAGATTAAGGGTTTATAAAATGTAGAACGAAACACCGACTTCAAGCTCGAAGGGGCTGACTACGGATTATCTCCTTATATCTCCAATGTTTGGGAATTGAAACAATGCCTTACATCATCAGCTATGTTTTACTAAAAGCATATGTCAGCAAATTCAATTATTTGTTTACATCATCCTCCCCTCAAGTTTGAAAAGTGAAATAGAAAAACATTGCCGTTTATGATGGCACAAGAAAAGAGTGAATACGAATGGATGGATTCCAAAATATGCATGCTCATTTCATTAAAAATATTTAGTCAACCAGTACAATTTCAAAAGCAAAACATACTTAGCAAGAAAGAAACCGCGATTGAGAATGAACAGTCTAACGATCTTAGGAATGTGCATTCCTTGTTGATCCAACGACCTTAAGAGGTGCGGGTGCCCCATTAATGTTCTTGTATGACCAATCATGAATAAGATTCCTCCTTGAAAGACAATAGTTTGTCGTTGATCAGGTCTTGGACCTCCTTTTATTTTGACAGACCTTGGCCTCTCTCAAGTCCATGTTTTAAGTTCGCTCGTGAGTATCAGGAAACTTGCTAGCTGGATTGCGGTTGAAGGAGGGTGAAGGTGGAAGATATATGATTTGAAAATGAACAATTTTTTTATATACGATGCAAATGTATGAAGATGCATGTATGCAAATGTGTGAAAATGCATGCGTATGCAAAAGGATTTTCCTCATGTTAGAGGACATGCTAAAAAATGATGACATGATATGATGAGATTGAGTAAGGTCGGGGTACGACCCCAACGAAATGCTTGTAGGGTCATTGGAAGTTGACATAACCTAAATGGAAGGCTCCCTATGAAAGGCTAGTTCTAGATATTTACTAACCGGCCCCTCACATGTTGGTTATAGGTTTTGTGTTTGTTTGAGGGCGACAACCAAGGTCGCAACCCTCGCTCAAAACTTCCTCCCCAAAATTGGACTAGCCAATTCAACGGGTTTCCTTTAGAAAGAGCAATGGGTTCTAGACAAAGTAAGAAGGTCCCTAGAGTCATGGATCCAACGAGAAAATATCATCGTCATTGCAAATCCTCGCAAGACAACAATATTTTCAAGAGGGTCTACTCTAGGCGTGGTTTTCATGTCAACCCTACGAGGTATCCACCAAGAAGGCCAACACTCAACCACTAACTTATCTTAAGTATTTTCTCAAGTCCGGGTAGAGGACTTTTCTCTCATAAATATTAAACCCAAACATATAAGCATAATAAAGCAATATAAAATATTACGAGAAAAATAAAAGCACAAAATATAACATAGATACAAGTTAGGCTCAACCCTCTTGGGGAGTCCCCAGTGAAGTCGCCATTTCTGTCGCGGTGATTTTCGGACGCCAAGCTATTGGTTAGCTTTGGTTCTCAAAAATTATGATTCACCACCGAGCTTTAATTTATCCAAGGGAAGGGGAAAAGATCGAATAAACCCATAATTAAATTTTTAGAGATTTAAAGGTTCGGGGGTTAGTTATACAAAGGGAAGGTATTAGCATCCTATGTATCCGTAGTACTCTACGGGAACCTCTTGTAAAATATGTATTTTTGTGCTAAAATGTTTTGCTTGTAAAATTTGCTTATAAATGATTGGGTAACGATGAGAGAATTTTTTTATTAATTTTGGGATAATCAAAAGAAAAGAAGAAAGAAAGTTTTATTAATTTTGAATTGGGAAGACACAAAGTCTTTTGCACTACGTACCCGCGAGGGATCAAAATCTCGTAGTTCGGGGTAAAATTTGTAAAGTGATTTGTTTGATTGATTTTTAGGAGAAAAGACGAGTCGTCATCTTAAGTTTAAACTCCTTTTAAATCCGCCACGAACATACTGAAAAGTTTATATCTTTTCCTGCCATATGTCGTGGGGAGATGAATTTCAACTAGAGATGACTCACGTCTAAACTCTCTTCAGAAAAAAAAAAGTTTGAAATTGAAAAGCCAAGTGGCAAAAGATTTGAATTGTTTTTGTATTTTTTAGTCTTTGTGAAAATATTTAAATATGCTTAAGTGTATTAGAGCATTTATTGAAAAAAAAAGTTTGAAAAAGGTTTCTCGACGAAAGTCGAAGTTTATTATAAAATGATTTCTTTTTTTGAAAGTATTTGAAGGTTTTAGTTTTTTTTACTTGTAAGACAAAAATATATTTTTTTTAGAACGTCGGTTATTCGGACCGCAAGCCATCCGGCAGGAAATCCGAAGTCACCGGAGAGTGAAAAGTCATCCGCCAAACCACTCCTTTTTTCATTCTTTTTATTTAAACAAAAATGATTTTTATTTCAAGGTTAAAAAAAGGCGACCAAGCAAAAGCGCAAAAAATACATCGTCACACGGGGTTAACGAAACATTTCCCTTTTCCCTTTGGACTCGAACAAATAAAACATACAATAATATTTTTTGCATTTTTGATATTTAAGCAGTAATAAACGAAACAAATAACATAGCATATTTTTTGACATTTTTGATATTTAAACATAGCATATAACACATAAATAATGTACAAAAATAAATAAATTAAATGACATTTGAATATAATAGAACACATAAATAAAATAATAAAATAAAATAAATAAATAAAGCAGGGGGTGTGAATAGCAAACCAGGGGGTGGGGATAGCAAAATAAAAGCAAGGCCCAGTCCAGAAGGGGGTGCAGCCCATGGGCGTGTGAAGAAAATGATGGATTGAATCAGGGACGTCTGATTAAATCAGACAGCCCTGATCTGATCCCAGCCAGATTAAATCTGGAGCGTTTGATCAGCATCAGAGGGTTACGGGCGCGCAGGTGCACGATAAGGCTGTGCACCTGCGCGCACAGGATCCACACAGGGTATAAAAGTCCAAAACCCTAAAAAATTTCATTTTCCATTTCTTCTTCTCCTTTCTCAGCCGCCGCCCTCTGTTCTTCTTCTCTCTCGGCCACTGTTTTCTCTCAACCGCCGCCGGTGAATCCTTCCCTTCTCACGTTTTCTTTCTTTCTCCCGGCGGCGGCTACAAACCTTCTCAACACCTCCGCTTTCTCACGAGCTCTCTCTCGATCTCTCCTCTCTCGGTTTCTTGTTCTTTTTTTTTTCGATCTTGTTTTACTGTTTTTTTCGGATTTTTGATGGTTGGTGGTGGTTGGAAACGGCGACGGCAGAAACCTCTGCCTTCCCTCTTCTTCTTTCTTCTGCTTTTCGTATTGATACTGGGTTATGATTGATTCGGTTATGAATGTTTATGGTGATTTTGGTTTTAGATTTGATGAATGTTTAGATTGGGTTTTTGGTTTGGATTTGATATTTGTGATTTCTGGGTTTTGAAAAAAAAAAAAAAAAATCAGAGATGATGATGATGGTTGGAGATAGACGATGATGAAGGTGATGAATTTTCTTTTTTTTTTTGATTTTGGTTTACTGTATTTTTTTTGAATTTTGTTTGGATTGTGTTGGATGAATGATGGTGATTCGGTTTGAAGATGATGGATATCGTGATGATGATAATTTGAGTTTCTCTGTTTTTTGTTTATGCTTTTTTTTTATGATTCAAGAAGATGAAAATTTTTTTGGATCTCTTGGGTACTGCGGCTGACCCCCCCCCCTCTGAGTTTTTTTTGTGTTCTGTTTTATAGCCCAGCAAATTTTAGGGTTTGGATCATTGAGGAAATGCAGAGATCACCTTTGCTTAGTTGAAAATGGAATCTCCCCTTTTGGGGAAGAAGACATGGACATTGCTGGACCAAACAAAAAAAAATTCAAAATTTGACTTTTTGACTTTTTTTAATTAATTAAAAAAAACAGGAAAATGAAATAAAGAAACAACTAAATAAATAATAATAATAATAAAATTGAATAATAAAAATAAAAATTGAAAAAAGCAAAATAATAATGATAATAATAAATATAAATAATAAATGAACACAAAATGAGGTATTTTAAAATACCTCTCTGCCGAAATTTTGTTTGGTCAAAAATTGGGCTATGACAGTAATGAAGAAATATCATGACTTTTGCTTTAATTTATTAATCAAATGCTTCATTTCTTTGTTTGATCGTGTCATCATTGCCTTCTGCATATGTAAATGAATTTAAGCATCCAGAGCCCAAGAAAAACAATTCTTTCCAAAATGTCAAGTGCATCAAACTCAAGTTTTGAAAATTCTTCCATGTAATTATTAATACTATCATAAAATTGTAAAATGAAGCAAAGCATAGTCACTTAATCTAATAAAAATTCTTAAAGTAACGTAAAACTTATTCTCATTTTAGATAAATTAAGAGTATTATAAGACATCATAGTGACGTAAAACTTATTCTTAATGTCACATTGCTCATATATAATATTAAAAAAAGGTAAACTATACAAAGTGGAGACCAAACTTTACCTAGAGAAAAAGCAAAAGAAAGAAAATAATAAAACAAAAAACAAATCCAAAATTAGGGAGACTATCCCTAAACCGGTCCTCAATGAAGATATGTGGCAAGATTTCCCACAAAAGGAAATATTTGTAATATACCTAAGAGAAGTCGACTTGCAAACACTTCTCTATTCCACTCTAATACTCCCATAAAGGAATCACCAAGAGTATGGCGGAGGAGGACTCTTAGACCGAGTATAATAACTCTCAATAATGTACGCAATTCGTTGGTTTTGTTTTTTAATTAGTTTTCTTAGAGATGTACGGAGTGAATGAAACCTTTTTTTTTTTTTTTTGACTAAGAGTGAATGAAACCTTTTATTCTCTATTAAATTTCATTATTAATTAACTTTGCATCAAAATTATTGTAGGATAATATAGGTACATTAGAATAATTTATACGATGTAACCAAAAAAGAAGAATAATTTGTACGTTCATATTACATTAGAATTAATACGTTATTATACATTGTGAATGTAACGGATCATTAAAACACATTTAGAAGGGATTCTCGGAACGTAAAATAATAAGATAAAAACGTCTTAGCAAGAACTATTATGTAATTTTAATTAATGCATTAACTTTTAGTAAAAAAAAAATAACTTATTCATTACCTACCTTAGTATTAAATAGTCTATGGTATAAGGTTCTACTCGTTAACCTACCAAAATACAATGGCAACCCATATTAATTCTCTCGTTTTTTTCTTTGCAATTATGTGCATCGCTTCGATTGCAGGTAACAAATTACTAGTTCCGTAACTAAACTATGTTTTTAATGAAATGATTTGGATTGTAGAATATGAGAATGGTGATCAAATGCTTATTTTTAAAAATTTAAAAAATTTAAATTTTAGAACCCATGTTTTATGAATATATATATGTATTTGAAATGCAAAATATTTAACATAAATCATAGTCATAGATAATAATTCTAATAGTATTTAAGTTCAATAAAAAAAATCTAATAGTGTTTAATTGATTGTAACAGTGGCCGATGTGACAGACAAAGGAACTTGCTCTCTTTTGGGAGCATGTCCAGATGGACAACAGGCTTGTGCCAGTTTTTGTAAATCAACAGGATACCCTAAAGGTGGTAGTTGTGCAAAAGATACAAGCATTTGTTGTTGTAATCCTTGAACAAATTTTTATTTAATAAAATTATGCTATTTCAAAAAGTGTATACAACTATTTATATGAATGTAGTCTTTAATATTTTTCATAAAAGTATGTTGAAATATAATATTATGATTTAAATTAAAAATAATATTACTGTGAATTAAATTAAAAATAACCATTTATATAAATGTAGTCACCAATATTTGACGTGGCAGGGTCTATAGGGTTTATTGCATGACCCTCGAGATGCTGCCTCGACCGTGGCACAATAATACTGGACGTGGCAGGGTTTTAGGATGTGTAAAATTTTAAATTTTTTGTGGTCAATTTTTAGTGACGGTTTCTTGATCTTTTAGTTACACCCTAACTTGATTTGCATTAGTTTTGTACTTTCTTTTTATTAAGGGCGATCTTTCATTACTATATGAAGCGGCGGGAAAAACGCACCTCCCACTATTTCTTGATTTAAAGGGAAATTTGTTTTCATAGAAATTAGCATCATTAGATTCTATGATAATTTTTTCATTTAGGTCGTAAAACCTATATGCTTTACTGTTTGCTGCATAACCAATGAATACACATTCATAGGCTCTACTAGCGAGTTTAACTCGCTTCGGGTCCGATTTGTGGACATAGGCTAGACATCCCCAAGTTCTTAAATAAGACAGGTTAGGTTGTCTTTTCTTTAATATCTCATAAGCTGATTTGCTTCTTTTAGATTTGGGAACTCTATTCAAAACAAAACAGACAATCAAAATTATTTCCCCCCACCAATGTTTAGCGGCACCAGAATTTAACATAATAGCAACAACTAATTCAGTAAGAGTTCTATTCTTTCTTTCTACTTTACCATTCATTTCAGGGGAATATGACGCAGTCGTTTCATGTATAATTCCGTGTTGTTTATAAAATTCATTAAATAAACTAGAATTATATTCGGTTCCCCTATCACTACGAAGTCTCTTGATTTTCGTATTAAACTGATTTTCTATTTCATTCACAAAAACTTTAAACATATCAAAGGCATCACTTTTATTTTTCATTAAATAAACAAAAGTATAATATGAACAATCATCAATAAAAGTGATAAAATAACATTTGTTATTTCTAGTCATGGTTCCATCTAGTTCACATATATCCATATGTATAAGTTCCATTGGTTCAGATTCTCTTATAACCGATTTATGTTTGCTCTTTGTTATTTTTGCTTGACTACAAAATTCACATTTTTCTATGTCATTAAAACTGAGTTTAGGAATTAAACTTAAGTTACTTAAATTAGAAATTGATTGCATATTAACATGACAAAGTCTAGAATGCCAAATATTAAAATCACACAAAGAGTAAACAGAATTAGAAATTTTATTCATATCATCAAAGTCAACATTAAGCTTAAACATGTCATCAGAGGCGTACCCCTTCCCAATAAAAATATCATTCTTAGTGATGGTGTACATATCAGCCCCAATAGTTTGATTAAACCTAGCCTTATTCAAAAGGAAACCAGAAACAAGATTCTTCTTCATCTCAGGAACATGAAGGACTTCTTTCAAGATAAGAGTCTTTCCAGAGGTGAACTTCAAAACAACATCTCCAATACCAGCAACATCAGAAGTATGAGCGTTACCTATCTGCACCTTCTTATTTTCAGCATTCGTGTATGTTTTAAACATAGCACGATCAAAACAGACATGGCGGGTAGCGCCAGTATCTATCCACCATCCATCAGTACCACCGACCATATTAATTTCGGTGATCATACATGTATATGGCTTATCAGCCACATTCACATTAATATGTGCAAGGTTAGCCGGTTTAGGCCTCTTTGGATTTTTGCACTTCTTGGACATATGACCTATTTTCCAGCAATTGAAACAATAAAATGGATCAACAGCGTCATTTCTAGGAGGTGGTTGCTAATGCTGCTTAGCATTATGGCCCCTAACCGGGTTACCATTCTTAACTCGGTTTTGATTGCGGTTCTGATTCTGATTTTTCAATGGTTTGCCTGTAGGCTTCAGAGCCGCACCGAATTTCTTTTTATTGTTGTTAGAAACAACCAATATCTTTTCTTCTTCTTTCATATCTTGTTTCTGTGACTCTTCTTCTATACGAAGACGGGTAATCAGACCTTCAATGGAAAATTCCTTTGTCTTATGACGGAGCTGATTCTGAAAGTCTTTCCAACTAGGGGGAAGCTTATCAATAATCACAGAAATTTGAAACTGCTCATGTAAAGGCATACCTTAGGTATGAGCAATCTTCTGCAGTTCATGTGACTGCACTTCCACCGACCTCTCATCCACCATCTGATATTTCAAATACCTGCTCACCGCATACTTCTTCGCACCAGCTTCTTCAGTATCATACTTTTTACTAAGAGCCTCCCACACATCACTAGCTGTTTCATAGGTTCTGTAATAATCATACAGATCATCTTCTAAACCATTAATGATATAGTTTTTGCAAACATAATCATTATCAATCCATAGCTGCCTTTCTTTTTCAACTTGCAGCGCTTTTTTCCTTAAGCTGTTCTTCCGTAGCCTTACCTTTGTCTTGTTCGGCAGATACATTTTCACCGTTGGTGTTAACGGGCTGTTCTTTAGTTCCTGAAGCCGAAGCATCAGTCGGCACAACAGGAACCACAGGAATAGGATCTTTCAAAACGTAGGCACATTTTTTCAGGGTTAGGAAGAAAAACATCTTATGTTGCCAACGTTTGAAATGATTACCGTCAAACTTAAACGGTTAAACGGCCTTTCTGTAGCACCGACAGAAGAACTACCAATAATCTCTTCGTTTGTCATGATATTTTCGAAACGTCTTAAAATTGTTAGAAAACGGCACAATAAAGAAAAAATAAATTTTTCTTTTTCTGAGTATTAAAAAATTAATATATCACCAAGCCCAAGCCCGGGCCGGCCGGACGGACGGCGGCGCGGGTGTGTGATATTCGACAAGTTGTGCGTTCTCCCTTTCTTACAAAAGTGGGTACCCCAAGGGCACGCCCTTTGTTGTCACTTTGTAGTATATAAACACTACCATGACGTGTGTTCATAGCAATGTGGGACTCAAAGTCCTTTTTATCAATTCACACTTAACATGGTTCTATCACTTGTGCTTATTTCAATACCAAGTTCCATCCAAATTCTCGTCATGTTCCAACAGTTTTGTACTTTCTTTTTATTAAGGGCGATCTTTCATTACTATATGAAGCGGCGGGAAAAACGCACCTCTCGCTTTAAAGTTTGGAATAATAAAAATAGAAACTTTTTCTTCTCTTTTCGCGCTTCCAAAGTGCACTAAGTTTTATTTCATTACTATATCACTTGTGCTTATAACTCTGTATTTATTTGAGAATTGTTTAAAAAATTTATACGTGATGACCCGTTGATCCAACCCAACCCAACCCGCTCTCCATCGGATTGGGCCGTTCGAATTTTACATTAAATCCAACCCATTTAGCTTTGAACGGGTTGGATAATGGATTTAGCTAAAATTGACCCAACTCAACCCGCGTACACCCATGTGATGTTTCTTTATTAATGAAAATTTTATTAATTTTTTTTATTTTTCGTTACATTTGAGCCAATGAAGTCTGAACCTATGACCTCGTTCATACTACCTAAATCAATCACCACCAGATGTAATCTAGTGGCTTAAAATTATATTTTAACTAGACTTCACGGTTTTTTTAGTACGTCATACCTAAAATTCAAATTAGTAATCCAAGAGTTTGTAAACGAACAATTAGTATATGAAATGCTAGGAGATTTATTTGATATTTGACTTTCAAATATAAACAATATATAATCCCACATAAATATGAATTTGCAACTTCAAACTGATTAAATTTATATGATTATCTTGTTTAAATAAGTTTAAATAATAGTAATACTTTAATCTCACATAAATAGTGGAACGCATCAAATAAGCCCATGATAAAATAATTTTTTTAGATAGAAATAAGCTTAATATAAAATTTGATAGAATTGGGCTCAACACAACTCACTTATCCTTACTACACAATTATAATAGGAAAATATTTTACAAAGAACCCATTACTAATTTCTACCATTCAAATTACTAATATTTCATTTAGTTTAATTAAGATGGGTGACAAAACGGACATAAGTCATTCACATCCAACAAAAGTTACTAAACAGAGAACAACAACAAAAAAACCAAACAATGTGCCATAATTGAAGATTTCATAGTTCAAATACGCAAAGACAATGAGAATAAAATACATTGCGATGAACAAAACGTCATAAAAAATTAAGTCTGAAACGTCAAAATTATATCTTAGTATCTTTAACCTTCACACATGGGTATACTTACTTTTGAAATTATAATATTCCCTTAATTGACTCGAGAGAGAGCACGTAGATACAAATTAGTACCCCGTCTTTAAACATATTTGATGTCTTTAAAGTAAGGAGAGAATAACCTAAGCGAACTCATTGTGACAAATTGCGATTTTAAGACGTTTAGATTTAGCAAATTGGTAATGACTCCTCTACTTATTTTTTAGATGATAATTGGCTTAGCTACAAATTAAAAGACTTAGATTTGGAGCATCTTCCTGATCATATTTCTCATCTTGATGATGTTGTGATATGTGGATAATTCATGTTGGATAGTATGTCACTTGCTCTACAAGCAAGACAGATTTTGAGATTTCAAAATCTAGGTGGTCTGGCTCGGCGAGAACCACAGGTTCAGCCACAACTGTTTTGACAATTGGCAGTTACTTGCAGTTAGGAGTTAGTTGTGTTTGTGATTGTTGCTTAATTGTCAAGTAACAGAAATGTTTTGTTAGTTAAGGGTATTGGATAGAGTTAGTTAGTTAGTTACTAGCTATGTGTGGAATTGCTTAAGTGCCGAGCAATTCTATAAATACTTGTGTATGTTAATTAGTGATTGTAACTTTTCATTTTCTTTGGCTCAGTAGTAGAAGAATAAAATTTATCTTTTCTTCTTAACCCTCTTCTTTTTCCTCATTAAAGTGTTCTTTAATATAATCACCATTTTGGTATAGCTTCAAGTGTGTTTGGTGTATGTTGTATAAGAGATTGTTGCACTAACAGATGAATGTCAAGGGTGCATAAGTTAGGTTTGGGCATTATCTCAAGTTTTCAAACAACACTTCCACACTATTGCTTATGATATTCTCGACATTTCTCTCCCTTCCATGCCGGAACCAGTCGCCTTAATTTGGGGAGATTCTAATTCTAGTTAAATAACATTTAAAGATGCATATTGTTGTGATATGCAGGCCCCTGAAAGTATAGGTTCGACCAAAAAGAAGTTTGTGCACATCATTATTGCCACTAAGGATAACTTGTTAAAAAGAGACTTCACCGTTGTTTCTTGTTGTAGTAGTTATATGAAATTTCTACTCATTTGTTCTTGCACTGCCCCTTCATAATGCAGTATTAGAATTGATTATCTTTTTTGCTAGAGATGCGTCTTAATCTCTCAAATTTTGATTCTCTACTTGACACATGTAATAGAAGTGGGAGACCTCAGTTACATGATCTCATAATTGCAGCCATTGTCAATATTTTATGGATGGTTTGGAAATGCAGAGCAATGCTAGTTTTAATGATGTTTCTCCCAACTTTGCTCATGATCTGATCTATGGCAAGAGCCTTATTCATCAACCATTTTGGTGTTGATTGTAATCCTCCTTAAAGGCGGATAAGTGGAGTGTCCGGAGTTCGAACTCCGATTTATGCATTTATAACGCTATGTCCTTACCAATTGAGCTAAGCTCACAGGGATTATAAACTATAATATAATAAATAAGTTATAAATTTTATATTATATATATGGGGCAAACAAAGCATGACACATGTAATAGAAGTGGGAGTCCTCAGTTACATGATCTCATAATTGCAACTATTGTCAATACTTTATGGATGGTTTGGAAATGCAGAGCAATGCTAGTTTTAATGATGTTTCTCCCAACTTTGCCCATGATCTGATCTATGGCAAGAGCCTTATTCATCAACCATTTTGGTGTTGATTGTAATCCTCCTTAAAGGCGGATAAATGGAGTGTTCAGAGTTCGAACTCCGATTTCTGCATTTATAACGTTATGTCCTTACCAACTGAGCTAAGCTCACGGGGACTATAAATTATAATATAATAAATAAATTATAAATTATATAATATATATAGGGCAAACAAAGCATGCAATTGGTGCATGACAAGTGGCTAAATATGGGACAAGGAAGGGTAGAATGGACCTTTCATTAGTATATTCTTTTAATAGATTTATTATTATTATTTATAATTATTATTATTATTTATATTATATATATGGCAAATATATATAGGGCAAACAAAGCATACAATTGGTGCATGACAAGTGGCTAAATATGGGGCAAGGAAGGGTAGAATGGACCTTTCATTAGTATATTCTTTTAATAGAGTTATTATTATATTTTTTATTATTATTATTATTATATATATATGGCAAATATATATAGGACAAACAAAACATGCAATTGGTGCATGACAAGTGGCTAAATATGGGGCAAGGAAGGGTAGAATGGACCTTATATATTGGGCAAACAAAGCATGCAATTGGTGCATGACAAATGACTAAATATGGGGCAAGGAAGGGTAGAATGGACCTTATATATAGGGCAAACAAAGCATGCAATTGTTGCATGACAAGTGGCTAAATATGGGTCAAGGAAGGGTAGAATGGACCTTTTAATTAGTATCTTCTTTTAATAGATTCACCTTCTCTCTATTACAAGGCGGTTGATTTCAAGAGTTTCACATTGTCTCATTAGCAAATTAAAATGAATACATTTTAAAAAATGAAAACAGAAAATGTTTTCACACAATAAAAAGCTCAAGTTACCATAAATGGTGGAAGGAAAAAAAAAATCAATTCACTTGATGAAAATAAATCTGAAAACCATGAAATTGCAGCTAGACTTGGCACAAACGAATTACACATGTCACTTGATTGATTGAGTAAAAACTATACTATCAGAATTCTACATGATACAAAGCATACTTAACCACTTTATTAGATTATCAAACTTTTAACAATCTACACTCTATCTCAACCAAATTATCAATTCTGATAGATTGAAAATGCAATTATGAATCAACAATCACTACAAACAACAACACATGATTAAACTTTAAGACAAAGCATTGACATAAGAATGGATAATCATTAAGCAGAAGCTGTGATGCACTGGATTGCTTGTTTGCATATACCAGTCATTGTTGCTTCAGGTCCATAAACCTGAAAAGAGAGTCAAATATATCAGAGAAAGTTACTCGGAAACAATTTTCTGAATCAGTATTAATTTGTTTGTTAAAAAAATCAATGAAGACATGTTATATAACCAACCTCAATAGGAATTCCAATTTCCTCTCCAAGTGCCCTCATTTTCGCGAGACCCCTTTGGTAGTTAGGACCTCCTCTCCTCACATAGATGTGCATATTTGCTTCTTTTAGCTTTTGTTCCTGGTTTGAAATAGCTCAAACAATCAACTAAGGTTTTGTTTGTTACAGTTTTAAAACAAATCAATTTTTTTAGTAAATAATCACTTTTAAGAGTTTCCATTTGTTTGCTATCATTATTAAAAAAAAATGAGAATTTGAATAAAAATCTAAAAACTGCTTAAAATCTATAAAGGTTTATGACAATAAGGCTAACCTTCTCTTTCAAAGCACGAATTATGCCACTGAATGTAGCAGCAACATCAGTGAAGTTAGCTATTCCTCCTCCAATAACGAGAGCTCTCTTTTGGCCATCCGGATTTGCAGTTGCACACTGCAAAGAGATAATCATGGAGATAGTGTAACTATAATATCGGTTTCAAAGTAGCATGCATTTGATAAAAGCTGTCTTTATGCGTTACACACTCTAAACAATGAAATATTTGATGCACAATGTTAAATCTGTAAATAGATAATACTATAATAGAATGCACAAAGTTGAGATAAGAATTATTTACATCAATTACAACTCTGGCATACTGTAAGACCTCGTCTTCCTTAGGTGCACCACTGTATTCTGCATAATTTCCGAGCTCTGGAGCATAACCAAGATCTCCTACCTATTATAATAAATTTGTTTCAAAAAATTTAGTTGCTTAAAGTCGCAAGAGTTCAACAATGAACTTAGTTTTGAAGAAATAGAAACACGTACTGTGTCAGCATAGATTACACTGGCACCTCCTCCGGCTACCATAGTCCATATTCGGCCCATTGGGTTTAGCACTGTGAATTTTAAAGATGCACTTGTCTGCATAAAGAGAACGTTCCAACAAAACATCCAAAGCCTTTCAGAATAAGTTTTTTATAGACCCATAATAAGTGTAGTGCAAGGAAGCATCATATTGCTACTTAATAAGAATCACATTGTTTAATATTAGCAACTTAGGGATAAAGTTATAAATGAACTGAATTTTTTTTTTTTTTTGGGGGACCAACTTGAAATATTTCATATATATAATGAGATAATTACACGTGAACCAAAGGTAGACGGGCAACAAGCTGCGCTGCTAGACCTTTCTGTATAGTAAAACCTAATTTAGTTGCATGTGAGAGTATATTTGTTCACCTTTTCATCTAATCCATGAATGAAAGATTCGGTAGAACTCATAACCCTTCCAAATGGCAACGGAAATTCAATGTTTCCCCATCTGTTAAAAGAACATTCATGATCATTTATAAATGTTAATCATGAAATATCATTCAGTTTCTTAGTTCTAAGTGATTAGTTAGAGATGTGATGTTCATCCTTTAATATTCTTGAGAGGGAAAAAAACTCACTTCTTGAAGTTTTTGAAAGCAGCAGTGTCATCTAACTCTCCTCTCATATCCAAAGGATAAGGCTTTCCATTGACCAAAGTGAAAGGATTCATCTCTAAGAATGTGAAATCCAGATCTAACATGATAGGAAAAAAGAACAAAAAATTTAAAATCGAACTGTTAATTAAGCTGTCATCACAAGCACATTTGATGTTCTGTAAATGGATATTTCATACTATACCTTGAAATATATTGAAAATCACCTTGAGAAATTCCTCAATTTCTCCCTTGACCTGAAACCATGAAAGAAAAACTAATAAATATTTGAAAAACTTGTCCACCAACAGAAAAGTATTAGTTATACAATAAGTAGCAACAACACTTCAGATTAAAGGCGTGTCCGGTGTCTGACACATAGACACCTGTGGTTACATCAAATTATTCCATTTTCTCAAATTATGAATTATCGGTGTCAATGTCGTGTTTGTGTCAGTACTTTGTAGATAATAACCAACGCAGAAAGCCAGAACACATTTTAGGTAAACAAGTACCGTAGTTGACATGTTCATAGAATAAGAAATTAGCAAAGTGAATATACCTCTAAGGGGAGGGTTGCAATAAGTGCTGATACATTCTCTGATGTAAGAGAATCCCCTGTTGGAATAAACACAGTCTTAACCTGAAATATTGACAAACCACTTTGTAGCTTATATGGAATTATTAGGAAATAAATGAGCAGAATTTACATCGCAAATTAAAATTTATAGGTAAAAAAATAGTCATCATGTTACCTTATCCCAGTTCTCTTCAATATCAATTCCTCCACATTCAGAAAAGCTAATACTGTTTCCTAGTCTTTCTGAGACAATGTTAAGGTAATACTCTTCATTATGTGGAATGAAAGGTTCGACGATGAAAGTTGTTATAGGTCCTTTGCATCCACCCATCTCAACCTGCATTTTAGAGAAAGATATGAACAAACACTTAAAGGATGAACATGAAGTACTAAGAAAATTTGATCAAAAAAAGTGAAAACAATAGTTCTAAGATTTGGAGGATAGAGGAGAAAAAGCACCTCTTTTCCAAGACGCTCTTTCACAAAACCGGCAACTTCAGCAAAATCCAGATTCAAGGCAACCAAACCGCTTTTTCCACGTTTTCCAAATAGCATGTCAGGTTTCACAACCAATTTTGAAGATGAAAGCCATGGTTCCTTCTCTACTAACTCATTGATATCGGTTGATTCTATAATCTGAAGAATAAAACAAAAACACCCAATACCTTTAGATCATCTCAAGACTCAACTTTTTCAATGTGAAAAATGCACTTTTTCACAAATCACAATTGCATATATCATCATGTAGCAATACAGCTCAAAACAAAGTTATTTGTCACACTGAAGATAGACCATAGTGACTTCTCTGAATTAACAAATTTTAGATCATATTAGATCTTTCGAGCACAACGTTGTATAAAAAAATGAGTTACTGAAGGTATCACTGAACTGAAAATCAGAGACTAATATCTCGAGTTACATAGATCCTAAGAGACTCACAGAAGATGCTTTTCCATACACATTACACTAGTCAAGAATCGAACTCTCGACCAGATGCTCAAGAGACTTATTATCTATCAGCGCGTCACACCAAGTTGGTAACTTGTATAAACTTACACATCATAAGACAGTACCAAGTCCATGAGGTACTAGCTAAGAGTTTAGTCATGTTTCATGTAACCACAAGAGACGGAGTTCAAATCCCCTCAGAGACGATTGTAAAATAGTCATCAGTACCACAAGGGACGAAGTTCAAATCCCCGACGATGGTAAAATAGTCATCAGTGTCACTTTAATTAATACTAAATTTCATCTTCTCCAACTATTTAAAAATAAATAAAAATGGTAACAATAATCATATCATGTAACTTATAAGGTACTACAAACTTCAATGTAAGTAAGCATCAAACCAAACAAAACCTTAAGATTTAGAGCTAAACCAACAAGAACTATACAGAATGCTTACTTGAGCAGACTTAATTGGCAACTCCTGTCCAGAGATTCTCTTAAAATGTTCCTTCAATAACCTCTTAGAATCATACTCTCTGATCTTCTTACGTGCCATTGATTCTTCTTAAATCTTCAACACAAATTCTTCCCTTTAAAAACAAAACAACCAAAACCCAGATCAAATCAGTTCAAAGGGTCCTCAAAACTCCAATCAAAATCAAATTTTTCAAACACCAAAAATAAAATCACAATTGCACATGAACTTGAACATGAACAATGAAACAGATTGAAATGAGAGGGAGAGAATGCAGTTACCGTTAGAGAGAGAAAACGGATCAATGAAGAAGAAGGAGGTAGATCCAATAGTGAATGAGAAAGTGTGTTGTTGTTGGTGATGAATCTATGATATATATTTATAGAGGTTAGGAAAATGAAGACATTAGAATATGAAACTGAAAAATAGGGATATGTTTGGTATTATGAAATTGTTATTATAATAATCTCTCGTGCATTGCACGAGGTGAGCGCGAGATGTACAATCCTGAACACGAGATTTATAAACCTCAACAATCACATTTTTATTTAGGGTTTAATGCAGTTTTGATCCCCCTATTTTGAAAAACTTGAACTTTTGATCCCCTATTTTAAAAGCCAACTTTTTGATCCCCCTATTTTGAAAAACTTGAAGTTTTGATCCCAACTCATTTTGGTCAAATTTATGATGATGTGTCAACCTCATTGATGACGTGGCGGTGTCTATGTGTCAGCCTCATATTCCATGTCATTATTTTTTTAAAAAATAAAATATTATGTATTAAAAGTATTAAAAAAATAATAAATTAATTAATAATAATTAAAAAACAGTAAAATTAACCTCTATACATATATATGATTAAAAATCAATAAATTATCCAAATATATAATTAAAAATCAGTAAATTATCCAAATATATAATTAAAAATCACTAAATTGCCCAAATATATAATTAAAATCCAATAAATTATCCAAATATATAATTAAAAATCACTAAATGATCCAAATATATAATTAAAAATCACTAAATTGCCCAATTATATAATTAAAATCCAATAAATTATCCAAATATATAATTAAAAATCAATAAATAACCTAATATATAATTAAAAGTCAATAAATTATCCAAATATATAATTAAAAATCACTAAATTACACATAAATTGGCCAAAACACTAGAATTCAAAATACCAAAACACTAGTAGTATTATCTAACATCTCAGATGTAGATTACTTGATACCAAAACACAAGTAATATTCATAAGATGGCTTCCGAATATTATTTTGTAAAGCGAGCGTAATGATGAACACGAGCGGATGATGAATCAAACAGATGAATGATGAACACGAGTGTGATGATGAATCAAAGAAGATGAAAGACGGAGATCGTCGAAGATGGGTGGCGCTAGGGTTCCATGATTTGGGAACTGGGTTACTATTCGTGCGTGTTTGATTCTTCTACAATTCGTCCCTTTTGATCATCTGCGTTTTTTAATTATTGTTAATTATTTTATTGTTTTAATATTTGATTTAAAGGTTTGATAAAAAAAAAATATTTGATTTAAATATATTGTTTTAATATTTGATAAAAAAAATATATTTGATTTAAATATATTGTTTTAATATTTGATTTAAAGATTTGATAAAAAAAAAACTGATTTAAAAAAATAATATTAAAACATAATATTTTATTTTTAAAAAAAAAAAATAATGACTTGGAATATGAGGTTGACACATAGACACTGCCACATCATCAATGCGGTTGACACATCATCACAAATTTGACCAAAATGAGTTGGGGGATCAAAACTTCATGTTTTTCAAAATAGGGGGATCAAAAAGTTGATTTTTAAAATAGGGGGATCAAAAGTTCAAGTTTTTCAAAATAGGGGGATCAAAACTGCATTAAAGCCTTTTATTTATCAATGCCTTATTTTAGACCGTTGCTATTCTAATTCTTCACCATCTAGTAAGATTTATACAAGTTATAACTTAAATGAAAAAAATATATCGAAATTATTAGGTTAGACGTCATAATTGGGGTTGAATTCTGGCTCCATTATTTGTGTATGAGTTTATAATGGATTTATGATTTTATCTATCTACCAACCAAAAAAGATTTATAAAAGGAGATATTTTGGAAAAAATTTATAATATTAGGCATTATTTTTGGTAAGATTTGCACGGCCAAAGATCTGAACTTCTTTCTTATCAGTTACTGACTTCTCATCTGTCTCATTCTTTGGACATTGTAGCAGATTTTATTTGACATAAACAAATTTCATTGAATGTGTCTATTTTTATTTGGAGACTGTTGAGAGACATGTTGCCGACTAAAACAAACTTGGCGATTCGTGGTATCATCAGTTTAGAGGCTCAGTCGTGTGTGGCTAGTTGCGGAGGCATTAAGTCAGCTCAAACACTTATTTATTTCTTGGAGCATCTTTGGCTCTCTTTGGTCCTCGGTTAGGTCGTGGATTGGATTGTCGTCGGTGGATCCTCAAAATCTGGCTGATCATTTTATTCAGTTTACTTTCTCATCTGGAGGTCTTAGTGTGCGGTGCTCCTTCCTTCAACTTATTTGGCTCTTATGTGTTTAGGTTATTTGGAACGAGAAGAAATCGACGTCTTTTTAGAAACTCAAAACAGGTTTTACCACAATTGTTGGACAAGGTCAAACTTTATTCTTATTGGTGGTCGAAGACAACAAATATCAATTTAGTTTCTAACTATCATAGCTGATGGTCGAGCCTGTTGACTTGTTTGGGCATGGTGTTACTATGTAACTTTGTTTTTCTCGATTTTCTTCACGTTTATTGTATATGTAAACTCTCGTAGTCTTTTTTGGCACACATTGTGCCGAAGGGACTAATTGGTTGGTTAGTATATATCTCGTTTTGCCTTGTCCAAAAAAAAAGTATAGTTTTTTAATAAATTAATAATTGTTATTTTACAAAAAAAAGTTACTACTTTAAGTTACATTAACATGTGCAATGTTACACATGTTAGACAACCCCATGTAATATAAACTACAAAAATACATATTATTTGTTATGAAAATATATAGACAAAGTTATGAATCTTTCCGATGAGGACATAGTTCAAGACATAAAAGATGCAATCCAAATCTTAGGAGGTCCTATGACAAGAGCACGTGTAAAAAGAGTCGATGATGCCTTAGTTCACTTCATGATCAAATCAATAGAAGTTTCGGCCCAAGTTGAAGAAGGTTTGGCCCAAGTTGAAGAAAAATAACCAAAGTTTATTATTATCATTCATGCATGTGATAGTGGTACAATAAAGCATAAGAAAAATGGAAAATAAAGAGCTCTTCCACTAAGCATATGGATTCTAACTAGTATTATCATCGTGGATATGAATCATAGTGGATTCTATATAGAGGTCCTATGACGAAGTGTAAACGGGTCGTTTGCTGATAACTTCTAACTAGTATTATCATAGTAGATTCTCTCCTGGATTGGTATCCCCCAGAGTAGGTCGTGTTATACGCCGAACTGGATTAACAACACAGTGTGTCATTTATATCCAGTTATTTATTATTTATTGTTGATTGCTTCTGCTGTGATTGTTGTAGACTCAAAGGTGGGCACATTTGGTACTCCATCTGGATTACGCCAGAATTTCAATTGGCATCAGAGCAGGCACCCTGTTCTGTCATTAGGGTGAACTCCAGGACACTTAATTCTGGCCAATATGGAAAAGGAAGGAGGAGCTGTGAGTAGGCCACCCTTGTTGGATGGTACGAACTACGATTACTGGAAATCTCATATGGAAGCGTTCCTGAGATCAATAGATTGTAAGACTTGGAAAGAAATTGTGAATGGCTGGGAACACCCAACTGTCATTGACAAAGATCATAACGTGTCCTTGAAGCCTGAAGGAGAATGGACAAAGGGGAAAGATGAATTGTCCCTTGGGAACTCCAAGGCCTTGAATGCACTATTTAATGGAGTGGATAAAAATATGTTCAGATTAATAAAACGATGCACTGTTGCTAAACAAACTTGGGAGATATTGATAACTACTCAGGAGGGCACATCAAAGGTTAAGAATTCTAGACTACAAATGTTAACCACGAAGTTTGAAAACCTGAGAATGAAAGAAGATGTGAGTGTCCATGACTTCCATATGACAATACTGGATTGTGCTGAAAATATTTTGTTGATTCTTAAACAAGTCATTGAAAAATTATTTGAACTCAGATTCAAACTAAAGGTTCAATTGTTTGTGTAACAATATAGTTTTATCTAGTGTTTTGTATATTGTATTCCACCCTTAGCGATACAGTTGTATAGAATTTCATTAAACATTTTTTAGATTTAATTTTGTTACGCTACCAATTTTCTCGTGTGCCCTACGATTTTATCAAAATACTCTAATCCTTTATTGAGGTATCGGATACACCCAGAAACACCAGAATTGTTTTTATAACGTCTGTGTTGTCTGCTAGTGATGCTTGTGACGGTGGAGAGTCAGGGGATTTTGGGTTGGGTGTTTCAGATGGGTTGGTGGAGAGGTCTTGCTTATCACAAGGGGATGGTTGGTGTACTTTGGTGGAAACTCGGTTTGAGGTGGAGTCTTCCAATAGTGGTAGACAGTCAACATTGACTCTCAGGTATCTAATCGGAGATAGGGAGGAGAGTGGTTGTGTTGAGCCAAAGTGGAACCATGGAGGCCTTGTGGGATACGTTTCAATTGTAGCTGAAGAAGTGCAAGACCTTGAGAGGATCTTCAGGGAGGCAATTGAAAGCAACCTTGATCAAACTGTGGAACTTGTAGGACTGTTGGAGGTAGTCGGGTGCAAGGGGAGTTTGATGTTGCAGCTTGTGGAACTGCCTAAAATTCCAAGGTGGGTTCGGAGCCAAGCAATACTTCGAGAGGACGGAGGGCACTCCGAGGGTCAAAGGGTGGTGAAGCTTGATGAGCTATCCAAAAATGCCGATGATAGCAGGGCTCAAGCGTTTCTTCAGGAGGGTACGGATGTAATTACTCCGAAGTCTGAAGAGGAGGCGGTGAATCTTGTGGCTACCAAAAATCCTATGGTAGTGGGAGGCAAGATCTTCATGAGAGCGGAAGACATTCCGAGGGATGAAGGGAAAGAGGTAATGCTTGCGGGAAGCAAGTGGAGGCTAGTACCTAGGTCAAGTTTCAAGTGGGACTTGGACTTGGCCGGTGATCATGAATAGAAGATTCAAGATGGAGAGGGCAGCACAGTGGTTGAGTGGATCACCATCGATTTGAAGGCAAGGTGGAGAATCGTTGAAAGTGCCTTAAAATCTCGATAACAAGAAAGTTAGAAAATCCTTGAAGATTTTTTAGAAAAATATATTTGGAGATTTTTTGTGGAAAAAAAATATCTTTTCTTGAAGGACACTCTGACTTGGATTTGTTTTATTTTAAAATAGATTTGTTACTAGTTTTTTGGCATGTATTTTTCTATAAATAGGGATTGCTTTATTCATAGAAAAATTGAGATCGAGGGAACAAGGGTTTGTCGTCAAGGGTAAAAGGTTGTTGTTTCTCCTTGGGTAGACTAGGTCAAGTGAGTCTCTTGGTCACGGGAAGAGATTCGGGATTTGGGTAGAATTACGGTTGCTAATTCCTTGTACCCAATTGTGGGAATTTCTTGTAAAGTGATACTCATTGATTCTAGTAGAACGGAGGGGCTTCTCTCTCCCCCAGAGTAGGTAATTCTGAACTGGGTAAACAAAGATTGTGTCTTTCTCTCTTGCTTTTGATTTGTCTACTTGATTACGGATTATTTTATTCGTCTCTATATATTTTTTGATTTTGGTTGCTTGTTTCAATTGCTCCACACATCAAGTTCTTTTATTGGTTTGAGTTTATCGTCGAATTCACAACACATATCCTTCAAAATGTACTCAAATTCTGTAATGTTTTAGTTACCAATTCCAATGAAAGTAAAGAGGAATTTTGTGTGTAGAATGTTGTTTTGGAAATTCTCATGGAATCCATTCTTGTCCTTTCACTGCCATTTGCACCGAACCTCTTGAGCTTATTAATCGATATATTTCATTAAGCATAAATCTGAAACAGTTTTCATTTTTTAAAGAGTTTCAGTCCATGATAGAACTTCAATAAATTCAGAATTTGGCTGTGGCACAACTTTAGCTCAGTTTGTGCTCTAAACTCTGATTGTGTAAACCTTCTGCTTCAATAAATTTATTTGGCTTATAAAAAAACATAAACTTACTGGATTGGTTACTTATTTGTAAGAGCCAAGGTGAAGATAATGTGCACTATATCAGCCTAAAGAGCTTTACAACTAATACGAAGGTCTTTAACTAGTCACTACCATATTTTGATGAAACCCTTGACCAACAAGTCTTTCCTTATTTACTGTACCATCTAGATACCCATTTACAGCCCACTGTTGCCCTAGTTCAAAGAGAAGAGACCAAGTGTTGTTAGCAACTAGAGCATCATACTCTTGTTTTTGCAGCAGCTAATGCAGCTGTAAAGAGAACTGTTGGACGCAGTTTTGGCTTGAGAATACCTGACATAGAAGAAAGAGAACATCATATTTACTATTTAGTTTTTCATGATGCATGTTGCCACAAAGATGGGCCAAATAGTTAGGGAATGAGGTTAGTAGTTGGAATAACACCAAGAGAGACAACTCTGGATGTTGCAACAGGTGCAGGTAGAGAGACACTCTTCAATGAAAACATGAATTTAGTCTTTCATTAAGCAGGACATGTTTAGAAATGAACACTTTTCACTTCCTAATCTAGAAACTTGTACCCTTTAAGACAAGATGAGTAACCAAGTGTGGTATATTCAGCAAATCCAAATTGAAGTTTATTGGGTTACAATGTCCGGGGTAAGGAAAATAGACATAACCAAACATTTCGAAAAAGGAGCAATCAGGATTGTTATTATAGATGAAAGTTAATGGAGTGGAATTGTTACGTGTTGTAAAGTGCAATCTGTTAATGAGATGTAAAGCTTTGTCCCAAAACGAGATAGGCATGGAAGCTTAACGCCATTTATAAATCAGTCAGAATATTCCTTGATTATTAACCCTTCCATCCACTGCTTCTCAACTTCCTTATCGAGTTCAGAACTTGCATCTCTTATTTCCTTCACACTACCACTTGAGAAAATCCAAAACGGCCTTTGCTAATTTAGAGTTGTGATCACTGGAGAGACGGTAAAAAAAAAGACACGGCTTTGCCTTATATATCCACTGATTTCTTTGCTCATGATTTGAGCAAGCATTGGATTATCCTCAACAGACTCTCCAACAATTTAGAGTTGTGATCACTGGAGAGACGGTAAAAAAAAAGACACGGCTTTGCCTTATATATCCACTGATTTCTGTGCTCATGATTTGAGCAAGCATTGGATTATCCTCAACAGACTCTCCAACAATCATTTGCATAGATAAGCATATCTATGTTGAGTGTCTACAGGTGATAATTGTCACCCTAACAAAAATAGGCAGTGTTATGAGTCGTGACTTTAAAGAATAATAAAGCTTTGGCGCGTCTTGTAGAAGATGAATTTTGAATGGCTAAGAAAATGGAATCTCAAACTCATAACTTAATTGATACTAACATTTTTTAAATACAATAATTATATAGCAATCCATACTAAACTCTTTCAATTATATTTATATCCTACTTACTGTCCCTAACTCCAAAAATGGATACTGATGCATAATCTCAACACTCTTAATATGCTCTGTCATGTAACAGAGTGTGGAAAGACTAAGAAGTGTGTATGATCCTTGCATAGAGAAGCACAACACTATATACTTCAATCGGCCAAAGGTCCAAAGGATTCTACATGTTGATCCATATCATAAGCCTGCTAAATGGGAGACCTGCAAGTAATGCTCATAAGAAAACTTTGAAAACTCTTCAATTATTTTTACAAATTTGCATATAGTGCTTCGTTCGATGTGGTTCTTGCAACACAATCTTCATTATTGCTGGACAAGATCAAACACCAAACAAAATGAGGTTTATTGTTTTGATCTGTTTGATTAGTGAAAGAAAAAAAAAGGTGCTACGTTTTCATTATTGTTAGAAGTCTCACATTGGCTAGAGATATGGGAAAGATAGCTTATAAGTGTAGTGCAAACCTCAACTATTAAGCTAGCTTTTGTGGTTGAGTATAAGCCTCTCAAATTATAATATGGTATCAGAGCCTATCATAGATCCATTTTTTTATTGTTGTGGAGACCTCCCATATTTGGGCCACCCGTTGTTGTTGATTCCACGCACAAAGCCCAATAGTGCTGGGCGTGAGGGGGTGTGTTAGAAGTCCCACATTGGCTAGAGATAAGACAAAGATAGCCTTTATAAGTGTAGTACAAACCTCAACTCTTAAGCTAGCTTTTGTGGTTGAGTATAGGCCTCTCAAATTCTAATAATTATTATTAATAATTGAAGAATCTTTGAATCTAAATCGTTTGATAATTGATAGTACTTGATAGTGACTTCAGGGATTGTAGGCACAACATAAAGTGTGTTGGAAATTCCGTCTTCATTGCGGTCCGCCCCCATCTGCCTAATTGTGGCATTTGGGTTGCCTTCATTGCAGCCTCCAACACCTTCATTGTGTTGGGTGTGAAAGGGTGGATTTAGTCCCACATTGCTTAGAGATATGGCCTATGTAGCGTTTATATAGCTTAGGCAACCCTCACCTTACAAACCGGTTTTGTGAGACCCAATATAAAATTCTGACATGGTATCAGAGCTCTCATTCTTGAGGGTCTCGTTTCCGCATAAAAAACCCTAGCCGCCTTTATCGTGCCTTTTTGTCCTTCTGCCTTCATTGCAGAATTCTTTTCAACTGCCTTCATTACAGTTTCAGCAGCAAACAGCTGCAACGCTACTGTTTACGAGTACTGTCCAAGCAAAGTATTGTTCATCGAGTTTTGTTCCCGGCGCACTATTCCCCCGCGCACTGTTCACTCGCGTACTGTTAATCAAAAAAACAATTATTGGAGTTTGTTTGCTATTTTTTGTTCTCCTTATTAGCAGTCACATGACATCAATCAATATGTCAAACAAAGGATTTGTTCCACTCAACCAAAATGAAATAAAGAGGTTGAAATCTTTTCTTAGTGAATTGGAGACACCAACAACGGTTACAACTTCTCTGGCACATTCAGGTATGTTTCCGTTTCCACTATCTCTTGGTAAGTCTCAATTTTCATTTGGATTTAATGCTTCAGATAAACCCTATAACCAATATTGGATACTGGATTCTGGAGCCACCGACCACATGACACCCTTACCCACCCACTTCTCCACTTATTCACCTTGTCCCAGCAACAAGAAAATATCCATAGCAGATGGTACCCTTTTAACTGTAGCTGGCCAAGGAGATGTCCAAATAAGTCCATCTATAATCCTACGAAATGTCCTTCATATTCCCAAGTTGTCTACTTGCCTAATTTCCATACAAAAACTCACAAAAAACCTCTCATGTAATGCTATTTTTTATGACAATGCTTGTGTTTTTCAAGATAAACATTCAGGGAGGACAATTGCAAATGCAAGAGAATGGAATGGTCTTTATTATTTGGATAGCCAGAATCTCCCCGCAAATTCACTCAACAACAACAACTCATTTTTTTCAGAATCAATTAAGACCAACAGGGAGAAGGTCTTTCTATACCACTATCGCCTTGGTCATCCTTCATTTAGAGTCATGAAACAGATATTTCCTTCCTTTTTTAAACATTTAGATGTTGAGAGTCTTTGTTGTGAGGTGTGTGAACTTGCTAAACACAAGCGTGCCTCTTTTCCAGTTAGTAACAAAGTGAGTACTTCTCCATTTAATTTAATTCATACCTGATGTGTGGGGTCCTTCTAATGTTCCAAATATATCGGGTGCTCGATGGTTTATTACGTTCATTGATGATTGTACTCGGGTTACATGGGTCTACTTACTAAAACAAAAGTCTGAAGTTACCTCTGTGTTTCTACATTTTTTATCATTGGTAAGAAACCAGTTTTGAGTGAGTATTAAGAGGGTCAGATCTGATAATGCCAAAGATTACTTCAATCACGGACTTAATTCTTTTCGTCAAAAAGAGGGTATTATCCATGAGTCCTCCTGTGTTAAAACACCCCAACAAAATGGGATTGCAGAGAGAAAAAATAGGCACTTGTTAGATCAAAATGTGCTATATTATTCCAAAACAAGGTTCTATCCTCATTTTATCCCGACGTGTCCACCTCTAGTAATCTCATTCCTAGAATATTTAGGTGTAAGTCGTTCGTCCATATCCATAGTGATGGTAGAGGGAAACTTGATCCTAGAGCCTTAAAGTGTGTCTTTATAGGGTATTCTTCCACCCAAAAGGGTTACAAATGTTATCATCCACCGTCTCATAAATTATTTGTCTCCCGAGATGTCACCTTTCATGAACAAGAAAGTTACTTCGTTCAAACTCATCTTCAGGGGGAGAGCACAAGTAAGAAAGATGGGTCTCTTATACTTCCTGACCTTAATGTCGGACCAGAAGTCGAGGCTGAAATTAGAGGTGAGAATGTTGAGACTGGAATTGGTCTTGAAAATGTTGAAACTAAAGTTGACAATGATGAGACTGAAATTGATTATGAGAAAGATGGAAATATTGGTGTTGATGTGAGATATGGAAAGAATTTAGTATACACAAGGAAAAATAAGACCATTCTTGAATTTACTCATATCCATGAGTCTGATCCAACATTACATGAGGTAACTTTCCTTGACCCTTCAAACTCGAGTGATTCAATTTCAGAATTTTCTCATGCTCAGGAACCAGAACCTAGCTCAACCATACAAAGGGAACCAGAATCCATCCCTATAAGACATAAAAAACCAAAATCCAGAGAAATAACACCAATACACTCTAAAGACTCACATCTCCCAATTGCAGAAAGGAAAAATACTAGAACCTGCACCAACAAGCCACTTTACCCTCCATCCAATTACTTATGCTTTGAACAGTTATCACCTACTCATAAAGCCTTCCTCACAAGCCTAAACACTACCACAATACCTACCTCCTTATTTGAAGCATTGTCTGACAGGAAATGGAAACAGGCCATGAATTTGGAAATGGAGGCACTTGATAAAAACAATACTTGGGAATTGGTTTCTCTACCAAATGGAAAGAAACCTGTATGGTGCAAATGGGTATACACTGTAAAATACAAGGCTGATGGATCTATTGAGGTACAAGGCAAGATTGGTAGCCAAAGGGTTCAATCAGACTTATGGAATAGATTACTCAGAGACATTTGCTCCAGTTGCAAAAATGAATACTGTTAGGGTGATATTATCTTTAGCTGCTAATTACAATTGGAGCTTGCAGCAATTTGATGTAAAAAATGTCTTCCTTCATGGAGAACTTGAAGAAGAGATCTACATGGATGTACCCCCTGGATATCATGAAAATATTTCTGCCAACATCGTGTGCAAGTTAAAAAAGGCTTTATATGGGCTAAAGCAATCACCACGAGCTTGGTTTGGAAGATTCACTAAAGTTATGGTTAGTTTGGGCTTAAAACAAAGTCAAGGAGACCATACACTACAAGAAAATACATTTTTCGCAGCGACAAAAGTCGTTGGAAAATGTCAAAATTCGCTGCAAAAGAGCTTTACCCCAACAACCAAAAAGTCGCTGCTGGTTGTTGCGATAAGTTCCGTTGCAAAAAGTTTTGCAACAAAATTTTTTATTGTTGCCGTTTGCAGTTTTTTCCAACGACAATATTTGTTGCCATTTTTTAAAATTTTGTTGGGATAAGTCAATTTTTTCAACAAAAATTGTTGTTATATCTAACTTATCTTAGCGACTAAAGTTGCTGCGGTAACATATTTTTTTCAACAATTTGTAATTTTTGTTATTATATTTTTTTTACCTTTCTCAATAATAAAAGTTGTAGCTATAGAGTTTATTTATAAGTTTTTTTTTATAATAGAGTTTATTTATAAGCTTATAGTTTGACATTTAAATATAAGTTATTTTTTATAATATATTATGAAATTTTACTTCATATTAAATTTTATATTAATATATATTTTTAATATAACCATATCATTATCGTAATGAAAAAAATTAACACAATATAAATAAAATTTAATTGACATAAATAAATAAATATCATAAATTTGGTTTACATACGAGTTCTATTTCAAAGAAACACAAGAATCACTCTACGTACCAAACATAAAAAGAAAATAGAAACACAAGAATGATGAAAAATATAAACTAAGATTATATATTAATTAAGCCTCCTAACTTTATCTCGACCCTCTCTTCGTAAAGTAGTTGAAGCTTCCATGGTTTCCTTGCAATTTTTAGCCAGTCAAATTTTACAAGTTTAGTATGTAAGTCAATGAATAATAAATGAAAAAGGTCGGCTACAAAAAACAATTAAAATATAAATAACATAATTATATAAATTAAGAGTAAAATAAAAAAGTAAAAATACCTTTGTGTACTGATGTTATTAGTACTTTCAACTCTATGATCATGGTAAGCTGCAATGTTCCTAGCACTAGAAAACTGTCCGGCCTATATAAATTAATGTTCAAATCAAAACACAAAGATCGATTAATGAAAGATTCAAAATACCAAACTAATAAATTTTTAAAAAAAATGTTGAGTTTTTTTTGTTACTATTTAAGCCATACTTACCGTAAAGGAATTCATTCTAAAAAAGGTATGTGCCAATTTTTCCTCAACTTGCTTCTCCAATCGTTCTTCAAGCTGTCTTAGAGTCTCTTCAAATTGTGATGTCATTTCTTCTCTTTTGTGACGCTCTTCTTGAAGTTGAGCTTCAACCTCTTTCAATTTCAATTCTATATCATGTCTCTTTTCACGTTCACTTGCTAAGTCTTGATTTAAAGCTGAAGATTTTCCTCTTGTTGGTTTAATTCCAACTCCAAGACCGCGACAATACCCAGTTCGCTTTCCCACAATTGATTGGAAAGTTTCATTAATAATTTGGTCTTCATCAACATCTTCATTAATGTCTTGCAATATCTCAGAAGTAGCTTCTTGCACCTTCAACTATTAAAGGAAAGTAAATCAAAATTATAATTGAAAATAAAAGCTCATTTGTAAATATAATAATTAAGTCATACATGAACTGTATTACTAAAAAATATATAGTACTGCCGACTAATTTTTCAATTTGAGATAAGCTAGACTGGACAGTTGGTAGTGAAAAATTTATTCTATGTTCCCTGTCAATTGTTTTTAGATATCACAGAAAGGATAACTCATTATCCTAAATCCAATGCCTTATGATGTATTACTAAATAAATATTAGAACCTGTTATTGAATATAGTTCCTGAAAAGAAAAAAGAAGCCATACATGAACTTCTCTAGAAGCTTCATCTACCCATTCTCCACTGTTCTTCATGTGAGTCATTTGCCATAAATCTTGAAAATTGGACTTTTTTCCAGTATCAGGATCTCTCTAAGAATACAACCACAAAACATTATATTAATACATTATAATATAATAGAAAATTAATAATAAATTGCCATCTTTTAATATATTGTTATTACCGCATCATAACTAATAGCTTGAAAAGATTTTCGTCCACATATATGATTGATAACTTGTTTTGCTTTGTTTGATTTGTTCCTTTCACTCATTGCCTAAAATAATACAAACAAAATACTTTAATTTATATCACATTATATATCTTAATTTAATAAAATTTATGATATTTTAATTCCAAAATACCTTGAAGCCTGAACTTGAAAAATAATTTACCAAATATGCCCAATCGTCTTCATCCACTTCATCAGGTTTGTTCTCTAAAGCTTGCTCATTTGTTTCAAACTTTTTATAGTGGCTATGAAGTCTTGTCCTATGATTTCGGTAGACTCTTCTTGATGTCTCAAGTATAACATCTCTAATATGCTCTGATTCATCAATGTCAAAAGTATCCTACATTAAATAACGGAAATAAAAATCATTATTAAATACTATTAATTCAAGAAACAAAATATCATGTGAACGAAATTAAGATTACCAGAACTTTTGATACTATATTTTCTTTATAATCTTCAGAAATGTTTTTCCACTTCTCAACATTGAGAGGGGCATGCTTCTTAGTAATAGTAGAGGCTTCAGTAACAAAATCAGAAGCTTCAGGCCCAACAGCTACCATTTTATTGGCTGGAATAAAAACATGTAATTTTCCCGTAGCACTCTTCCTCTTTTTCTTTGCAACACTTAAACCTGCAGTTTTACCTCTTCCCTTTTTTTTTGTACATTCTTTTTATTTATATTAGGAACAAAAAAAGAAGTTAAGTTAGACATAAAGAAGAATGGTTGAAAACAAAAAAAATTAACATAAAAAAAATGTCAAATTATTCTACCTTTTTGAAGTAAATCCATATTAGCACTTGAAGAGCTTGGATGTATTGAATTTGATTCATGACTTGGATGCTCCATTATGAGATTTTTATGGTGTGAGCTAGTGGAGTTTGCAGAGCATATTTAGATTCATGACAACATGGTTGTAAATGAGTAGAGGTTTGAAATGGTTTCCTATATTAATTGGCAGTTTCCAAAGTAAAAAGTGTAGTGCATATGATTAGCGGGAATATTTAATTTTCTATCTTAGAATGAAAATAAAATTAGCGGCTAAATTTTACAATTCATTGAAATTGTGCAATGTACATTTAGCGCCTAAATTTTAGCTCCTAAATTTTTTATATAATGTGGGAAAACTGGAGTTCCAGCATTTTCGCACCACTAAGTGAGTCACAACTCACTACTTTTTAATAATCTCCAATTAATTTTTGTTTTTCTAATCCACACAATGTTTATGTGTAAATGTAATACCACCACTTTAGGAAAAATTGTATACACCATCCAGGGTACAAAACAAGTACCGAGCGTTATTATTATTTTAAGCATTATTATTATTATTATTTAGATTAATATATATTTATCCTATAAAATTTTATATTTGATTCCTATAAAAAAATGGTATATTTTCGTCTACTAAATTATTATGCATATAGTTTGTCTTTGCCACTAAACCTATGTGTAAAATGATCGTCCTAGCAAGAATATGAGCAATCAAATTTGTTTGTCTCTTAATAAATTTAACCTCAAATTTTACAAAAGGCGACAACACATTATTAATAGAAAAAAATAATTAAATTGAAAAATGTTAGAATTGAAGAAATAATGACATAAAAAACATATTTACTCCGTGTTTGAATCTGTATTTTCTGAAAAATCTTCTTCATATGTGGAAGATTCATCTTCATCATCTTCGGTGTCAGTGTCTTCAACATCGTTCAAGTCACCTGATTCTTTTTCTTGGTCAACGATATAATCATCTAAACATATTCCACCAACATCGTCTCTATGTAGAATATCATCTCGGTCCATTAATGGTGCATCTAGCTGAATATGTGTATCACCCAACTCATTGAGTTGGTATGGTTCGGAGCCATCATCACATGACAAATCAAAATTATTTCTCGGCTTAACGTTGACCACTGTGTGCCATTTTTCATTGTCACTGTGTCTTACATAGTAAACCAATCCAGCTTGAGAACCTAAGATAAATGGATCATTTCTATAGTATAATTGCGTCATATCAACATTGATAAATCCATATTCATCTTTTTTATATCCTCTACCTTGATTTCGACCTTGTATAGGGGCTTGAAACCAATCACATTTAAATAAAATGACTACATTTCTATTCAAATAACTTACTTCTGTGATTTTTTTTATCACTCCATAATAATCAATATGGCCTGTCAACTCATCACCTCTTACTATCACACCACTATTTTGGGTTTTTAAATGTACCTCACTATCTTTTGTACGAAATTTGAAACCATTCAGAAAATAGCCGTTGTGATTGCATACTCGACAATCTGGACCTCTTGCTAAAGCTACCAGTTGGCTAGTAATTCTCTTATCACCCGATTTTTGTAGTTGTATAACCTACATTTATAAATGATATTAACACACTTAACTTGAGTTTAAAGAGTAAAATCGATTCACTAAAACTTTGTCAAACATTCTACAAAAAGAGGAAAATCACGTTTGGAAGGTTCAAATGTACGTTTCTGGTGTTTGAACGCGCAACCAAACATGTACTTATATTTTCTACAAATAAATATCAAAAGTCCTATTTTACTTTACCTGCTTTTCAAACCACTTGTGAAATTTCTCTTTGTGTCTCTTGTCCACATTTCTACTATTCTCGTTTCTTAACATAGTCATGTGTTCCCTATAAATTATTAAACATCGTTAAAATACCATAACTTTATAAAATCATGTAAAATATAACAAAGATGCATATAAAAAGATAACAAAGATAATTACTCTATCCAAGGTCTGACTTCTTCACAATTTTGTAATATATAAAAATGAGCTTGTTGAATTTGATATAAGCTCATATTCTCCCAAGAATTTCCGCCAATAGGTCTACCATTATTCTTGAACACTGACAATCCGATATAGTCATCACATGAGTAATCCATACATCTTTCAGGTCGATTCAATCTAGAATCCATATCTGTCAAATATCTGGCACAAAATATCATACACTCTTCAGCCACATAACCTTCTTCTATGGAACCTTCTGGTCGTGCTTTGTTACGCACATAACCCTTTAGTACACGCAAGAATCTGACAATAAATAAATTCATATTCATATATAAATAATAAGAAAAAAACAATTATATTTTATATATGAAATATTGTTTAAACTAACCTTTTAATAGGATACATCCATCTATATTGAACCGGACCTCCAAGTTTTGCTTCATTTTCCAGGTGAATCGGTAAATGAACCATAACATCAAAAAATGATGGTGGAAAAATGCGCTCCAACTTACAAAGAGTCACTGCAATATTATTCTCTAATCGGTTTAACTCATCTACTTTTAACTCTTTGGAGCATATATCACCAAAAAATAGAGACAGCTCAACCAATGGAGCACATGCATCCTTTGGGAGCAACCCTTTTATGGCAAGGGGGATGACTCTTTCAAACAAAACATGATAATCATGACTTTTAAGTCCATAAATCTTTAAGTTGTCAACATTTACACCGCGGCTGATATTTGAAGCAAAAGCATCAGGAAATCTCACATCCTTCAAGACACGACAAAACCTAGCCTTTTCTACCTTTGACATTGTGTACAGTGCAGGAGGAATTATATATTTATCTCCATTTTTAATAGGCTGAAGTTGTTTTTTGAGTTTTAAGGGTTCCAAATCTAATCGAGACTTTAAGGTATCTTTTGTTTTACCTTCAATATCCAACAATGTCCCAACAACACTTTCACATATATTTTTTTCTATGTGCATGACATCCAAATTATGTCTTAATAATATTGTTCTCCAATAAGGCAATTCAAAAAATACACTTTTTTTCTTCCAATTATGATTTACGTCTTCATTTCGTTTTCTTTTTTTTGTACATTTTCCAAAGGTCCCTAGTTCAAGATTCTCAAGTTGTGCTATCACGTCATCTCCGGTCAATTGTCTTGGAGGATTCCTTATCTCTTTTGTGTTATCAAATGAGCTCTTATTCTTACGCCACATGTGATTAATAGGCAAAAACCTACGATGACCCATATAACATTGCTTACGACTCTATTTCAAACGACAAGAGCTAGTCTCTTTATTGCAACAAGGGCAAGCTAATGCTCCTTTAGTGCTCCAGCCAGACAACATTCCATAAGCTGGAAAATCGTTAATGGTCCAAAATAAAGCTGCATGTAATGTAAAATTTTGTCCAGTGGAAGCATCATATGTTTCAATACCGACATTCCATAACTCTTTCAGGTCATCAATCAACGGCTAAAGAAAAACATCAATATCATTTCCAGGACTTTTTGGACCAGAAATAAGCAATGATAACATAAAGTTTGGTTGTTTCATGCATAACCAAGGAGGTAAGTTATAAGGAATTAAAACCACAGGCCACATACTGTAACTGGTACTCATCATACCGAAAGGGTTAAAACCATCTGATGCTAGACCAAGCCTTATGTTACGCGCATCTGAAGCGAAAAATGTGTGTTCTTCATCAAATTTCTTCCAAGTCATAGAGTCAGCTGGATGCCTCAAAATTCCATCATCGATTCTTTTATTTTTATGCCATATCATGTCTTCTGCAGTTTGTTTTGACATAAATAATCTTTGTAGTCTTGGTTTTATGGGAAAGTAACGAACTATCTTATTGGCAACATCATTCTTCTTATTTGTTTGCCATCTACTTTCTCCACAAATAGGACACTCTCTAAGATTTTCATGTTCTCCCCTATACAAAATACAATCATTAGAACATGCATCTATCTTAACATAATCAAGTCCAAGATCCTTAATAACCTTCTGAAAGTCATACATTGAGTCGGGAAGCACATTACCTTCGGGTAATGCTTCACTGAGTAGCTTTAGTAGTGAGTCAAATGAAGTATTGCTCCACCCGTAAAGACATTTCATTTGAAAAATGCGCATAATAAAAGATAACTTCGAGAACTTTTGACAACCAGGATATAATTTTTGTTCAGCATCATTCAACAATCCATAAAATTTTTTAGCATCTCCATTTGGCTCTTCAGTGGCATTAGACATAGGATGATCATACACATGATCTTGATTTGCCTTGAATGATTGATACATATCATGCAACATTGAGTAGGTTTGAGCATCATCACTCGTTTCAAGATTGACATCATAATCAATACCTTCATCTTTCGAATCTCTATCATTACTAGACGACGAATCATCTGATTTTTCTCCATGTAAGTCCCATTTCTCGTAACTTGGTTCAAAGCCCCACTGTAGTAAATGTCGTTGTGTATCTTCTCTGTTGTGAAAGAAAACATTATTGCACTTCCGGCACAGGCATCTAAGTTTTATTTTAAGATTACGTCCAGAAAATGCAAATTCAAGAAAGTAATTAATTCCGTTTACATATTCCGGTAAACTGACATCTTCAAATTTCATCCATCTCTTATCGTGTTTACTCATGGTAACAATTCCTGTCATTTGAGAAAGAAATAAAAAATATGTTCTATTCTTAAAAACAGAAATATTATAATTATTGTGTTCGTGAATTGAATATTTTCATAAAGAGAATTAAAAAATTACTATACTACTAATATATAGCTTAATTTAAAGAATAATGTGTAATAACTATCTTTAGCATAATTTCTAATTTTGCATACTATTGTAATACTGTGTTAATTGATACATATGAACTAACGAGCTAATGAAATACCCACCACCGATAATCCCTTTTACAATTTCATTAAAAAAAAAAGTCCCTTTCACAGAACAAATCATTAACTCTAGTCCACTATATTTTTTTGACCTACACTCCTATGTATGCCCACTTCACTCAAGAATTTTTATTAGCTCACTGTGCAAATATTTAAGTTATGAAGAAGAAGAAAAGAGGCAAACTGATTCTTTTTTTTTTTTGTACATGAAATTGATCTAATTTTTTTTTATATATTTGAAATTGATCTAATTTTATTATTGAATGAAAAAGAAAACTTCATACCTGGTAGGTATAGGTCGATCAAAGACTGATTTATTGCTTTGTGCTCTGGAATAGTTGACTAATATGAAAATCAAATTATTCTAATTTTTTTTAAGGCAATAAAATTATTCGAAATGGACTTTAAAGAAGTTGATCTTTTGACAAAACATGAAATCTAGTCTTTTCTTGTTTTTATATTTACGCAAAAAGAGGTCATTTATATATTAATACGGCAGATTAGTTATATATTAATGGATAGGCGTAATTGATATAGGTAGTTAGTTAACTTGAGTCTTCAATTTTTTTAATTTTTTTTGACTAATTTTGGATAGGTATTAAATACTCTTTTTTGGATTAATTCCGCAAAAGAAAATATAACAATAAATATATAAAAGTTTTTTACTTAAAAAAAAGGTAGATTTCATTTTTCATTTTTTTATTTGATTTTAAAATATGTAGATTTCTTTGTACAAAAAAGAAAATACCTAGATTTCTTTGCCACGTAATATTAGTAATTTTAAAAATAAAAAACCACCACTATATTATTATTTTGTTATTAACCAAAAAAATACTGTATATTATTTTATTTTTTTGGTAGAGAAAAACTAGTATATTATACATTTTTTTTATGAGGTTATGTTTTTTATGAGAAGTATATTATACATTTATACTCCCTTAAATAAAAAATAAATAGTATCTTATAAAAAAAAAAAGTAGGTGTAGTATTTCTCATTGCCACATCATTATCAATAATTTTAAAAATAAAATTGCTAAAAAAAAGTAGGTATGTGAACAAACCAAACTGTTTCACTTTCAAATGCAAAAAAAAAAAAAATGTTTCACTTTCACGTGAAATCAGCATTTAAATAAAAAAGAAAAAGTATGAAATATAAAAAATAAATAAAAAATAAGTATGAAATATATGAACTAATACTATAAAGTAACACTCTCTCCCCACAATGTGCACGTATAGGAAGTTGTTTGTTTAAGTATTTAATTATTTTAATTTTAAATTAAAACTACCACTCACCACCTAAAATTGTGGATGTGATGGTTGTTTTTAGCGGCGATCTCATTACAATATTGCTGCTAATGTATTATACTTCCCAACAACACTTGAATTGTTGCAAAAAAGTCGTAGCAAAAACTATCAATTCTTGTAGTGATACTTTATTTGTTAAACACTCTGAGTCCTGGGAGTCACTGTGTTATTAGTGTATGTAGACGACATTATAGTAACAGGTGATGATGAAGAAGAGCAACAAATGTTAGGTCAACAATTAGCCAAGGAATTTGAGATTAAGTCCTTGGGAAAATTGAAGTATTTTCCGGGAATAGAAGGGGCTCATTCTAAGAAAGGGATTTTCATATACCAACAGAAATATATTATTGATCTTCTGCAAGAGACTGGCAAGACAGCATGCAAGCATGCTTGTACACCAATTGATCCAAATGTAAAGTTGGGGAATGCAGAAGAAGATATTGCGGTTAATAAGGAAATGTATCAAAGGTTGGTCGGCAAACTTATATACTTATCACATACTAGACCGGATGTTGCTTTTGCAGTAAGCTTAATGAGCCAATTCATGCATCAACCAAAGGAGATTCATTTACAAGCTGCACTCCAAATTGTTCAATATTTGAAAGGAACCCCAGGTAGAGGGATTTTGTTCGAACGAAATGGAAGTGTAGGACTTGAAGCATATACTGATGCTGACTATGCAGTGTCAATTGCGGATAGAAGATCAACTACAAGATATTGCACTTTCTTAGGTGGGAATCTTGTCACTTGGAAGAGTAAAAAGCAAAGTGTGGTATCCAGATCTAGTGTTGAAGCAGAGTTCAGGTCAATGGCACAAGGAATATGTGAATTACTATGGCTGAAAAGCATCTTGGAAGACTTGAGGATAAAGAGTGATGAACCAATGAAACTCTATTATGATAATAAATCTGCTATTAGCATAGCCCATAATCCTGTGCAGCATGATAGAACCAAACATATTGAAGTTGACAGACATTTCATCAAAGAAAAATTAGATAGTGGTCTAATTTGCACTCCATATGTCTCTTCCCAAGGAAACCTTGCAGATCTTCTAACTAAGGGGCTGAACAACAATAACTTTGAAAGAATTGTTTCCAAGCTGAGAATGATCGATATTCATTCACCAGCTTGAGGGGGAGTGTTGTAAATAAGTAGTAAATATTTTATTACTAGAAGCAATCTTTTATTTCTATTAGTAATATGTATTCGCCTCATGGCCCATTAGGTTAGAGTAGCCTATATAAACATATTAGTGATTGTATATTATTCATAACTTGACATATAATAATATTCAGTTTTCACAAAGTGCATCACTATATTTCTTTCCATGTTATTAACAAATTCTCAAATCTCAATACCAGAATCCACTTATTCTCATTTGTTGCAGTGATGTGGTAAGTATTAACTGGAAGGATTTTTCTGGAACAATTCTCGATATGTATCGTGAACTTATCCCTACCGGACTACGAATATGGATATTCAGGTTACTTCCATTTTCTAATATCTACACATGCCTTAAATATGTAAACTCATTCATCCACGGTGATTCATTTATCATTACCTTTAATAATTTTTGCCGCCAAAGTAACATACTTTTTTGTGTTTCTTCAATTTGTCTGTCATTTCCAGTGGTAATACGGACGCTGTAATCCCGGTAACATCTACACGCTATATCATAGCCGCTCTCAAGCTTCCAACAGCGAGCCCCTGACGTGCATTGTATGATGACGGAGAGGTAAGTCGGTATTAGACAGAGAGATGGATAAATTAGATTCTATATATTTTCTTAGTTTATTTTCTATTTTCCTCGTTGCTAGCAGCTAGCTATTGTTCACTTCACAGTCACTTCATTCCATTGACATATAAGTGAAACAAACAGGTAGGAGGTTGGACTCAAGAATACGATGGACTCACGTTTGTAAACGTAAGGGGTGCAGGGCATGAAGTTCCTCTGCATAGACCAAAACTTGCTCTAACAATGTTCAAAGCCTTCTTAGCAGGAACCTCCATGCCAACTCTTGAACCACTCTCACTCACCGCCGCCTATTGATATGATTCATTCAAGTTTATGGTTGTTAGATTTCTCGTTTGTGTCTGTTTTCCATCAAACAATCATCAATAATATTCTTCGGATCCATGCTATGGAGCACAAGTTATTCATACAAGAAATGCACGAGCGCTGATGTGTTGTTAAAGAAAGAATGTGAAGAGATTAAATCCCCCTTTCAGGGAAAGTCTAAGAATGAGAAAAAAGATTGATTTATTGCTTGCCTTCCATATCACAGTACAATCATATATATACTACTATATGGATTCAACAACTTCCTAGATTTTGGGATCTAGAGGACACATGTCCATTATCAAAGCAAAAGGAAATAACAAACCGAAAAGAAAATAATAATTATTATTCTATAAGTTTATCCTATTATATCAGCAAATGAAGAATGAAAAGATTGCCTCATGACTGGTTCTTGTCTTCTAGTGAAAAGCTCCCTTAGTCTTCATATCGTTTGGGCCTCTTGATAATTCTTTTGGGTTTGCTGCTTGGTCCAATAACTATAGTTGGTCCTTTTCCTTTTGAATCCAAGTCTAGCTGTGTAACATTGCCTACGTCATCAAAACAAATCTTGTCCTCAAGATTAATGTTGGGAAATTGGGTCTGAAAGCTAGCTTTGTCGACCCAAGTGGCTTCAGTGATGGGGAGATCTTTCCATTCGACTAAGAGCTCTTCAGTACCCGCAGAGGAAATTCGACGATTAATGATGGCAAACGGAACCGGAGTGAGTGATGGATACGAGGGCGGATCAGAAATAGGAGTGATTTGAGTTGTGGGTTGTCCGTGACAGAGTTTGAGGAGGGATATATGGAATACGGGATGAATGCGAGATGTAGATGGTAAATCCAGCTCATATGCGACCTTGCCAATCCGTTTAATGATACGAAAAGGCCCATAGTAACGTTTAGCAAGTTTATGAGATTCTCTGTTGTGAACAGATAGCTGACGATAGGGTTGAAGTTTCAAATAAACCCATTGGCCTTCTTCAAAGGTACGATCCTGGCGGTGACGATTAGCTTGTACTGTCATTCGGTTACGAGCTCGAGTGAGGTTCTCCTTTAATATCTTCAAAACCATAGTTTTCTGGGTCAGTAACTCATCTAAACTCTCAATTTTGCTGGTACCAGGATTGTAGTGAACCATGTTAGGTGGTTTTCTGCCATATAAAGCTTCAAAGGGAGTCATGCCAATAGCAGAGTGGAAAGAGGTGTTGTACCAAAATTCCGCTAAAGGAAGAAAACGTAACCAGAGTTTGGGTTCATCACTGACAAAGCATCGCAAATATGTTTCCAAGCAACGATTGAGGACCTCGGTTTGCCCGTCTGACTGAGGGTGATACGAGCTACTGAAAGCCAGGGTTGTACCAAGATGGTGAAACAGAGCTCGCCAAAATTGGCTTATAAAAACACGATCTCGATCACTGACAATTGTTTTTGGTGCCCCATGTAAGCGGTAGACTTCAGTAATAAATATTGGAGCAAGTGAAGCGGCAGTGAAGGATCCCGGCAAAGCGATGAAATGAGCGAATTTGGTAAGACGATCTACAATCACCCAAATGGAAGATCGATTGTGAGTTGGAGGTAGGTGAGTGATAAAGTCCATTGAAATGTCTTCCCATACTTGTTGCGGCGTTGGAAGAGGTTGTAAAAGACCATACGGAGATTGAGTTGAGTACTTATTGTGCTGACAAATGGCACAAGAATTGACAAATTGTTTGACATCTTTATGCATACCAGGCCAATAGAATGAGGCTGAGAGTCGAGCTAGAGTTGCTTGAATACCGGAGTGGCCCCCTGTAGGTGATGAATGAAATTCCTGTAATAAAGAATTGATGAGTCCAGATTCAAGAGGAATAAATAACCTGTTCTGGAAATATAAAAGGCCTGATTTCACTTGAAATCGTTGCTGCATCTTTGAGTCGGTTGTGGCTTTATGCATCAATTTAGTACCTGCAGAGTCAGAAAAAAATGATTGTAATTGAGAAATTAAAGGTGAAACAGGGAAAGTAAGCAATGCACATTCTCCTTCAATTGGTGAATCCTGTACTCGAGATAAGGCATCCGCAACCACATTCTCTTTGCCGGGTTTGTAATGGATTTCATAATTATAGCCAACCAATTTGGTTAACCATTTTTGTTGCTCCGGGGTTTGGATGGTTTGAGTCATAAGGCTTTTAAGACTTTTGTGATCGGTGAAGATTTTGAAGGTGGAGCCCAAAAGGTATTGCCGCCATTTTTTTATAGCTTCTGTGAGAGCATATAATTCTCGTACATAAGTGGAAGAAGTACTCAAACGGAATGAAAGTTTTTTGCTAAAGAAAGCCAAAGGTTTGGAGTTTTGGGATAGGACTGCACCGACTGCAGTAAGAGAAGCATCAGTGGTGACTTCAAATGGAAGATTGAAATTAGGCAAGGTCAGTAAGGGAAGATTAGCCATAGCATCTTTAAGGGTGTGAAAAGCAGCAGTTGCAGCATCAGTCCATTCAAAAGAATTTGCCTTAAGTAAATCGGTCAAAGGACTTGCAATAGTAGCATAATTGAGGACAAAGCGGCGATAAAACCCCGTAAGGCCAAGGAATGCACGTAGTGCAGTGATATTCTTAGGACGGGGCTAAGAGACCATGACTTGTATTTTGGAAGGATCAGCTCTTACTCCTTCAACAGATATGATGTGGCCCAAATATTCAACAGAAGATACTCCAAATTGACATTTAGAAAGCTTGGCAAAAAACTGATGTTGTGATAAAGAATGAAGAACTTGCTGGAGATGTACCAAATGAGCTTGCCAATTTGGACTGTACACAAGGATGTCATCAAAAAAAACTAATGCGAATTTGCGGAGAAAAGGACGTAAAAGATCATTCATAGCTGCTTGGAAGGTGGATGGCGCATTAGAAAGCCCAAAAGGCATGACAATAAATTCGTAATGGCCATCAAGCGTACGAAACCCTGTTTTGTGAATGTCCTCGGTTGCTACTCGAATTTGATGGTATCCGGAACGAAGATCAATTTTAGTAAAAAAATTAGATCCATGTAACTCATCAAGGAGCTCGTCAATGGTGGGAATGGGGAAACGGTCTTTAATGGTGATGGCATTTAGAGCACGGTAGTCTACGCAAAATCGCCAAGAACCATCCTTCTTCTTGACTAATAATACCGGGGAAGAGTATGGACTAGTGCTTGGTTGGATTAAACCGTCTTTCAACATATCAACAATTATGGTAGTCATTGCTTCTTTTTGGTAATGAGGATAACGATAAGGTTTAATATTAACAGGATTGGCAGCAGGTGTTAAATGAATATGATGGTCATGAGGGCGTGATGGGGGAAGGCTTTGTGGTTTTGTGAATATGTGAAGGTAGGGTTGTAAAATGGATTGTAAATCTGGTTGTAGGGAAGTAAGGATTTGAGCATCAGAGGGAGGGATTTGTGAAGGGTTTGTGGATGAAGGTATCATGGTAATGGAGTGTAAGGTAGCAATAGAGTTGGTATGCATCATTCGAGTAATTTGATGAAAAGATGCTGGTGTGGCAGAGGACGGTTTTGAGCCAGTGATGGTAAGGAGGGAATCATGGTGGTAAAATTGCATTGAAGGAATGGTGAAATCCGAAACAAATGGACCTAATGTTTGTAACCATTGTACTCCAAGGACAACATCAGCACCCTGGATGGGTAGGACATATAGAGATATGTGGAAAGTATGATCATTAACAACGACGGGAACGTCATTACAGATGCCGGTACAATGGAGATGTTCACCGTTGCCAACCATGACGGTGAACGAGGATAAAGGTTGAATTGGCAAATGTAAAAATGCAGCAATCCTAGGTTGTATAATATTGTGTGAGCTACCAGAGTCAACAAGTACAGTGACTCTGTGGGTTTGAATGGTGGCAGAAAAACGAAGGGTGCGAGGTGAGGGGTGTCCTGTAGCGGCTTGAAGGGATAGCTGAAAAAGTTCAGAGTCGGGTGGAAGTGGATTTGGTTTAGGTTCAGGGTTATTGCAAAGTAGGGTTGATGGAAGTGGTGTTTGGGTCGGGTCAGGAATATCTGGAGCGAGGAAAGCATAAAGCGGATCCTCATCGACGGCAGAGACATCGTCACCAAGGAGGAGAAGGAATTGTTTCTGTTTACAACGGTGACCCGTGTGGAAACGTTCGTCACAGTTAAAGCATAACCCTTTTGAACGCCGGAGTTGCATTTCGGCTGGAGAAAGTCTTTTAATGGGTAAAACGGTGGAAGAAGGGGGGTTTGTAGGGAGTAATTTAGAGGATGGAGTGGGGATTAATGGTGGTTTTGGAGGAGGGTATTTTGGGAACGATGGTGAAAGAGAACGATTTGCTAATGATTTAGATTCAATTAATTTAGCTAAACCGATGGCTTGGGAAATGGAGTGAGGTTGGTGTATCGCTAATTCATGCTGAATATGAGGTTTTAAGCCAGAAACAAAACAATCAACAATAGCTACAGAGGAAAGACCAGTTACCCTATTGCAGAGCCGTTCGAACTCACGTTGATAGTCAACCACCGTGGTAGTTTGCTTGAGTTTGAACAGAGCTTGTTGGTGATTGTCGAAGGCGGAGGGACCAAAACGGGTCTCGAGAGCTGCGGTGAAATCGTCCCAGGTGGAGAGGAGGTGGCTTTTATACATCCATTGAAACCATCCAAGAGCTTCACCGGTCATGTATCCGGGGACGTGAGAAAGACGTTGATAGTTAGCAATGGAATAATGGTCAAAAAATTGATTGGCTTGAAAAACCCAATCTAGTGGATTCGAGCCATCAAAGGGAAGGAGACGGATTTTGGGTGGTTTAGGAGAAGAATCGGTGGTGGAGTGTGATGGAGAAGCGTTACTGGAAGAGTTTGTCGGAATCTGGGAGTTGAGGGATTCGAAAGAGTTGAGGTAATCGGCGTGACGGCCGTCCTGGGTAGTACGAAATTGGGTGAAGGCGGCGGTTAAGGCATTAATGGAGTTTTGCAGTTCTTGGAGTGAAGGTGATTCAGACGGTGGAGGTGGGTTGGCTGGAAGTTGGTTGCGGTGTGCCATAGTTCAAGATGAGAGCACCAATTGTTAAAGAAAGAATGTGAAGAGATTAAATCCCCCTTTCAGGGAAAGTCTAAGAATGAGAAAAAAGATTGATTTATTGCTTGCCTTCCATATCACAGTACAATCATATATATACTACTATATGGATTCAACAACTTCCTAGATTTTGGGATCTAGAGGACACATGTCCATTATCAAAGCAAAAGGAAATAACAAACCGAAAAGAAAATAATAATTATTATTCTATAAGTTTATCCTATTATATCAGCAAATGAAGAATGAAAAGATTGCCTCATGACTGGTTCTTGTCTTCTAGTGAAAAGCTCTCTTAGTCTTCATATCGTTTGGGCCTCTTGATAATTCTTTTGAGTTTGCTGCTTGGTCCAATAACTATAGTTGGTCCTTTTCCTTTTGAATCCAAGTCTAGCTGTGTAACATGTGTCTTGTTTCTAAAGAAACATGAAGTGGTTATCTTATCTCCTACATCTGACCGAAGTCGGGCGTCATGGAGTATGAAATAGCTAATCAAAACATTTCGTAACGATAAGCATTTCTCATTTTCTCTATTTATGGATTTTTGCTCATCAGAGTTGTACTCTAACGATTTTGTCGACCTAATTGATTATTCTCACAATTCTACTTACACATGCACAATTGAAGTGTGGGAACATAATAGACTAGTTTGTGTATTTTTAGTGTGTGGAGCTTATAAAAATTCAAACCAATAGATTCGAAATCTCCACCACTTATAAACACTTTAATTATTTTTTACCAATGAGGAACTTCTTAATTTTCAAAAAATATACTACAATTTCCGTCCATGAGTAATTATGTATATTTTGAATTCAATTCATTACCATTAATAAATAAAACTAGTTAATATTTCATTGAGTGAAGACGGTCCCTCACAAATATATGATACTTTAGTCCCTAACAAAAATAAAGCTCAAATTAGTCTTTAACATTTTCATACTTGAGACAAACTAGTCTCTTGATTCATTATAAGATATGGACTAGTTTAAAAGTTTTTTACTACACTCAAGATTCTACCGGAAGAGCTTGAGGCTTATCTACCTACTCCCATTTGTTCGTGTCCTATGAGATGCATCTGCAATCCAGGAATCAGTAATGCTAAACATCAACATGACATTTATTTGTTCTTTTACTTACTTGACAAAAAAAAAAAAAGTAGTTTTGTCCTACAATGAATGACTTATTTACGTAAGAAAATTGTTGCAAAATAAATGACTCTATTCAATTTTTAATACAATTTAATAATTTTTTCTCAATTCAACACTCACATCATTCTCGTGACAAAAATAGTTTAATAAAAACATTATTCTCACCAATCGTTAGTTGATTCGGTGGTGATTGACGCTGAACCTGATAGGTAGGATCATAATTCGATTATCGCAACTACAATTGGAAGGAGCTGAAATCATGATACCCAGAACTGACCCCGAACCAGATTAAATTAGTGGTTAAAACAAAAACAAAAAACACTTTTCTCTCATCAAATATGTCCCTCGTTGTGGGTCACAGGGAGGAGCAATCAATACCTTATAAAGGCTATAGAAGTGTGTGGTATTATTATATCTATCAAAAATCTGAAATGGCCAATTCTGAGTGGTCTCAAATTTTGTTCATAAACATCATAATATTGGCAACCCTTTTCCTATGCAACATCAATTTTGCATTTGCAACAGACCCATTTGTCCAACAAAGGCAAGACAAGATTGATGAGCCACTCCCAGGCCAAAACTTCAACATCAGCTTCGAACACTATTCTGGGTATATAACTGTCAACGAGGATGTTGGTAGGACATTGTTTTATTGGTTCATTGAAGCAGATCATATAGACCCTTCTTCAAAACCACTTCTTTTATGGCTTAATGGTGGACCTGGTTGTTCATCTATTGCTTATGGTGAAGCTGAAGAAATTGGTCCTTTTCATATTAATTCAGATGGAACACTTTATCTTAATCCTTATTCTTGGAATCAAGGTGAGTCTTTATGTGTTGAAGCATTCAAAAAATGTATGTTTTGTAATATTGTTATGTTAAATTGTTTCATTTGTGTTAAATTAGTGTCCTTATCTATTTGTTTTGTTTTGTTTTGTTGTAGTTGCCAACATTCTATATATTGACTCTCCTGTTGGAGTTGGATTTTCATATTCAAAGAATTCATCTGACATTCGCAACAATGGTGATAAGAGGACAGGTAAAGCATCACTTACTTGAATCTAGATTCTCTACATTTAGAAATACACATATTTTCACACATTAATTAATCAAATCGGTCATTGGTTTGAGATCAGTCGGCTCACGGGTTCAGATGACACAACCCCAGACACAAACATGTCGATACCGATAATAATTTAGAAAATGACATAATTCAATATAATCATAAATGTCGGTGTCGTGTTTGTGTCGGACACCGACGCGCGTTCGACACCTGAGCACGTCTAATTCAAGGAGTGTCCGTGCTTCATACACCAAAATTAATGAATGTATCACACATTTAAACATGGAATCAAAATACTACTTTATGGTATGTATTTCACATTGGGCGTCTCTATTAAGAAGTGAAACTTATAAGCCAAAGGATTCTTCCTCATAATAGAGTAGTATTTTGGGATAAGTTCTCCAATTAGGCTTATGCTCATTATATTGGTGCTTTTGTTAAGAGGTTGACTTCTTTGAAAGGGTTGTCTATAGAGGATTCTTCTGACGGTGAGGAAGTTGAGTGAAGCGTCAATGAGTTTTGTGTAATGACGTTGTCTCTCAAATAGTGGGACTTTGTAAAATTGATTTTAGTTAAATTTCAGTTGGATGTAAAATAGTTTGTGAGTTGAACAATAAATTTCAAGCATAAAATCATGTTTGCATGCAAAAGCTTTAAATCACAGTTTTCGGTTAGAATATGTTTCTGAAGACAAAATCAATTCTACTCGACAATACTCATAAAAATCAATTTAATATTTTCAGACTCACTTTTGCCTCCATTGAAAATGACACCAAACATATATGTCTAGCAGTTCAACCTAATCGACTAGTTGTTTTGGATGAGCTCTCGTTTTTGGAGTTCATAACACTTCATGTATGCCAATTGAATCAAATCAAATTAATAATTCTTTATGTGCAGCTGAGGACAATCTCATATTTCTACTGAAGTGGTTTGAGCGTTTTCCCCAGTATAAAGAAACCGACTTTTTCATCATTGGTGAAAGCTATGCAGGTAAACATAAATGGTGAAATAGATAAGGACACTAATTTTCAAGTGTTTGAGTTCTCTGATTCTGGTTTTCCGTTTTTCAGGACATTATGTTCCCCAACTTAGCCAAGTTATTGTCAAGCACAACTCAGCTACAAAACAAGATTCTATAAATCTGAAAGGTTACATGGTATGAAATACAATTTTACATAAAAGCTAGTAAAGATCCTATGCAAGATTGCACGAATGTGTTGAATAAATTGCGGAAAACAAGAGTGTGAAATTCCACCACGTGTCATTGGGAATAATATACATCTCTATCTGCTGCAGGTAGGAAATGCTCTAACAGATGATTTCAATGATCAATTGGGGATTTTCCAGTTTATGTGGTCAAGTGGTATGATTTCGGATCAAACATTCAAACTCTTGAACCTGCTATGCGATTTTGAGTCAGTCGAACACCCATCAGAGTCATGCGACAAAATGTGGGTCATTGCCTATAATGAACTCGGTAATATAGATCCATACAGTATCTTTACTCCTCCTTGCCATGGCAGTGCTAATCAGCGCGTTAAAAGACCACATGTGAGTCTACCTTTCTTGCTTCTACTATTGTTTTACTTGTATTTTATCTTGTCTTTAAGGATCGTAATATTGCAACTAGGCACAATATGAGCATAATTAGATTAGTTAATACTTGTTATGATGGCTCAGCAATTAGATTGTTTCTTGTTACAGGCAGTTACTGAAAAGCCTTTTACTCTACTGAACTATCAGTATAGAGAATTAGAATATAGAAACCAATCATTCACAAATTTTCAATTTCACTCTAAACTCTTAGCATTCTTGGAAATCTTCATGGTATTGCAGAGCTTCTAATGTCATCACCATGGCAACCAATCCTTATACATCTTAACCATTTTCAGCATCACAACCTCTCAAATGCGTCATCTCCAGCCATTTCTACTCGCATCTTGGCCACCATTGCCTCATAAATCTTTTTTTTATGGCACACAATTCTCCTTTTCCACTACTCCTTCATGTACGAATCCAGTTCCTTCGTTTCCCCATTATATGAAGGTTATGACTTATGAGCAATACACTAATAAGCAAACAGATGTTGTTGATTTTGTAAAGCCGAATCTAATCCAGACCACTGCTTCTATAGCTATTCTAAAACCAAGTTGCCACTGAAAATGTACTCCAGGTTTAGTATGCTGGTTCTTCTGGTCCTCAAACCAATTTTCAATTAAATGACAGAATCAAAGACAATGGCTGTCTCTATGTGTTAATATATGTGGATGATATTATTATCACAACTTTCTCCCCTACATATGTGCAAAACTTTATCAACAAATTGAATTCTGTATTTGGTCTGAAACAGATGTGGGTGTATTTACTTGTTGTTGAGAGGAAACAAACCTCTTGATTCTATATTTTATCTATTACTATCATCGATATAGATCAATATGTAGAGGCAGCATGCGAAATTTTTGAGGATCAACAAGGAGTGATCACATTTACTCTACGAGAAGCCAAACCTGATGAGAGTTTTTGTGAGCCCTTCATATTATGCTCTAGGGGTCTATTTATGTCCATAGATAGCTTTCTGTAGCTCGCAAGCAAACTAGTGCAGAATTTCCAGACTCAAAATAGGAGGTTAATTCATGTAAACAGTCTCTTTTAGCAGCCCATTATGAAAGGCGTTGTTAGCATCAAATTGTTACGCTTTGGGGTGCCAACATACTTGGGATTCCTCTATCCTATAGTGGTGCCTCTGTACTTCATTTCTGCTTAAATAATTATTTTTTTTCCGGTTTTAAGTTACACTATGGATATCTGCATAAAGCATTGTCATTGAAATTAGACAATATTGGCCTCGTTCTGGTTTTGTTTGTGACACATAAATGGTGAAAATTTGGCCTAATACAAGTTTGGTTTAAGGCAAAGTTATTGTAATATGTACTGCTATTTTTCAGTTATTTGGGTTTGGAATTTGGCTGTTGGCGCAACTTTCGTCCAGCTTGTGCTCTAAACTATGATTGTATAAACCTTCTGATTCAATAAATTTATTTGGCTTATAAAAACCATAAACTTACTTATTTGGGTTACTTATTTGTAAGAGCCAAGGTGAAGATATTGTGCACTGTAACAGCCAGTCACTACAGTATTTTGATGAAACCCTTGGCCACAAGTCTTGACTTATGTACTGTACCATCTGGATACCCATTTACAGCCCACTGTTGCCCTAGTTCAAAGAAAAGCGACCAAGTTTTGTTAGCAACTAGAGCATCATACTCTTGTTTGTGTGGCACACCAAGGAGGAGAGACCTAGGTGTTGTGATTTCGTCTAAACAAACCACACCAATAATCTTTGAGTGTGTGGAGCAAATAATCAAGCAACCAAATCAACTTATGGGAATAAGCAATTAATCACACAAAAGCTAAAACAATGAAAGCGATAAAGAAAACGATAGATTTGTTTACCCAGTTCGGCTAATACCACCTACTCTGGGGGAGAGAGCACCTCTCCGTTCCACTATCAACCTTGAAGTTCTTGATTACAATGAGATTTACAAGAGTTACAAGAATTAGAAATTCCCTAATTCTACCCTTTTCCCAAATCTCTCTCCGTGACCAAGAGATTCAATCAATTAAGTGTTTCCAAGAAGAAAGAATGAGTTCCCAACCCTAGAAAATACCCAAGAGAAACCCTCTTGAACCCTAGCCTCATGTTGGTGAAGAAACCCTTCAATTCTCACTTCTTTCTCTCTCCGTACGGCTGCACAAAACAGAAAAAAAAAACCATATATATTGCACACCTGCGCCTAGGCGCAGCACAACAGAAACAAACAGCCCAAAACCACCATGAATCGCGCCCACGCGCAGGGGATTGCGCCTAGGCGCAGGGCAATTCCTGAACCTGTTTTCCTGCATTTTCTGCATCAATTCTAAGGCAAATTCCCAACACTAGGCTTGCTTAAAAGTGAAAGTTATGCAGCTCTAAAGAGAACTGTAGGATGCCGTTTTGGCTTGACAATACCTGACATAGAAGAGGGAGAACATCATACAGGTGCAGGTAAAAACAGGAATTTAGTTTTCCATGAAGCAGGACATGTTTAGAAATGAACATTTTTCCTTCCTTATCTAGACACTTGTACCCTTTAAAACAAGATGAGCAACCAAGTATGGTACATTCAGTATATCCAAATTGAAGTTTATTGGATTACAGGGTCTGAGGTAAGGAAAACAGCCATAACCAAACATTTCAAAAAAGGAGCAATCAGGATTTTTATTATACAAAGTTAACGTAATGGAATTGTTAAGTGTTGTGGAGGGAAATCTGTTAATGGAATATTCCTTGATTGTTAACCCTTCCATCCACTGCTTCTCCAATTCCTTATTGAGTTCAACAGTTGCATCTCTTATTTTCTTCACACTTCTACTTAAGAAAATCCCAGACGGCCTTTGCTAATTTAGAGCTATGATCGCGGGAGAGACGGTAGAAAAAAAGACACTTTGCCTTATATTTGCACTGATTTCTTTCCTCATGATTTGAGCAAGCATTGGATTATCCTCAACAGTCTCTCCAACGATCATTTGCATAGATATGCCTATCTATTTTGATTGTCTACAGGTGATAACTGTCACCCTAACGAAAATAGGTAGTGTTACCAGTCATGAATGAGTTATGATTTTATTTTCATTGTGTTTCAGTGTTTGGTGGAACTCCTAACCTTCTGCGACTTTAAAGAACAATAAACTTTGACGCGTCTTGTAGAGGATGAATTTTGAAGGGCTATGAAAATGAAATCTCAAATTCATAACTTAATTGATACTAACATTTTATAAATACAATAATTATATAACAATCCATAGTTAACTCTTTCAATTGTCTTTATTGCCTACTCACTGTCCCTAACTCCAAAAATGGATACTGATGGATATGCTCAACACTGTTATAGAGTCCTGAATTATATGATTTTATAGTACAAATCCTAATTAATATACTCTGTCATGTAACAGAGTCTTGGAAGACTGAGAAGTGTGTATGATCCTTGCACAGAGAAACACAGCACTATATACTTCAATCGACCAGAGGTCCAGAGGATTCTACATGTTGATCCTGATCATAAGCCTGCTAAATGGGAGACCTGCAAGTAATGCTCTTCGGTTATTTTTACAAATTTGCATATAGTGCTTCATTCAATGTGGTTCTTGCAATACGTTCTTTATTCACTGCTGGATAAGATCAAACACCAAACGAAATGAGGTTTATCGTTTTGGTTAGTTTGATTAGTGAAAGAAAAAAAAGTTCGCAACATTTTGTTGCTGTACTGTGTTTTTATTTGATATTATTAACAATTGAATTGAAGAATCCTTGCAACTAAATCACTTGATAATTGATAGTATATTCAGGGATTGTAGGCACAGCAAAAAGTGCATCGCTATATTTCTTACCATGTTTTAACAAATTCTCAATATCAGAATCCACTTATTCTCATTCATTTCAGTATGGACGTAAATAGAAACTGGAAGGATTCACCTATAACAGTACTCGATATATATCGTGAACTTATTCCTACTGGGCTGCGAATATGGATTTTCAGGTTACTCCCATTTTATAATATCTACACATGCCATAATATGTGCTTACTCATTCTGTAATTCATCCACAGTGAATCGTTTATCAATTTATCTTTAATAATTTTTGCCGCCAAAGTAACTTACTTTTCTTGTGTTTCTTAAATTCGTCTGCCGTTTCCAGTGGTAATACAGATGCTGTAATCCCAGTAACATCTACTCGCTACACCATAGCCGCTCTAAAGCTTCCAACTGTGAGCCCCTGGCGTGCATGGTATGATGACGGAGAGGTAAGTCGGTAATAGACAGAGAGATGGATAAATTAGATTCTATATATTTTCTTGGTTTATTTTATATTTTCCTCGTACCTGTTAGATTCTATATATTTTCTCACTTTATTGCATTGACATATAAGTGAAACAAACAGGTAGGAGGTTGGACTCAAGAATACGATGGACTCACGTTTGTAAACGTAAGGGGTGCAGGGCATGAAGTTCCTCTGCATAGACCAAAACTTGCTCTAACACTGTTCAAAGCCTTCTTAGCAGGAACCTCCATGCCAACTCTTGAACCACTCTCACTTACCGCCGCCTATTGATATGATTCATTCAAGTTTATTGTTTTTACATTTCTGTTTGTGTCTGTTTTCTATCAAACATTCATCAATAATATTCTTCGGATCCATGCTATGGAGCACAAGTTATTCATACAAGAAATGCACGAGCGTTAATATGTCTCTTTTCTAAAGAAAAATGAAGTGATTATCTTAAATCCTACATCTACATCTACATCTAACAGAAGTCGGGCGTCATGGAGTATGAAATAGCCAATCAAAACGTTTTGTTCACTTCTTCGATACATTTCGTAACAATAAGCATTTCTCTATTTATCGATTTTTGCTCATCATAGAGTTGTACTCTAAAGAGAGTTTATCTAACGGTGAAGTTTAATTGATTGATTAGTCTCATAGATCCACTTACAGATGCACAATTGAAGTGTGGGAACATAATAGACTAGTTTGTGTATTTTAGTGTGTGGAGGCTTATAGTTCAACAGTTCAAACCATTTATTATCAACAAAAATATAACAATTCAAACCAATAGATTCAAATTAGAATAAAATGATCGTTTAAATAAAACATCATGAGTTTAGATTGCCTAGAATCTTCTTTATATATATAATACATGAACCAAAAGTAGACGGACAACAAGCTGCGCCGCTAAACCTTTCTGTATAGCAAAACCTAATCTTTGGGAAACTACATTCATAGACCTATACGACACAACATTACTATGCATGACCTTTTGAACTATTTTCAAAAGGTTTACCGCCTCTGGTGGGAGAAAGCTAAAAGTGTCAAATGCAAATGGTATAAAAACGTGTTGATTATCAGAACACGTTTTCTCATGTTTGATCATCTTCCTTGAAGCAGCTTGAGGGCTGCCCGTCCCACAGTAAAATCTCCAACCCCTAGCCCCACGAGTGGGGAACCTCCAATCAAATTTACACAAGCATGTTTTCCACCTACTCATCCATACACTAGAACATCCGCTGGACGAAGTGTCAAATTGAATTTCCGGACATCTAACATTTTACTAACATTATTATGTGTTTGAAATCAAATCTGTGTAACTACTATATTTCATTCTTACATATGATATATGAGAATTGTATAAATATTAGTCACACTTTTCAGAAAAGATTCAAAAACAAGATTCTCAAATAAATGAAACAAACATAATCTTTCAATATTGTTTAGCTACAAATGCTAACCCTGTGTACAACTGTTTAATAGATTTTGGAGAAAGTGGAGAAAAATATATATCTTCTAATGGCTTGTGAAGCAACATAGATATCAAACACGACATTGACACTAACACAAATATCAATAGTAATTCACCAAAATGAAAGTTATTAAAAAATAGTCACATATACTGGTTTCATGTTAGTGTTTGACTTGACACACTTTCAATCTAAAGTGTCAGTGTTACATATCTAGTACTACACACATGACCAGTTAGCTCATTTTGGCAGATTATGAATGAGTTCAGAAAAATACATTAAATTCTAAATAGGATACAACAAAATTCATGAGCATATTGAATGATTACACTTTTGAAAAGAAATTCAAAATAGTTCTAATATTACTCCCCTTTTTCTTGGAGTTACTTATCTTGGATTTCTTTTCACTTCCACCACTTCTTCCTTTCAAATCATTATTCCTAATCTTAGACTTTACACTTTCTTGTGACTCTATATTCAAGCATAAAGCATCACAATTTTCCACTTCAGTCACTCCTGAAACTTGTTCATCACTAGCTTCTACTTTATCCAAGCAAACATTCTCAAATTTCCTTTTCCTTGACATATTGTTAGACCCTTTTTCTTGGATGTTATTTGGTGACATGTAATCATCAAGATCAATAGACATTTCTTCAACACTGCTTACAATAGAAATTTCTTCAACTGTTTCATCTTTCTGAAAGAAATTTAATTCCTCCTCCTGTTTTCTTATCCTAAAAGGGTTGTTGTTAGGAACCTTCAAAATTTTTTTATCACATGTAATAGTTTTTTTTATTGTTTCATTTGTTTTCAATGGCATGATTAGTTTCTGAAGTGCCAATGTTTCGTTTGAATACTTATCTTTATCTGATAGCGTTGTAACTGCAAATAAAGAGAAATGTATGACAGTGTAAATATACCATGTTAGAAAAATAATGTAAATATCCAAATTAATCTTTGAAATTGCAGGGTTGTATCAACCTAGTCCGCGATATATCAATATTCCAAAATGATCTCTGAAATTGCAAAAGATTAATCAACTTTATCGATCTGTTGTCAAAAGCATCCCTAACACTATTCACTTAGTTTCAAATTCATCCCCAATATTACCAACTTAATGTCGTTCTAGTCCTTGTAAATGCTACAGAGGGATGATTTGACTAAATTATTGCAGTTTTAAGGATCATTTTGGAGTATCGATACTGAGGGACTAGATTAATACAGTCCTACAATTTCAATGACGAATTTCACATTGACTCTAGAAAAGTATGCATAAAGTTGATAATGTACTTCACAAAGAATTTAACTTTTATGCAACGACAAGATGGAAAATATTACATAGACATTCAATCATATCTCACCCTGTAAGTATTTGTAGAAATACTTTAGAAAAGAATGTCCTGACATGACCTCAGTGTAAAATATGATTGAACATCTATGTAAAACTATTTATCAAATTATTAAGCAAAATTATAAGTACTAACGCAATGCATCTCCAATTTATATGACTTGCCTGTATAATTTTCGTTGAAGTTCTGTGAGCCAAATACTGAAAAACAATTTTCCCGTTTAAATGGTGCTGGAACTTCACTTTTCCTGAGTTGACCAATGGATTTAGGATCAATAGGGTGTAAAGGATGTCTAGAACATTCAGACTCATCGAAGGCTTCCTTAGTTGATGGATTCAAGTTTCCTTCAGCTATTGATTTGACTATAGTTGAGGGAATTTCTCTAGTTACATTTGAATTTGGTTAAGGAAAAAAAGTAATCACATGTTCAACAATCATGCAGATTAAAATTGATCACATGTAAGCCCATTTCGGTTCGACTTATTTGAGCATATCTAGTGAAATAAACACTTATGAGACTTCATAGGAAAAGGGAAGCTTATGAAAATAGCTTATGACATGTCCATAATCTATAACAGCTTATAGCCTATAAGAAAATAATTTGACTTTATTTTATCTTTTGTTGTAGAAACAGCTCATGTTTAAACACTTATATATAAGTGCTTAGTTAAGTTGTTTATAATAATAGAAACAGGATCATAATCTAAGTGCAAGTGCCAAATTATGTTAAATATTCAGAACTCTAGATAAACATGATCACAAATAGTGTTCAATAGATGTAATGTAACAAATGCAGGTTTAGAAGAGTGACAAAGATGGAAGATTTAAGAAAAGTTATTAACCTAAAAATGGTGAAAAATTCAATAATTCAAGGATACGGTCCCAAAAAATCAAGGTTTTCGTTAAGTGACTCGAGAAAATTTTCCGGAAGAGGCTTCATGTGCTTGAGTTCTTTGGTATTGATATCATATCTACACAAAAAATTCACAAGAATAGGAAACATAATCATTGAAGAGAATAATAAATACTCAATATAAAAATCAGAAATAGTTTTAGCATATTAGTACATTCGAGCATGCTGAAAGACTGCAAGTGCATCATTGAAGGATTTGGCGTAATCTTCTAGCATTTGATCGCCTTTCTCAAACTTAAGAACAGATAAGATCTGTAAAGAACTGATATTAGTCAGAATGACTTTGACGCAACATTAGCTACAACTTGTATCAGTTTGAACTTTAAGATTCTATGTAATAATAAGCATTTGCTATTTTCTAGTATACATCAATAATGAATGTCACCTATGAAACGACAATCATGTAATGTGTGTACGCATGTGTGCATGTGTGTGGATGGTGATTATTAGCAGAGAAGAAGATACTTACACGATCGATATTCCGATACTTCGAAACAAGGGCATGAGCTCGAGCAACACCAATGCCAGGAACAGATGGAAGAAAATCACAGCCAGCTAAAACACACATACCTAAAATGAGGAAAAAGCGTTATTTCAACTGTATATTGCAAACGAATTTTGTGCAGAATATTTTTGCAGCATTCTAATTTTTCATACTTTCAAAAGACAAACATGCATAGTTTTACGCACAAATTGTTGCATTCAACAAACAACAAGAAAATTACCAGTGAAAAGTTTCATATCGAAATTCCGAAATGAAGGTTTACAAGATACAGCAGAAAAAACTTTCTCTAACTCTATTCTTTCGCCATTCCCCTCACGGTCCATCTTAAAGATAACCTGTTCTAAACAATGGCGGATTACAATCCAAAACACAGGACTTCTATGCAATTGAAAGGTAAAGTAGAACAATGAATCAATACATGAAAACTGTAAACCTCGACGCACAAGATCATAGTTTCAGAGAAGTTCTTACAGCTGGACAACCATATGCTATCAGATCACTATCTTCTGTGATCACTGCTGCAATTCCGCCCTTTTCAGTTTCAAGGTGGGACAAGTATGCTAGCTGAGCATCTGCTTCATATGGAGCTACAACAAACTCAATGTTCTCTGATTTCAAAGTCTGCAATACAATTACATGTAGGATTTATTCTAGAGTATATATTACTTAAAGATTGTTAGTATTTCTCAAAATTATATGTTTAAAGCATAGCATACCTGAATTAGTTTATGTGCCATAACAGGAGTAATATTCACTGCTCTCTACACACAAAAGTATGGAAAATACTTCAATATACTTTGCTTCATAGGCATAAGTACCATCATATAAGATAAAAAGTACAATAAACTTTTGTCATCTTACCTCCTGGATAAACACTTGTAAGACTGTTTGGGAGAGCTTATGGAAACCATTTTCAACTTATTTTCATAAGCTCTTCGAGATAGCTCATAAAGACTGCTTATATTAAAACAATTGGACTTTGTTTTATCTTTTGTTATAGAAATAACTTATTCATTTCTTTCTATTCACTAGTCATAACTATTCTAGTAAAGCCTAAGATTCATTTAATTTGGATGGCATACAATAACATCTTCAAGAAAAAATCCTTGGAGTAATCAGCATAAGCAAAAACTTAAAAATACTTCTAACCTGAAAGAGCTCAGAAGCAGCATTAACATTCCCTTCTTTGAGCTTATTCATCGCCAACTCACGATACGCATGTCTTTTTCTAAAACAACAAAATCAAACAAACATCATAAATTGAAAAATAGAACAAACAAAAGATTGAAAATTTTGATTCAAAACCTAAAATCTTCAAAAGAAAAATAAAAACATACTTATTCCTCTCTTTCTCAGTTGCTGCTTTGCAAGGAACATTGCCACCATCAAAAACAACAACAGGTGTTACTTTATAGTACCGAAGCAAGTTCACTCTATGCATAAAGTATTCAATATACCGCAATTTCTTTTCACTATCAGAATCAAGACAAAGCTCCATACTACATGAATAAGCTAAAAAAACAGCACACAAAATCAAAATGTCAAATAAAATAAAATAAATCTTCAAGTTGAAATAACAACCTAATTAATCAATCGTTAGTTGGTTCAGTAGTGATTTGCGCTGAACTTTTGGTAGGGAGGACCACGGTTCAATCCCCACAACTGCGATCAGAAGGGGACTAAAATCACTTGATGCCAGAACTGACCCCGAACCAGATTAGGCGGTCCTGGATACCAGTGGTGAAAACAAAAAGAAAAATAACAACATAATTAGTGAATTTCAAAAGTTCTACAAAATCAAATTTTTACTCACCCCCTTTATGAAGCCATGAATATGCATCAATACCCACCTGCAGATTTTGAGAAATGAATGAGAATGAGCTATGAGAATGAAAAATGGAGCACAACCCAGATAAAATTTTGAAGTAAAAATGAAAACTTTGAATGAATGTAGTTGATTCTTACACGTTTGCCAGCGTAGTTCTTGATGTGAATGGGTTCAACATAAGGTTTCATGAATCTGAGAAGATCTTTGATGCCCATTTCTAATATTCGTAGGTTTTTGTTTCTGGGTTTTAGGTTTGTTCGATTTTTTATTTTTGTTTTGATTCCACAGTTTATATTTTTAATTTTTATTCGATTATTTTTTATGTTATTATAGAGACAGAAAATGGCGGGAAAAGCGGTAATGTTGAAATAAAACGAGGTAATGAGAAAACTGTTTCGAGATTTTGTATATTGGTTGATATGAAAGGTTTGCATTAAAATTAAAATAACATTTTTTTAAATGAGGAGAAACCATCAGATAGTTTGAATGGTCGTAATTTAGAAAATTATGTGCAACCGTGTGATTTAACCACAATAATAAGGGTGCCGTTAACTTGTGCCCTAATGACATATGTTAAGGAGTAATAAATGATAGTTGGTCATACTTATTTTACGTTGAAAAAAGTAGTATCATAAAGTAGTTTTGTCTCTCTGTTTTGATTAAATCGGAATTTTATTTCCTATATTTTAAAATTCGGACTTTTACCCTTCCTATTTTGATTTTTTTGGATTTTGACCCCCTAACATATTTTGCTTATCTGGCAGTGGTGATGTTTAATACTATTTTCCATGTCATTAATTATTTATTATTAAACATTATTTTTTTATTTTTTTTAATGAAAAAATTAATTAAAAAAATTCTAAAAATGACAAAAAAATATCAAGTAAAAATACAGCAAAAAAGAATCAGGAAAATAGTAAAAAATAGTAAAAATACCAAAAACAAAAAGTGAAATATAGTAAAAAAACCAGAAAAAATAGTAAAAAAAACCTAGTATAATACAGTAAAAAAATCAGAAAAAAAAACCTTATTATTTTTCTGGTTTTTTTACTGTATTTTACTATTTTTTCTTTTTGTATTTTTACTCATTTTCTGATTTTTTTTACTTGATATTTTTTTGTTTTCATTTTTAGAATTTTTTTATTAATTTTTTCATTAAAAAAAATAAATAAGATAATGTTTAATTATAAATAATTAATGATGTGGAAAATAATATTACACATCAGTATTGCCACATAAGCAAAATATGATAGGAGGGGCAAAATAAAAAAAAATCAAAACATGATGGGTAAAAGTCCGAGTTTTAATACACGGGAGGTAAAACTCCGATTTAATCAAAATAGGGGGCAAAACTGCATTTAAGCCAAATCGTAGGCTATGTTTGGATTGGTAGTATATGGTGGAATGGAATGGAAAGGTACACAATAAAATTCCATTGTTTGGATATGCAAAAAACTAATGGAATGGAACCCAATGGAACTAATTCCATTCTATACCACTGAATACTTCATTTTTTCATTCCTTCCAATTTGGGGGTATCAAATGGAATGGAACATCAGATTTTCAAAATTACTTTTTTACCCTTATTTTATTTGTCTTTTCCTCTTCTCAAATACCCATATTTCACTCATCTCTCTACTTCACTTCTTCTCTCTGTTGTTTGACTTATCATTTGTTCATAAAACCCATTCTTTTGCTATTGGATTATGAATCCAAAAGACTTGATTATGAATTATGAATTTGCTTTTTGCTATTTGACTATTATGAATGAAGATGCCTTCTAAGTTGAATTGAATTTGAAGTTGAAAAGGCAATTCATAAAGATGAATGTGATGCAGATGAATTTTGGCACGCAAATGGTCATTTTATTTTGAATTTTTATCAAACATTAAACATGCAAAAATCATCTTTTTCAGGTGCTTTTTTTGTTAATTTATGTTTCTCAGTTTTGCCTTGTTCAATAGTTCTGTTGATTTGTGTTTGGGTATTGAATCTTGTAATTGTGTATTTGTTGTTATTCTTTTAAAATAAGGGTAAAATTGAAACAAAAATATTATAATTTATTCCATCCCGTTAACTTTCCAAACGATGGAGTGGTAGTTTTGTTTCATTCCATCGTTAAATATCCAAACAATGGAATGGAATTTGTGTTCCATTCCGTCTCGCTCCATTCCATTCCATTATGTTTCATTCCGCTCCATTTCGTTATGTATCACCAATCCAAACATAGTCTTAAAGACACACCCTCGGTAGTACTATCATAGTTGGTCCCACGCGCCTTACGTTTCATTTCTTTGGTATCTACGCTTTTTTTCTTTTTCTTTTTTATTTCTTTACTATACATGCAACTCGTCACTATGAGTATTCTTTTTTTAAATAGTCACTATGAGTAATGTATCAAAGCATAATAGTAGCATATCTATTGCAAAATAAAAGTGTTTTTTCATCCCTCTTAAATATTGCTGGAATTTTTTAATGTAAGTAAATATTGTTAGTTATAATTTAATATTAATCACATATGCTCAAACTGAATGATTAAAACCATAATATTACTTTAGTGCGGAAGCCATAAACAAATATAAGAGCATATGTATTAAACAGGATCTACTACATGGTGATTTATTGATATTAAAGGATTATAGAAATATCTGGATATGAATCACTACATATGAACAAACCGTAGTCTCTCAGCAGCAATCTTGAAACACAAAAAGAGAGGCGGTTGACGTGTATTGCTCCTGAAACACAAGGAAGGAGATATCGGATGACGAGCACCCGGTGGCTTGTGGTTCTTCCTCAACCTGGACTCCTTATGCCTTTAGGATTCTTTAGATGGGGAGAAGAGTCGATGTGCAGTGTGTCCGGTATATTGGGGACCATAGCCTATATATAGTTGATGACCTATTAGAGTTCCCATTATTTCCCAAATGGGTCATCCTGACATCCACTCATATTGAGCCCATATCAATTAATTAAATATTTAATTAATTATCTAATTAGAAGTCTAAATCAGCCTTATTACTTAATTTGACCACTAATCAATCAAGGCTCTTTATTGATAAATATCTAATATAATTACATAATGATATTTGCCCACATAATATTATTGGAATATAATAAAATATTCCAACAATCTCCCACTTGGGCTATATATCATAATAATTATATCATTATTCTTTAGGCGCGCATCCGAATGATATTTATCTGTAGATTTCAACTTTACAATCTGGTTCACCTCATACATCAATAATGAGACCACCGCGGCTATCGTCACTGACGTATAACGTGACGGAACCCCGACGACCACCACATCAATGTATTTGATGACATAGATCGATATGGATGAGTGACATGGAAATTTCATGCAATGTGATCTTCATATCATGTCTATTTCCAACTGGTCCAACAAAAACTTTAGTGAGATCAAACTGAAGTTTGCAAATTCAATATTTGCATAAAAGATACAAAAATGATTATAAGAATAATAACCTTAAACTTTATTTCTGCAGGAAGACCTTAACAAAATCTGTATCAGTATCAAAACCAAAGTTAGAACATAACGAATGAGAGACTCTCACTAATCCAAGACATCCTTAGTGACAAAAAATAATATGAAAGACCATAGGTGTCACGTCTTTGATTAGTGAGTCAGCTAGCATAAACTTTATCTTTATATTTATATGTTCTATTCTTAACAACAACAACGTATAAGTCAATGAACTTTACTAAACAGTTGTTGAAACATTATCCGACTGATTTATGTCATAATATAACTTGAGCCGTCTTTCAAAATATTTTGCATTATGCAACCAAGTGACATAAATACTTACGGTCATTTCTTGAGTTAGACGTCCATTATACATAGACATCCAAAATGATCAGAGTCGAACATACTGATGATCTCCAAATTATTCGATCTCTGATATGTGAGTACAAATTATTTTGTTCTTTACAACAATCCTTACGGCTGCTTCATTTCCACAATTCAAATTTTGAATTGCTCAAGTATCTGCTAAATAATCTTATTATATATGAGCTATTTCCGGATGCCAATAAATAAGATCATACATAAGTTTCCCAAAGCTGAAGCATATAGGAAAATACTTTATTTTTCTAAATTTCCAGATTTTTTTTTGGACAATAATTGAGACTAAACAGTCACCCTTTATGAGTAAGGCAATCCTTTAATTTATTGATTTGCATGTCCAATTTACTTTCAACTTTATCGATAGAACTCTTTTGTGAAAATCGATTGATACATTGAGAAAAAACTCTAAGTATCACAATGCCTAATACAAAAGAGGTGTGCCCAAGATCTTTCGTCACTAAACATTTGTTAGTGATTTCTTGATTTTGCACAACAATCAAATATCACTGATGATTCAATTAAGTAAAATCGACACATTAAACTAATTATAAACATACTCCCACTGAATTTGTATAAACCACAATTCTCCAAAATATACATCTCAAAACCAAACGAGACAATCACTTTTGTGACTTTTGTGGTATCAATAATGAGACAACTTTCTTAACAAATAAATGGATTTCTTTTGTTTGCACACCATCTACTTTGTGTCTATTGACATAAAGCTTCATCTGATTGCACCTTATTGGGTTTATTAGTGTTGTCATTATGAAACACTATCTTGATGCCCATCTTATTTAACTCCAAAAATTATAATAAGTAACAAGTGTCGCGACTGTCCTAATAGAGTTTTCAAAACAAAACAATATGATTTCTCTTTTCAGTCAATACTTTATGACACTTGACGCACAAGTTCTTGAAGGTATTGAGTTTGATATTCATAAATTGATTTCCTAACTAAATAGAGAGGAAAAACACTAATGTCCTGGCAAGAGTTAATATCCATAAGTCCAAATTTATGTATGGTGCATAAGTTAATGACAACCATTTGATCATGGAAATTTTTATGCCACATGTTATGATCTCAAGTGCTCACCCTGTGAACCTGAGTCACACAGGATCACATCTCTCACTTCTCCACTTCGCGTGCTCTTCTCTGAATAGCCACTGTGTTTCTTCTCTGCATCGCCAAATCGCCACCGTGTTTCTTCTCTGGATCGCCACCGTGACTTCGCCGTCGTGTTCGTATTATCAACTATCAGACCGTGGATCGCCACCGTTTTTCTTTTTTCCTATTTTCAATTTTCTTCAATACTCTTGTTTTTTCATGTGGGGTTATGTATTTTTTTTTACTAGAATTGGGGAAAAGTTGCAGAGAATTGTTATGATGCATTGTTTTCTTGCAAGTAATTCAGATTGTAACAAATATGAGTTTGTGGTCATCCAGGTTTTCTTCTTCTTACTTTATCTAATTCATTTTTTCATATTTTCCTTCCACTCCTCTGTAGCGCACGAGAGAACATGATTTCATTGCGATACTGTTTGGATGATGCTATGCTCTTAACCATAATGTGGTTTAATCACTCTGCAATAAATTTAGAGAATTAATGTGAAAAATGAGCGTTGCAGAAATTGTTAATTATTGATTTTGTGAATGCATAGAAGCTGTTTGTAAAATGTCCTGACTGAGTGTTTATTATTATTATTATCATGTATGCTGCCTGTAGAGAGAAGGTGAAAGTGGATTATGGCAGGAAAAGCTGCTGGTTCAGCAGTGAAGGCGATAGTGGAATATCAATATCCATGGCGTGAGAAGTTAGCGAAATACAAGGATGAATTGGCCAAGGGAGTTTGGGGGTACTGGGAGCTAGGGGCATGGAAGCCGCTTAGTATTAGTGCTCGGCATAGGGCACGACTTCGTAAAGAAGTTCTTCTTGTTGGGGAAGATTGGACTTATGATGCTGAAAGGAAGGAAATGAGGACGAGGCGAAAAGGACATAAGGTTGATAGGATAGAGGCCGAGAAGACTACAAAATTCAAGTATAGCTAAAGTTTGGAATTTTTATCTGCTTATAAGATCTGAAGGGAACCTGTTAGCAAAGCTTAGTTGATGAGGATTTACACTAGAAAGATAATGTAGAAAGTAATGCAATAATTGCCTTTCTAAGTTTCTATTGTTACACACTAGAAAGATAATGTAGGAAGTAATACATGTTGCATTTGGTTAGATTGATAATTCATAAATGCATTCATAGAATTCCCTGTTTCAAGTTTGAATGCAAGCTGTTTATTTATTTATTTTGAACACAAATCATACACTCTATTGATGGTTTATTGATTAAAGTGGTGACATGGTGCTGTGTTTTCTAACCCATTGGTCTTCCTTTACATTGTGTGAGTAGAGATATCTTGCTATAGATTTCTATGTTTAGCTTGCACTAGAAGTTTCATTGTGTTCTATACTACTATCTTTTATTGCCAGGGATTTTGTGATGCTAGAGCAACATATGAGTAGGAATTGCTAAAGTTATCAAGCCACCATTGGTATGGGAGCAGTTGTGCACTAAGTTTTGGTTGTAAGATTTTTGCTTAATCTATCATTTTCATTTTACTTGTAGTTTGAATAAAGATGAACACTCATATTAACTGTTGAATGTGATATACTTGAGATGAAGTTCTGCTATTGTTGTGTTTCTGCTATTGTGTTTTTGGATTTGTACACTGAAACCATTACTCTTGTTAAATGGTTTCAGTAAGTTATACACTGAAACCCTTACTCTTGATAAATGGTTTCAGTTACATTTTAATCTTTCTCAACTTAATTATAAATGCATTTGAACAACATTAACTATTAAGCAGACCCATTTGAAAATTATCTCAATTTAATTTTGAAAATTATCTCAATTTAATTTAATTTTGAATGGTCGTAATTTAGAAAACTATGTGCAACCGTGTGATTTAACCACAATAATAAGGGTGCCGTTAACTTGTGCCCTAATGACATATGTTAAGGAGTAATAAATGATAGTTGGTCCTACTTATTTTACCTTGAAAAAAAGTAGTATAGTTTTGTCCCTCTGTTTTGATTAAATCGGAATTTTATTTCCTATATTTTAAAATTCGGACTTTTACCCTTCCTATTTTGATTTTTTTGGATTTTGACCCCCTAACATATTTTGCTTATCTAGCAGTGGTGATGTTTAATAGTATTTTCCATGTCATTAATTATTTATTATTAAACATTATTTTATTATTTTTTTGAATGAAAAAATTAATAAAAAAATTCTAAAAATGACAAAAAATTATCAAGTAAAAATACAGCAAAAAAGAATCAGGAAAATAGTAAAAATACCAAAAAAAAAAGTGAAATATAGTAAAAAAAACCAGAAAAAATAGTACAAATACAAAAAAAATCCTAGTATAATACAGTAAAAAAATCAGAAAAAAAACCTTATTATTTTTCTGGTTTTTTTACTGTATTTTACTATTATTTATTTTGTATTTTTACTCATTTTCTGATTTTTTTCCTTGATATTTTTTTGTTTTCATTTTTAGAATTTTTTATTAATTTTTTCATTAAAAAAAATGAATAAGATAATGTTTAATTATAAATAATTAATGATGTGGAAGATAATATTACACATCAGCATTGCCACATAAGTAAAATATGATAGGAGGGGCAAAATAAAAAAAAATCAAAACATGATGGGTAAAAGTCCGAGTTTTAATACACGGGAGGTAAAACTCCGATTTAATCAAAATAGGGGCAAAACTGCATTTAAGTCAAATCTTAGGCTATGTTTGGATTGATGATATGTGGTGGAATGGAATAGAATGAGAATGTACACAATAAAATTCCATTGTTTGGATATGCAAAAAACTAATGGAATGAAACCCAATGGAACTAATTCCATTCTATACCACTGAATCCTTCATTTTTTCATTCCTTTCAATTTGGGAGGTATCAAATGGAATGGAACATCAGATTTT